>CM067309.1:28785859-29385859 GCA_034231615.1 Meghimatium bilineatum
ATGGCTGTGAGACCAACGTTATCTCCTCATTTCTCACATGTTCTCTTCTTGTTCTGTTTGCTGCTTTCTTGGATATTTAATTTCACATGTAGTAAGCGTTTCTTGTTCTTTAGTTAGTGTCCATGACTGACATTAAAATTATAATGTTGGGAAAAATATTGAATTTATTATTTGCCTTTTTGTTTTCCATCGGGATAGATGTGTGGTGTAAGTTCATATTTTATGAAGTTGGCTTTTTGAATTCTTCTCTGAAGCTCTATCCATTCTTCCACGGCTGTAAACATGTTCCCTATATATTTAAATTCCTGCACATGTTTCAGTAGTTGATCATTTATTTTTATGTTGATTGTATTTTATTTTCTACTTATAGACTTAACTTCTGTTTTTTTTCTGTGTTGATCTTCATGTTTGTGATTGATGTAGCTTTCGTTGTGGAAGGTTATGTGATATTGCAGTTCTTCACTTCAACTGTGGAGCAGGCCCTGATCGTCAGCGAAGAGTAGTTCAGTTATGTCATGTGGATGGTAAGCTTCTGGTGATGTTTCTACTGCTTTTGTAGTATTATCTATATACATGATAAACAATAATAGTGATATGACACACTCTTGTCTTACTCCTGATTTTACTACTTTGTTAGTCCTACATCGATTTTAACTTTACTTTCACTATCTCTGTATATGGCTCTTACAAGTCTATTGATGTTCATTTTATTCCATGCTTTTCTATAATATTCCAATCAATAAATGGTAAGACTGCTAGTAAAACTGTTTGAAAATAGTACTCACGAGGGAAACAGATAATCACGTTTTATGGACGAAGACTAACACACTATACTATCAATGTAAGATGCTTACGTGAAATAACAACAAAACAGAGGATATAATCATACAAATAACACAACACAGGACATAATCCATGTAATTTTCTTATTTTATTAACAAATATGTTATGCATATTTGAACCTAATACACTTGAAATGTTTAGTAAACGTCTAATTGTGTTATGCAAAAACCTTTAATTGTCTAATGGATATATAAATATTTTTACTATATTGTTAATATACATTTATTTGTAAATCCACTGAGGCTATGTCTCTTTTTAAGATGTCTCTGGCTGGCAATAATTACTTCTACTGTGGAGGCCTTAATTTGTGAAATTAACGAGATTTAAGTGGACACATTAATTATTACCCATATTCTCCGAAGCGGATACAATATGAGCTGAAATTGCACAGATTTTTGTGTGATGACAGTGGTCGTGCGCAGTGAACGAAATGAACATATTTTATTCTATTTTGTTATTGTTTTTATGAGACATTGTTAGCTCATCGTTAATCATCATTCAAAAGTGTTCGCATTTGATTCTTTATTGCACACTTTAGGTATAACTTAATCGACAGCCAGTTAAAATTATTACGGAAGTACATTTTACGTTAGACATACATTTTACAGCAAGAAAAGCCAATAAATATCATGCGTCAGAGGATCTAATACAGTGATACAGCTCACAGGCTCTAGTGTAGTTTCAGGACACTTGCCGTTATGATTAAATAACTCTCATCACAAACTTATAATGTAAAGTTAGGTCCCATGTCAGCAACGCGCCGGCGGGGATGAAGATACTTCTTCATGTATTTAAACCTCAGCAAGTATTAGGTGACATGACTAGTTCCCTCCCCTACTGTCCAAACTTCTCAACAAACTTATCAATCTTCTCAATAAATTATAAGCTATATCATCATAATCAACAAGTGCCATTTCAACAACGAAGGTTGGCTGCAACATACCTCTAACATCCTCTGTCTCTTGTTTTGGTGGTGCGCTCTGCTAGACTGTAACCTGTCCATTTTGTGATGTTGCTCTCGCACTTGTATCCCGTACCAGACAGTTCATGGCACATGAAGTTAGAGCTCTCATGAACTAGTAAAGTAGCACATTAACCATTTTTTTCTGCCAATTTGCCAAGATATGATGTTTAGTGATATGAGGCGGTAGCTTCTGGGTTCATCTGTAGATGTGTTACTTCTCAAGATGGAAAAGCTGGGTTCATCTGTAGATTTGTTACTTCTCAAGATGGACAAGCTGGGTTCATCTGTAGATCTGTTACTTCTCAAGATGGAAAAGCTGAGTTCATCTGGAGGTTTGTTACTTCTCAAGATGGAAATCTGAGTTCATCTGGAGGTTTGTTACTTCTCAAGATGGAAAAGCTGGGTTCATCTGGAGGTTTGTTACTTCTCAAGATGGAAAAGCTGGGTTCATCTAGAGGTTTGTTACTTCTCAAGATGGAAAACCTGGGTTCATCTGGAGGTTTGTTACTTCTTAAGATGGAAAAGCTGGGTTCATCTGGAGGTTTGTTACTTCTCAAGATGGAAAAGCTGGGTTCATCTGGAGGTTTGTTACTTCTCAAGATGGAAAAGCTGGGTTCATCTGGAGGTTTGTTACTTCTCAAGATGGAAAAGATGTGAGCATTTCTTCAGTGTTTATGCAGATTTCCATTTCTCCAAGTCATATTTATTAGTGTAAGGACTACTTCTTTCCTAATATGTTGCATGTACTACATTTCATTAGAAAAGAAAACTAGATAAATCGTAATTTGTAGGAGGCAGTAAATGGGAGAAGGCTAGATAAATCGTACTTTTTAACACTCAGTAAATGGGAGAAGGATAGATAAATCGTAGTTTTAACACTCAGTAAATGGGAGAAGGTTAGATAAATCGTAGTTTTTAACACTCAGTAAATGGGAGAAGGCTAGATAAATCGTAGTTTTTAACACTCAGTAAATGGGAGAAGGATAGATAAATCGTAGTTTTAACACTCAGTAAATGGGAGAAGGTTAGATAAATCGTAGTTTTTAACACTCAGTAAATGGGAGAAGGCTAGATATATCGTAGTTTGTAGCAGTTTGGTAACCGCATGGACATAGTAAACAAAGTTTACAAGTTCGCTAAACGAGAATATCATAGAAACCGTAATGTGAAGCTGACAATTAAACTCCAACAGCTCGGCATAGGGAGCAAGAGTGACACAATTCATACTCCCTTAGGGGTATACAATCACCAACATCTTCTTCTATTAGCCAAGCGATGTGTATCGACCATCTATAATGCACCATTACACCACAGGGTCGATATTTAGTACCGTGTGAATACCATCTCAAAATACATTTCCCTACGTCAGCAGCGTTACTAAACACTCCACCTCCATCCTTTTTTCAAACACACGCAAACAAAACAATAGAAAAACTGCGCGGAACTTTGAACAACCAATACAGTTGTTCTACACGCATGAAGCGTTTTCATGCATGAGTGAATACTTTTAAGTGCTAGTTTCTGCAGCTATTGTTTAGCTAAGCGTCTCTTGCCTTAATAGGCGCATTCCTCATTAACTGTGACACCATCTTAGCTGGCTTTTTCAAATTCAAAGTTAACTTTCTGTTACGGGAACAGAGGCATGCGTATCGTTATGATACATCTGTTTCTACAGGCGCAGGGACCATGCATCTTCGTTCTTAAACTACCACAGAATAGAAGGATGCTCAGAAGATAAGAATGCGTTATCATTGTTTACAGCGGAGCTGCAAATCTACTGTTTTGGTCAGATTCTGTATAGCTTTAGAAAATGGGTTCCCAAAAAAAAACCCCGCTTCCACGACTACATGTTTCCATATACATCATTGTCACCTTGAGCTTCGTATTGTTTACATGTCAATAGTGTATCTAGTGCCTCTGTGATGTTAACATTATTTTAATGTTTTCATTGCTTTTCATTGTTTGTTTTATATATTCTTGAGAAAAACCTGACGATCGAAACGTTGAAAATGTCTTGCGTATTTGAATTTGTATGAGTTCTTGTTTACATATCAAAACCTCTTATCTTTAGTCATAGTCCTTCATATCTAAGTAGAACTTTATCTACAAGAAAAATCCGATCATAGTGAACAGCACTGTGTCAACTGCAAAAATACATTTGCAGATAATATGTTTAGGAAGGCTAGATAAATCAGTATTAGGCAGGCTATCACAGTCTACATCATTCATTGTTCTTATAATAGATAGAAGCAAAACAAATTATCACACTCATCGCCAGCCAATATTATCAAAATCGTGAGAAATAATTCACGTTATCACACTCATCGCCAGCCAATGTTCTTATAATCGTGAGAAGCAACTCAAGTCATCACACTCTGTCATCCAAAGCTCTTCACAAAATGAAAAAAAATTAAAACACAGAATATATAATTAACTAAATGTAATCATCGTATCTTACTAGTAAAACATGCAATTATTTCACTAGCCTCATGTGTAGACACGAGACACGATAAATGGATACCAAAGCGAATCAGGAAATTATTTTTTTCAATTTCAAAATTGTCTATGCAAAACACACAAAATTGGCAAGGGTCTACAGAACAAATCAATGTTTACGATACATTACGGTAGCGTAGTATTAATTTCTATGGGTAGGCGCAGCCAGCCCTTTCTAAAAAATCTCGATCGTATTTTGCGACAACATGGTAAGTCATAGTGTTGCTGTTCTATTACGACAACACCGCGGGAACAAGACTAGAGTGAAAATACAAGTTTCGTAACAAACTATAGTGCTGCGAGTTCTGTAAGCACTTCACAAACATATGACATTATATTTTGTATATATAGATACACATATGTCATAGCAACGTCTTGCTGCAGTTGATATCATTCCATGAAAACTTCTCATATAAATGTGCGAAATTACCTCAACACAATGTTCCATTCACACAAGTTGTCAGCGTCGACGTTTGAAAATCAAACCTACAAGTTGAATATTATAAGGATTATATATATATATATATATATATATATATACACTTATTATGATCCATGTCATGTGGCGTTCGTTATCATGTTCCACAGCCTACTGATTATTGTGTTGTAAATCATTTCCGATACAAATACAAACCCATGCTACTATGCTAGGTTGTCAAGCATCTTCTCTCTCGTGGTCTTCCTCTACCTCTCTTATTCTTTGACTTTCCTGTTACAATGCGTTCCATCTTTCCTCTTCTCATGGTGCGTCCAAAAAGTGTGGATTGTCTCCTTCTATTCCTGGTAAACCTCTCTTGTTATAAATAAAGATATTCATCCTATAGGCTTCAAGATTTCTTCAAGAGATCTTCAAGACGTCTTTCAAGATATCTTCATTACGCTTTTTTATCTGCCCATGCTGTTCTCAATATTCTTCTATAAAACCACATCCCTGAACAGTTACAATATTCTTCTATAAAACCACATCCCTGAACAGTTACAATATTCTTCTATAAAACCACATCCCTGAACAGTTACAATATTCTTCTATAAAACCACAGCCCTGAACAGTTACAATATTCTTCTATAAAACCACATCCCTGAACAGTTACAATATTCTTCTATAAAACCACAACCCTGAACAGTTACAAGTTTTATATTGAGGCAGCAGAGATGTATATATAAGAGCACAGTGACAATTGTGGTCAACTCATAAAATATGTGCCCTTGTGCCCTAGACATCCCATTGGCCAATGGCTGTAGATATGATCTTCCTAAGGGAGGGGTTGTACCGTGAAATAGGTCATTCCTATATTTTCGTGCGTCAGGTCTGCCTTTTGACGAAAATTTGATGACATTTTTGCAAAACATCACTAAGGAAGGGAGTTTTTGGACATTTTGGTCCAGTTCCTAGTACTAAAAGTCTAGTTTTGCTAAATGATGGGTTTGAACACCTCACACACGCGCCCCATCATATCTACGGGTCTGCATCAGCCCTACGGATAAAAGTACTTCCTAGTTGAGTAACCGATGCGAACACGCATAAGGTTTGTTGTCTCAACGGCATAATTGTGTTAGGATGGTTTTATGAATGCAACTTTGATCCACAGACATCCAGTTAAGTAATTTCTCAGGATCATCGCGTCCTTCTAGAAGTATAGCATATACTGCTGGGCCATCTATTGATTCTTACGTCAGCATTGTTGACCAATCAGCATTGATATATGGCTTATATTTATATGACTTAGGAGTCTTTCACAGCAAGAAATAGTTGCAGTATACGCTGTCCCCTTCATCACTTTGTCATTCTTGGGGATTATTTGACAATGTAAAAGGACGACAATGTGAGAAAACATGCATCTAAACAAGAACATGGCATACAACATCACAAATGTATAACTGTGAAGATGAATGTCAGGTGTGATTATCACTGGAAGGAAATCCTCGTGTTATCTACTAGTATACTGTTGCATGCATGTAGGCCACTGGTAAGACTCGCTGACCATTCTCATGCGAAAATATGTGATATTAACAGAAAAATATGAATCTGTTCAACTGAATATATTCAATCTTTATATAGATAAGCCACTTGTATTCTTCTTCTTTCGTTAAAAATCTTGCGAAGATTTGAAATCTTGCGAAGATTTGAAAGATGTAATTTAGATAACGGACTGTGTTGTATTATGGTTCACGACTTTTGAAGAAACATGTATAAACAACATGGAAAACGACTTTCAACATGGAAAATCATATATCACAAGGGAATTAAACCACATACAACCAGACTAGGGAGCCAGTACACTATATACTATGCTACATCGGTTCACCTAACTCATAATGTACGCTCTGAAATCATGTGTTTAGTATAGCAGATGTAACAAAGTGATCTTGTCAGTATATACCTTCCGTTACTGCATGTTTTCATGTGAAAGAGTTCAGGGAGGCTTTCTATAGGCTGTGGAAATAAAGGCCACTTTGCCATAGCAGAGGCCGCGGCATTTACAGGAAGAATTTTGATTGTACATTGAAACGAACAAAAATCCGTTCCCAACCGTTGATCGAATATGGGACCACATTGGTCTGACAACGGCGTTCCAACCACACGGCTATGTTACTCTCAGTCTGACGAATACCCATACCCACATGACATATGGATCAGAGATCTGCCTTCAAAATGTGACTACCATTCAGTATCGTGAGTAGATATACCGCACCCTATAGGTTTAGTTCAGTAACTGAAATATTGCGAAATATACAGCAAATGATTTTTACTGCATTGTTCTCCGTTATTTTTACTGCATTGTTCGCGAATCCGACAAAGATTGCCAATAGTGTGATTTGTCATGCATGTGGTAAGAAGTGACTAAAAACCTCTTGTTGTTGGGATTGTTGGTGGAGTTGGCTGTCTCCTCTAATAGAGGGAAAAGTAAGGCAGAAACCATGCTGAACTATGATTATAGCCCAGAAACGTAAGGCAGACGTCATGCTGATTATAGCCCAGGAAGACGCAGATTTTGCAGCCATGATGTAAACGATCACACGGCTTTACTTCGGATTACATCCTGCTGATGTGCAGAATTTTCAAAAGTATCACAGAAGGATAAGCCTACTGACACATTTAACTAGTCTGTAGGTATTCATCTTGTAAACTTTTAATTTATCGTTTTAATGATTTAAAATACTATCATTAAAATCATGTAATTAAACATCTGTTAAACACATAAAAGGCTACACAATTTATAAAATGATTCCGGTACTCTCAAATCTTCTTTTGAATTAATATACAACTAGGTTTTCTATTAGCAAATGATTTTATACTGTAACTCTCATATTTTTTGCTTCCATATTTCCTGTTTATTGTTGAATCTCACGCAAGGCTTGAAAGGTGTAGACTAAAAAAAAGTGATAAAACTATTTATAGAAAAGCACTCTGGCCTCAAAACCGTAACTTTTGAAACAGAGTTTTTTTTAAAGGTTTCTTGAATAGCCGCATTAATGTGGGTTTTGTTGTTTAACAATATCAAAACTTTAGCAAGGCGAAAATATATACAAATTTGTTTTTGTCTACCTGCATTTTTGTTACTGATGGCTAGATAGATACACGTCATGTGGTCACAGGGGAAGACTCAGACCTAGCTTTTGAAAGTATTTTTCGCAGCAGACGAGCAAAGGCAAATACGTCAAATTATTATAATGTATGTGTCTTTAACGGGACCAGATATCGCATAGAACATACTTTCGGTAGCTGAGTCGCAACGGCGGTGCATCCCACCTTCAAACACCAACCAGGACTCTTGTTTATATATTATACCATACTTTGAATGAAGTCTTGAGTGTGTCATTGTTATGAAAGTTCTGGAGAACAACTCCCACTACACATGGGAATCACGTGCATATTAACTTATATTTTTGTGGAAAATGAAACAAGCGGAAATTACCTGATTGGCTCTGGTATCAATTTATCATGTTATGGTCTACACATGAGGCTCGTGAAATAATTGCATGTTTTACTAATAAGATACGATGATTACATGTAGTTGATAATATATTCTGTGTTTTAAATTTGTTTCATTTTCCGAAGAACATTGAATGAGAGAGAGTGTGATAACTGGAGTTACTTCTCACAATTATAAGAACATTGAATGAGGGAGAGTGTGATAACTGGAGTTACTTCTCACAATTATAAGAACATTGAATGGGAGAGAGTGTGATAACTGGAGTTACTTCTCACAATTATAAGAACATTGAATGAGAGAGAGTGTGATAACTGGAGTTACTTCTCACAATTATAAGAACATTGAATGAGGGAGAGTGTGATAACTGGAGTTACTTCTCACAATTATAAGAACATTGAATGAGGGAGAGTGTGATAACTGGAGTTACTTATCACAATTATAAGAACATTGAATGAGAGAGTGTGATAACTGGAGTTACTTCTCACAATTATAAGAACATTGAATGAGAGAGAGTGTGATAACTGGAGTTACTTCTCACAATTATAAGAACATTGAATGAGAGAGAGTGTGATAACTGGAGTTACTTCTCACAATTATAAGAACATTGAATGAGGGAGAGTGTGATAACTGGAGTTACTTCTCACAATTATAAGAACATTGAATGAGGGAGAGTGTGATAACTGGAGTTACTTATCACAATTATAAGAACATTGAATGAGGGAGAGTGTGATAACTAGAGTTACTTCTCACAATTATAAGAACATTGAATGAGAGAGTGTGATAACTGGAGTTACTTCTCACAATTATAAGAACATTGAATGAGATTGAGAGTGTGATAACTGGAGTTACTTCTCACAATTATAAGTACATTGAATGAGGGAGAGTGTGATAACTGGAGTTACTTCTCACAATTATAAGAACATTGAATGAGGGAGAGTGTGATAACTGGAGTTACTTCTCACAATTATAAGAACATTGAATGAGAGAGAGTGTGATAACTGGAGTTACTTCTCACAATTATAAGAACATTGAATGAGAGAGTGAGTGTGATAACTTGAGTTACTTCTCACGATTATAAGAACATTGAATGAGAGAGAGTGTGATAACTGGAGTTACTTCTCACAATTATAAGAACATTGAATGAGATTGAGAGTGTGATAACTGGAGTTACTTCTCACAATTATAAGAACATTGAATGAGGGAGAGTGTGATAACTGGAGTTACTTCTCACAATTATAAGAACATTGAATGAGAGAGAGTGTGATAACTGGAGTTACTTCTCACAATTATAAGAACATTGAATGAGAGAGTGAGTGTGATAACTTGAGTTACTTCTCACAATTATAAGAACATTGAATGAGAGAGAGTGTTATAACTTGAGTTACTTCTCACAATTATAAGAACATTGAATGAGGGAGAGTATGATAACTTGAGTTACTTCTCACAATTATAAGAACATTGAATGAGGGAGAGTGTGATAACTTGAGTTACTTCTCACGAGTATGAGTAATAGAATGAGACGAACTATGTTTATACAGCGTTCACACACATGTGTTAATGAACAATGAGAATGATGTGTGAAACTGCTGCACAATCACCAAGGATCTATTAGATAAAGCTGCATGTTTCAATAATTCCCTCATGTTTACTCAAGAATAATGAAGTCATATTGTGTGTTACTGTAATTGCCCTATATTTACTAATAAATGATGGGGACACATTTGTAAGTTTTGGTAATTCCCCCACAATCAATCAATAAGCCCGTAACCCTTCAGGATCTTAGGGGTACCACATTGGATGTTTAAGCACACACAGTTCTCTAGTTAATTATATCCTCAGCGATGCGGATGAGTATGACATTATCTTGTCCTGTCCATTCCTTGATGTTGTGTGTCCATGCCTTTATTTGCCCTCCTCTGCGTCTTCCCCTTCGACAGTTCCCTGCAGTATTGTTTGTGACAAGGATACATATCCAAACCATGCTAGTTTTCGTCGTTTCACTATTGAAAGCAATGGTTCTTGTACATATACATTCATCTCTACTTTATTTCCTACTTACACATTAGTCTTATTTTCCCTATGAAACATTCCCTCACATTTACCAATGACTGGTGAGGACAGAGTTGTAAGTTGTAATTACCTCACATTTACGAATGGCTGATGGGGATAATGTGTGTGTGTGTGGGTGTGCTTCCATAGGTGTCGCTCACGATTGGTAATACATGCATTGACATAGTTCCTGCTATTGAAGTTAGTTAAAACAACTTGATCATGCATTGTTACATAATGCTGGACTATTCATCACACTTTCTGCCAGATAATGCACATTCTTCTATCCTCTTTTAGTACTAGGAGTGAATATCCTGTTAGAAACGAAATATTCTGTAATTTTCTGTGAAAACATATTGTACTTTTCTTCTTTCTTACATTTCTTTTTATACCAGTGTATGCCTTGCAGTGTCGTGGATAGGAGAGTTCTCTGAAGATGGCCGTTTTGTGTCCTTCATATACGTTATTTTTATTTTCTCTTTTATTTCTGTAATCAATCTCTTGCATGGTATATTCCTGGTATTGTATCCATATTGTCTGTACAGTGCCCCACAAAACGTATTACTATTCAGACATGATGGATACAAAGCCAGGGGCAGACATTGCAAACGATGGATTACAGAAATAAAAGGAATTGAAAACAAACATATATGAAGCACACACAAAAACTCCATCTCCAGAGAACTATTATACTCTTGACGATGCACGGCATAAATGAGTATAAGGCGAGAAGAAAAGTGTCTGCGTAGCGATACTCTCTGAGGAGCACTATATGATGGTAGTCTGGAAGCATGTGAAAACCACTTAATCTGTTGTCTCCTCATGTATTCCATGATTGCTATTGTATTTGTTAGTCGTGTGAAGTTTTCATTTTTGAATCTGTCTCTTATTGTTTCTCCGAGAATTCTACGTAGACAAATCATTTCTTTTGTTATATATCTTTTCGTGTGGCTTTTGTTGTTAGTGTCCACGTTTGACATTGGTAACATAGTGATGGTATAATGATCAAATTATATAGTGCAGTTTTGGTGTTCACGTTCACATGTTTGTTTTCTTGAAAAAAGGAGACATCTGACCTATGATCGTGTATGCTATGTTGCATCTATGTTGGATTTCTTTGGTGTTTTTCCCATTTGATTCCAAGAAAAGTGAATTGCTTTTTTGGTTAATTGTTTAATTTGTTGTTTATCGATTAAATTAGTAGTGTTTCTTTCTATTTTTTGCGATTGACATTACCTCTAGTTAATTTCTGTTATTATCTCCATGTTACAGTCCATACATGTTGATTAACGTTTATTTATATGTTGTTGTAATTATTCTTCAGATGTTCATAATATTATTCGATCGTCTACAAAAAGAAATTCAATGACGATGTTTTATAAATTGTCTTCTTTATTGGTGTTTACAATTGATATATATATATATATATACAAACTTGCAAACATATTGTTACTTGAGTAAAACAATGATGTTTTTATTGTAGGCCAGTCATTATAGAATATCGTTCGTCGTGTGTTGTCAAAACCAGAAGAAAACAAGTAATTATAGTTACAAAGACAAGTACGCTACCAAAATACAATATAAGGATCAATGAGACAACATTAAATCAAGTGGATAAAGTCAAGTAGTACAGTAAGATATCTACTACTTAATAACTACTCGGATAACACACGCCAAATCGAAATTTAAAAATTGAGAAACAATCTATACAG
Source organism: Meghimatium bilineatum (assembly GCA_034231615.1). Classification (NCBI taxonomy): domain Eukaryota; kingdom Metazoa; phylum Mollusca; class Gastropoda; order Stylommatophora; family Philomycidae; genus Meghimatium; species Meghimatium bilineatum. The sequence goes on from CM067309.1 coordinate 28,797,859, forward strand.
TGTAACACTATCACTATGTAGAGCAATTGGAGTGCTAGGTTGTTATATCGAATCAGATATTTGATACTGTTGTAAAGCATGGACTGCAAACGAATGCACTGAAAGTAAGCTAGAGGTTACCGAGATGTGCTTTTTGGTAAGAATTATGAAAATACAATGACCAGCTAAGAAGTGGAGTTGCTCATAGATTTTGGAGTAGACAAGTTATATATAAACATTGTAAGAAGTGGAGTTGCTCATAGATTGTGGAGTAGACAAGTTATATATAAATATTGTAAGAAGTGGAGTAGACAAGTTATATATAAACATTGTAAGAAGAAGTTCAAGATATTTATGACGTGTGATGAGAAGAGCGAAATATGAACATTTAGTAACCACTGGGTAAATCAAGGAACACAAGAGGCAGATGCAGACACAAGACAGAAGACATTTAGTAACCACTGGGTAAATCAAGGAACACAAGACGCAGATGCAGACACAAGAGAGAAGACATCTAGTAACCACTGGGTATACAAGGAATACAAGAGGCAGATACAGACAAAAGACAGAAGACATTTAGTAACCACTGAGTAAATCAAGGAACACAAGAGGCAGATGAAGACAGAAGGCATTTAGTAACCACTGGGTAAATCAAGGAACACAAGAGGCAGATGCAGACACAAGACAGAAGACATTTAGTAACCACTGGGTAAATCAAGGAACACAAGAGGCAGATGCAGACAAAAGAGAGAAGTTGCTGGATGAATTTATAGCATTTGAGAGTCTTACAAACTAAACTATTTAACAATAAAAGAGACAGAGAGTTGTGAAGAAACATAATAGTCTACGTCGCTTGCATCAGTTATTATTCTGTTGTCGATTGATTCTGTTGTCTGAGTAAAGAGGAATAAAGAAGAGTGAAAACGTTACTTGCCTTAAATATTGCATGGGCTGAATAAGATAGGAGTGATCTGATTTCCCAGTTGTGTTGAAAGTGTAGTGTTCTGAAGTCGGTTGTATCAAACTGTAGAAAGCAGATATTATGTCTAATTCATATACTATAACGTATCCAATGCGGTTACGCAAACTATAATCCTATAACGCACTGAAGTTAAAAAAAACTCGACACAGGAGATGAAAATTATCAATGTGGAAAAAACTATTATAATACTTTCGGAAAAAAAAGATAATGAAATTTTGCTAACCCCTGATAAACGCACAAGAAAACAGACATACATTGACGTTTCGTTCACAAGCCCTTTATAAAAAATATATAGCCGACTATGACAAAACAGAGTTACAGTTGGTTCCTTGTCATTACAAAACAGAAGTAGTGTTAGTTCCTTGTCATTACACAACTTTAGTAGCAATCTTTCAATTTTAGCCCTACGGATTATAGTTCTATTTCAGTTGTATCATGTTATTAAAATCTATTGGGGGTGGGGGTCGAGGAAAAACGACACCATTCACTCCACCCATAACCCCTAACCCTGCGGGAATATTATATACCAAGAACAATTGTCATATAACTAGTTAGAATGTGCCAGGCAGTGCACATCATGAGAGTTTTGTCCGAAATTTCGAATAATTGACAGTTCTAATATATATCAGAAAATTGCCACAAATTTTACATAAAGGAAAAATTTCCACTTCATCGAGTACAAAAGAAAATGTATCGTTTTGCAGCAATAAATTTAAACCAGAGTTTTTAGAAGTTGTGAGACGGACAAAGAAGACGATGACTTATCTAATTTACAAAATCATCGCTGAGCATGGTCATATTTTTCTTTGGATACCACCTTATTATTTACATCTCAATTCCATTGAACTTGTTTGGGTTGCAGTCAAGGGTCAAGTTGCTGCACTAAACAAAGCTTTCATACTTTGTGATGTAACAAAGATAACACGTGATGCCCTCACACAAATATATACTGAGTATTGGATAAAATATAAAGAGCACGTGCTTCACGAGGAGAGACATTGTCAACGAGATGATTTGCATTTTATCCAACCTTTACCTGTAGTCGATCTTTTCGAATCTTCAGTTTGCAAATACAATAGATGATGTGTCAATCTCTGTTGTTTTGCTAACCCCTCGACATCATATCTAAGAATATCACGGACTTATAAAAACATCTACGGCCACTTAATGAACTCCTCCTACAGGGAAAAAATACAGTATGACCGGTTTAAAAAAAAAAATTCATTGTTCTGCTTATCACAACGATTAGTTTGCAGTCATATTTATTTGTGGAATGGTAAAATGCACATATTCCTCTTCAACACCAATGCCACAAGAAAAACAACACTATCTATTATCAAAGATCAAAACCGCTTTATATATACTCTGGAAGTAATGATAACTATCTCATATTTCCTTATTATATGTAGTTGTGATACGTCTTTGCATCCACAATTTTTTGTGTTATGGTAAAATGCAAAATGTGAGTGCCGCTTTTGTTTTTGCTCTTTATGCAAAACTATATATCAAAACCCCCTTTTTCTGAATTTTCCGATCTACCTATCAATTTGTAAAATATGAATTCTTAATGTCATGATGTGTATAAGACTAACTGCGAAATATGGTTGAGATGCATCGTGTAGTTATCGTGAAAATTGAGCTCAAGAGAGTAACATGAATTATGAAACGAACGATCTATATTTCTGTGAATGTCTCGTAGACAACCGTTATTATATGTACCTATTCATTCAGCGATTGACGAGACCTTCGACGTTAGGATACCTTTTGTCTAATGAAAAATTACCTACTTAAATGATCTATTTGAATTATTCCGTGACTTTCATTGGTCACTCTGACTATATCAAATGAGCACTGCTTATCTACAACAGTGGTTCCATACCACATTACAACCAAGGAGTGAGGAAGAGTTTTAGAGGGGCACGAACAACTTTTTTTCTGGGTGTGTTGTAAATAACCCCCCCCCCCTTTCTGGGTATGCAGAGAAAAGCAACGTCTGAATGGTATTTTAAAATTAAGTTTAGTAATAAGTGTTACAAAGTTAACAAATGTAGTAATAAGTGTTACTAAGTTGTAAAATGTAGTAATAAGTGTTGCATAGTTTTAAAATGTAGTAATAAGTGTTTCAAAGTTTTAAAAAGTAGTAATACGTGTTTCAATGTTTTAAAATGTGGTAATAAGTGTTGCGAAGTTTTAAAATGTGGTAATAAGTGTTGCGAAGTTTTAAAATGTGGTAATAAGTGTTGCGAAGTTAACAAATCATTTGACTATGGAGGAAGGGGAATACTGAAGAAAATGTTTCTAAAAAGGGACAACGGCTTTAAAATTACGAGAACCACCGATCATAATGAAACTACAAAGAATCTAGAAGTTGAGAATACTCGTTTCTCTAGTTTAGTGGCTAGTGCACTGGTTTCCTATTCTGATGATCCAATATTTAGATTTTAACGTGAAATTTGTTGTGAAGTTTTAACGTGAACTACCGATGTCCATCTACGCCTAAGAAAACGAGTACATGATCTTATGAAGAAGTAAGTAGGTGTTTACTATGCACATCATTTCTAGGTATGTCTCTAGTGATACCGTCATTCCAAATATGTTTTAATGATGGGGGGAAAAGGGACACTTACTTGTGACCGTTATAATTCCTACCATTAACATCTTCTGAAGATGACGAACCACCTATGGGTCTGCCTCACTGCTATGAATTACTCTCAACGACCTATTCATTATCTATACACACATACACATGCACGCACGCGCGCGCGCACACACACCACACACACACACACACACACATTTCAATGAATAAAAAGACATATCATTCAATAAAATGTATAACTGTGTCTATAATAAATCGTTGTTGAATATGGCGGAAAGAAGAACAATCACATATTTCATCACCTTATGTCATTCTGTTATTTCGTCTTAACATGAAGAACAAAAAAACACGACACTGTGAGGCGAGAACACATCGTGGAAGCCCACACTATTGTTAATAACATTAACACTATCACAAACGTAGAACATTTTCATGGAATATGATTACTGCGCCTGTATAGACGGGCAGGAAGTTGTCCAGTGTTAACAGTTACTTCAGGACTCATAATCAAATACCGTCTCTGTCACGAAGATTAGCTGCAACAGATCTCTAACATCCTATGTATCTCACAATGGTGGTGCACTCTGCTAGACTGCGTTCTGTCCATCTCGTTATGTTTCACTCTTAATTGATCTCTGTTTACCGCATGCTCGCCGTCTCTTAACTCTTAAGAGATCGTCAACAAATGAGGCGTGTCTTATTTTAGTCCAAACTGCGTTATTTGTAGGTAGGTAGGTTGGTAGTTAATGAGTTTGCCTTTCTTTTTGAGAGGCGTGCACCTTTGAACCAGCGGGAAAAGTCCAATTAGGTTATATCAGGACACACTGCCATAAAATATTAGAGGTAAAAAGACCCCATCGGTAATGATTATGCGTAATTTGTCTTATTTGTATTTCCTTTTATAGTTGGTGTTTCATTCTCGCTTTTGTGAGAACCTTGTTGTTCGTTTTATCTTTCCATGAATCTCATGTGACAACAGGCGCCTGGTCTTATGTCAGGGTGCACATAATAGGGAACCGTTTCCAGAAATATCGTATCAGGCGACTAATAAAAGTTTGGGAATATGCCGACAACCTGTCTTCTGTGGGAAAAAACAAAACGTTATCTCTGTCCCATCATCGTTATGTCATAATTTACAGCTTGGCTGTGATATCTGCATCTCTCGATCTGATAAATTCCATTTTTAGCACAGTATTTGCATCACTTGCACCATCTATGAGATGGGACATGCAACACCCACTCCCATAACCCCAGTAGTTCAGTTTTAGGACATAATTCGCAGGTAAACGTGTCGTTATTCTTTGCTCTTTTCTGACTTCTCCAACATACGGTGGACAGATAATTTGATGAAAAAAGTAGCAGCAGTACATGAAAAAAATGAATTATTTCATAGCTACACCAAAACTCCCCCCAGGTCTTTTTTAGGATTATCCGTCCTTTTAAAGACTTCCATCCTCAACAAAGAATATCAAAATTTTAGTCCTTCTCATTGCTTCCGTACAAGATAGCAGACAATTGGATAGAGGTATCATGGCTTCCACTGCATCCGGGCACGATTACTTAGACAAAGGTGTCATGTATTCTACTGCTTCAAGACAAGATAACAGGCACTTGAATAGAGGTATACCCACCAAAGTCGTCAGGCACAACGGATGATGTCCGTTTGCAATAATACAGCGTAATCTATTTTCTTCACAGAGCATAACGTCGTACAAAAATAAAACAACACGGCCTAATAAATCCAAAAAAACGACCTCTGTCTTAGATTGAAGGATTCGTGCCTTTGCAATTGGCGGCTTGAATCGAGACCGATTGCAGTTATAAAGGACATGTTCGCTAAATTAAGTTGGACCCGATGAGATTTTGATTATTGTTTGGCTTTCAGTTGGGTACTATTTAGATACTTCCAGTGGTATTTCCAGTGCTGTTTTACGCTAGAGAAACATGGACTGTGTATGGACGTCTCGTGAGGAAACTCAATTACTTTCACACAACATGTCTCAGAAAAGTTATGAACATCAGATGGCAAGACCAAATTCCAGATACCACTGTCCTTGATAGATTTGGTATCCCAAGAATTGACACTATCCTGATGCAGATATAGATTCGTTAGGCAGGTCAATTGGTACGTATGCCAGACCATCGTCTGCCAAAGATACTTCTCTATGGTGAGCTAGTAAAGAGTACACGATCTCAAAGCAAAGCCTCACTGAAAGCCTTTGAAAAAGATCAAGAAACATGGCAAGACCTTGCACATAATTTATCTACATGTCGCTCTACAGTCAAAAAGAGAGCATCATCTTGTGAAAAGAGAAAAATGCAGCAGCTCAACAGTGGTGAGTAACTAGAAAGTCACGGATTCATCTACTGTGGGTATTCCATGGCCAAGCTGTCCAACAACATTTACAGCTCGAATAGGGCTCATTAGCCATCTAAGAATTATTAGGCATGGACATAATTCTAGCTAAATTTTCAAAATTGGATGTAAAAAAATGGTAATCATCATTTGTGATGGACGAACACACATTTATATATTTGGAATCATTTTACCTATTTTTGGCGTGTATATAAATATAGTATATCCAAGTATATAAATAGCAACCACCTTAAAGTCAAACAATAATCAAAACGCTTAACGAATCGGAGTGAAACTGAATTTAGGGAACAGGTATTCAATATTTTCGATCGGTAGCACTTAAATCCCCTATTTAGCAAACAAGGAAAAATTGAGATTAGTTCTGCCAGATTATTCACGAGGATAGACGTGTATACATAAGGATTAATTCTAATAACAGTTAATAATTATAATGCACCGTTATGTCATTGGTGTGACATGAAACGCATTTACACGTGTACGCGTAACTGTAAGCTTCGAGAAACTTTCGTATTACACGATTTAAAGTGTATACGCGTAACTGTAAGCTTCGAGAAACTTTCGTATTACACGATTTAAAGTGTATACGCGTAAATGTAAACTTTGAACAAATTTCGTATTACACGATTTGCAAGTGTGTATGCGTAACTGTAGCTTTGAACAAATTTCGTATTACACGATTTCAGTACCGTGAATTCCTGTTCTGTTAAGAAATAATATTGCATGAGCTCTGATTCATTGTGCATCCGTTAGCTCAGTGATTACTGCAATAGCTTCCTATAGCACGTTTCACTACCTTTGCTATCAAACAAATATAATTATCTGATTAACCGTCTAACGTATTAATGTCAGTTTTTGAACATGATGTTATTTTTGCTTAGACCCAATAAATATATGCTTTATATTTGTGTATCATGTTTAGTTGTCTCATGTGTGTATCATTGCCCAATGAAATCCTTTGATCTTTGCCGTCATACTAATTATTGTGTATCGACAAAATATATTTTACCAATTCAGACACAGATCATGTGAGTTCATTAGGCATAGGCGTGTCTACTCTTACAATAATGTTTCCACCTTGTTTGGATGCTCAAGATGATTTCTTAAATCATCTGTAGGCAAGATACTAGTGATGTTGTTTGTCAATGACATTTAGTTCGGTACCATAATATGCCTTCATTGATCAAATTATTTCTATAAGTATCACCACTTTGCGGTTCATAAATATCATAATGAAACGTTGCTCGTCTAACATGCTTGCCAATAACTTTAAAGTCATTTATATATAAATTAAATTTCTTTGCAAATTATATATATATTAATTAAACTACACTCTTTATTTAGTAATATCTCATTGACAATTAGCGTGACACCGGAAACAACTTTAAACACCGCCTGTCGTATGTTCAAGAGTGCACAATAGAGCAATTTCACGCTTAAACCATGTCAATTTTATGATAAACCAATTACGTGTAAATGGGTTTTTATAATTGACTGTAAACATGTTGTTTGTGAGACATATATATATATATTATATTTGATTGACTTTTGTCGTATATCGTAAATAAATTTAAAATAGTATATAATTGCATTTTAATGACAATTTTAATTCATAGGGTCTATGCCATTTCCCACAAAAAAATATAATGATACGTGTTTTATATTTGCTGAGATACATCATTTTAAAGTTGGGCAAAGCTGGTAAAATGTGCTATAGTCGGGCGACCTAAAATGTAATTCCCAATTGAACTGGAAATATTTGTAAATATACCAACAGCTTATTATCATATGATATATTCTTTACAGAACGTGATCTTCCTCATGGATTCTCTGAACACTATCAGATTCTGGGCGAGTTGACCTGCCGCAATTAGAGACATGTTTAAACAATCTGATATTTTACTGCTCCATTGTCTTCTTGTGCGCCATCTTCCGATATTGCCGTTAACTCTGCCTTCAGCTATTATTCTTTCCATGCTGGCATGTCTCTTTATATGACCCACTCCCCCCCCCCCCCCCACACACAAAAACACACACAAAAAGACAGCTCTTTTTGTTAAGAACCACAACACAATTGCTAGGCACATTAATTCTAATGTTGTTTGCCATTGCTTTCAGGAGGAAATCCGTTTAACGAATAGCACACGAACAATACACATTCATGTTTTGGGGAAGCTCTGCTAAAAGAAACGGCTCCTGACTTGAAGAAATTTGTATCAAACGTTTTGGAAAAGTAACAAATGTTGAACGTGATGCTGCATACGTTGTTCGTTGGTTTGCTTTTGGTCAAAGGTAAATGACGGCCTCAAGCGTGGATACGGGAAACGGAAACGATTTGTGCAATGTTTTGCTCAATGTTTAGTATTTCCCAATTGTACAATGTTTAGTATTTCCCAATTGTGCAATGTTTAGTATTTCCCAATTGTGAAATGTTTAGTATTTCCCAATTTCTCAATGTTTAGTATTTCCCAGTTGTGCAATGTTTAGTATTTTCCAATTGTGCAATGTTTGGTATTTCCCAATTGTGCAATGTTTAGTATTTCCCAATTGTGCACTGTTTAGTATTTCCCAATTGTGCAGTGTTTAGTATTTTCAGCAGAAAAGTAGATGCATTGGAGGGTGAGCACTTCAAACGCTTTGAAATGGGTAGTTGGTCATCGAACAGATAACATATGAGTACAGTCTGCGGGCAGAGCCAAGTGCTAATAGAACGAGAAAACGCCAAATGGACATCGAACTGAAGTATTGTTTAGCACGAGAACAAGCTTCTAGTACTCGGTGTCCCTAACCATGTGTGAAGTTCAGACTTGGATGAAAGTTCACGATGTCGTTGAGTGACACCTTGGCTAAGAGGGCTAACGAACCCGGGCCCAACTCTACTGTCGAGATTTTTTTATAACAGAATAATACTAGCAGGTCAGAGAACGCTCAGTATTCTTTGGCACTGGAAAGATAAGTCTAAATACACCAGACGAGTTTACTGGCATTGTAACACCTCGTGCGAGATATACATAATCGACACCCAAGCCTAAACCCTGATTACTGCCTACTCGGAGACTGCCGTTCAGGGACATAGTGGGTAATAAATCATCTTGGCGAAGAGTCGACACACATCCCTTGCCTGGCGACAGATAAGAAGGGTAAGGAAGCTCATCCGAAACGAAGGCATGTCCAAATTGGATGTACTGGACCTTCCGAGGTGCAAATAACACATCTATGCTGTAAATTGAAAGAACATCACGCTGACTTCATGCTCCCAGGCGGAATTTACACCAATTTTCATGTTTAAGAGAGCAAACACAGAAGATGATTGCTCTATAAACAATTCGTACACACACATGCCGCGGAAATGTATACTTGTACTCTGGCTGTCCGTGATGTTCGCTATACACCCACTACAGAGCCGAACATAGATTAAATAGATGGATGGATGGGCGTGTGGGTAGATAGATAGATAGATAAATTACATATATGAAATGAACAGATACTTTCCATGAACATAAGCAAATTGTATGAGAGACATTCATATACACATACATGTGCTGGACAATTTTTTTTTCTTTGTAAATATAAAGAACCGTTATTGAGAATGTTGGTTATTTTAATACACGACGGTATGGCTCAGAAATCGTTCGGAGAAGGAAAATAATGAGTGTAAATAGACAGACTGACAATCGGCAATAAAAATATTGCAGTGTGAAAGTAAGCTACGGTTTTACTCATTATCCCTGGTTAGTTGCTTAAAATGTCGAGTAAACTCACCTGCATAACAGGTAAGCCATTAAGTTCTGCTTTTTATAGTGACTTCTCTTTGTAAACTCCTGCCATTTAACAGGATGTTGTCCGGAGGTAGAAATGCACTGTGGTATGATTTACAGCTTTCCTGTGATATCTGCAAGATCAAACGAAATTAATGAGGATGATTTCTTTTCCATGTCAAGAATAAAAGAACTGGGCTCCAAATATTTTATTACATAAACGTTATTATGGACTGCAAGAAATGTTTGTCAGCCACCAGAGAACTGGGAACTGTCAGACGTGTAATTGCGGATATAATCAGGGAAAGATTGGAACACATATGAATGTGTCTTGTGTGCAATAGGGATGATCTCTCGACTAACTATTCAACCAATCAACTAGCTGCTCTTTTCGACACATTCTATTGTTTTTGCTGCGACCAATTTTGGCCTGTGTGTACAGTCCGAGTTAGGCCTTGATAGTTAATTAGTTTGTACCTTTCGTGCCGCAAGCATGAAATAAGCACCGCAAGCTCTGTCATAGGGCAGAGGTTTTGGTTCTCCATATCATGCGGTCCGCTGCCTGCAGCTTTAGTTCCTGGATGGTCTTACAACCTATTAATTCCCCTTCTTTAAGAGTGGTGTTTTTAAGGGTTGTTTTATGGTTTCCTCTTTTTATTTTATCCTCATGTGACCACATAAGGGCTTGTTGGTTTATTCTGTTTACATCTAGTCGTAATTCTGTTTACATCTAGTCGTAATTCTGTTTACATCTAGTCGTAATTCTGTTTACATCTAGTCGTAATTCTGTTTACATCTAGTCGTAATTCTGTTTACATCTAGTCGTAATTCTGTTTACATCTAGGCCTTGTACAGACAAGTTTATCTTATGCCAGTGTCGGTTCTCCACAACTTGTTGTGCATAGATGTTCCTGTCGATCAGATTGCTGTTATGTGAACAGGGAAGTTGTGACAGTTCTGTACTTTAGTGTGTGTGGTGTTTCCGATCAGGTGCTTCTCACAGAATCACCGAAGACGATTCGATGTATGTGTGAATTTAGAAGCAATTTCCTGTTTTCAGTTTAAATAACTTGACATAGCATGACTTGTCTACTACTCTGTATATGGGACGTCATGTGACGTATTCTCTCAGTACGTTGTCTTCCCAATGAACTCCATGAAGAGTTCTCTGTCCTGGGCCATGTGACTTGCATTTTACAACGACGTATTCGTGTTATCTTCAATGTCGTCGGTCAATCTTCTTCTCAATGTGTCTTTCCTGATCCTCCCTGATGATTTGCCTAACATTATTTGTCTATCTAATCAGGTGTGTCTTATTGTATGACCAATCAGGTGTGTCTTATTGTATGACCAATCAGGTGTAGTTTTGTGTTTGCTAATGTACGTAGTAACCAACACTCTGGTATCTTCAATGTGTTTATAATATCTGAATTTCTCTTTCTTTTTCCTTCGATTATTTTCTAAATATTTTTCTGTAGCAGTTCATCTCAATGGCGTTGACCCTCTCTGCCACTGTGTTGTTTACGGTCCATGTTTCGCAACCGTATGTGGCTATTGGAAAAATAAACGTTCTTTATTCTATGTTCTTTATTCTATGTTATTAAATGTTCTTTGTTCCAATCTATCTATCTATCTATTCGCCAAAACTCTTTTTGCCTTTTTTCGTCAGAGGTAGAAGTGTTTTCTGGAGATGCCCCGCGTGTGTGCTGAGTATATTGGGGAGTTTGTCGCATCATTTATTTCAGTGGTCCATCGTTTTCGTGGTCGGTCTCTAGGTCTGCCCTCACTGTATCTGTGTAGCATAACTTACTTTTGTATTATATATATATAAGAATATATATATATATATATATATATATATATATATATATATATATATATATATATATATATATATATATATATATATATATATATTCTTATAGAATTAATAATGCACGCTTGCGCTTATATACCGGTGATTTTGAAATCTCTGAACTACGTTACGCGGACGACGCTGTGCTTTTTCATATATATTTCGTGAAATATTCTTTCCAGAAAGTTGTCTTCATCGTGGATTATCTGAACGCCGTATCCAGTATATGCAACGATGGGAAATGCAAAGCATAACTAAAAATAAGGTTGTAGATCGCTTTATAGTTCTTGTCACGGCGAACGGTGATTTGGAAAAGCAACATCAGTGTTGTAGTGAAAATCAAACTGTATAAGTCGCTTGTGATTTCTGTTGTGTTGGATGGTTGTGAGAGTTGGACACTCACTGCGGACATGAAGAGATGATTACAGGCTACATAGTTAAGACAAATGTATGAAAGGTTCCCGCACAGAATGCACAAGCACGTAAATGCATCCACGCACAAATAAATGTTCACATAAGAATAAATGCACATAATAACACAAAATGAGTTAGATACATATAGATACATTAAATATAGATACACAAAATGTATAGATACATTAATATAAACACGCACTGTCGTAAAAAATATATATTTGCATTCACATAATCATTTTCTGGAATACATACGTGCATTAACATGAACATTCACACAAGAAAACGATATATAAATGTATTACCATAAATATTCATTTACATAATATATTCACATACAGTGCTATAAAATATGCATATGTACACATACAAATGTGTGACCCAAAGTAGTTGTATGGATACATAGAAACATATAACAAAATATGCCTATATAAATACATATGAATGTGTGGACACTCATCTGTTTAATAAACAATAATAAATTTAGGAAAAGAAACAGTAGCAAAAAGTAGAGATATGTAAATGAAGAAAGGAATTGGTAAAATCAGGCATGTTTTTATAGTTAAAATCAGTGCACAATTAATATATGGAAAGGTGTGAAAACACAATAACAATCTGTTAACAAAAATAAATCACTAAAGAAACAACACACATACACAAAAGTATATTAAATTCAAAAAATAATTACTAATGACCTTACACAGAAACTAACAATTACAAGGAAATGAAAAAAAGGAAGTTGAGGTTATTCAGAAAATGTAGGTAAATCAAGCGTAATAATGTTCATTACGTGTGGTTGGAATACTCCCATATGACAAATCAGCCGATACTCCTAATACTGTCGCTGCCGGTCACCAGAGTAGCAAGAAAACAAGCCCTTTACTGAAACATCAGAGATACCATGATGTCAAGGGCTTTTGAAATGACTGCCATCGGAGAGTCATGATTTTTGGTGATATCTCTTAAGTGTTTGGCGAATCTGTCAGCCAAACGTCTGCTGGTTTCAATATACTTCCTATCACAACACTTATATATGATATCGTATATTAAATTACGAGACAAGAATGAAAAAGAGTCATATATGTTGAAATAAGACTTTTGGAACTGAAGCATGGGAGAAAGAATAACAAAAGGCAAGTCAAACTATTCCGCTGTCAAATAACAGTTTAGGATGACCTGCGAAATTTCGCAAACTGGAATAAACCAAGAGAACAGGAAGGTTCCTATCCCTCCGAAACGCGATGAGGGTGGAGAGAGGAAAATACAGGACTAGAGATATAATCTAGTTTTAGGATAGAGAAATGTTGTAATATGATACCAAGTGCCGGCATATTATGTGGAATGAAAGTAATAACCAGTTTATGGAGGTCAGATGTATGTTTAATAGATGGTTCGAGTGCAATATGTTCACATAATAGATGTACGACTGTGTATATAATTATATCTTGTGGCTTTGAGTGCAACTGGGCGAGCTCATGCACCGTAACCTGAGCCCTGACACTAGTTCAATTCCGACACGCTTTATCTGGTTGTATTATTATGCTGGTAAGTGATTTTTTTTCCCAGTGTCTACTTCCACACATTCATTGCTCTGTCCTATTTCTTCTAATTCACATACTCTTCGCAGTGTATCTTCAGCTTCTACCATTCATGATCCGCCGCGTTTGATTCGTTCTTCCTTCGGAGATCCATCTGCTAATCGGATCCACTTCAATGAGATGTTATTCTCTGATAGAGACCAGAGGAGGCCATACATTTTAACGAAACGGAGGTCTCAGTTGCAAAGAATAAAGATCCAAACCAATCCAACTGAACATCATTTCATAGTTAAAGTCTGAAAGGTTCCTCATGCCAAGGTTGAAACATTCCGTAAAATAAAATGTTGGTACACGTTTGAAATTGTGTATCCATTAGCACTGCAATAATGTTGCGTTTCTTTATTTTTAACAGTATGGAATCCATTACGATATTTTGATATTGCCATAATCTTACAGTAAGACTCTGATATTATGATGAGTCCCACAAAAAAATATTTACAATTATGAAAATTACGAAAATATAAAATGTTATTTCACTATAACTCATCTTATTGCTCTAATACTCCCACACTTTTCTTTCTAAATACTTCTGTATTTGTTTTCATGAGATAATTGTTTGGAATTTCTTCCACAATAATATTAGTGATTTCCTGTGTACTTATTTCAGTGGTGGGCAATCTTGTTTGGGTTATCGGTATGACTGAGCTTCTTTCCTGTTGGTTTGGTGAGCAGTAATTTAATATCAGCCTGGCTGACCAGAATAACCATGTCTTGGCGGTACAAATTTGTATAACCACTAATCTATTCTGATATAACGATATTAATTAAGACGGTAAAAAAACGTATTTATACTTGCCACACCAGTAAGACTTGTTCGAGAATACGTTGAATATATTTTTTTCAAGCACCAACGGCATATTATATGGTCAACATCACGGCTGCTGCCATAACTCATCAAAATGTTCAGGCACCCATTGTCTTTTTTGGTTGCGATATAGCGATCCAGTATCTCATGCCCTTTTACTTAGCGTCAGCATGTGATATATTATTGTGCTTGTGCTGAAATATTTGTTATATATAGGTTGTTCCCTGTATATGGCCATAGAACAGTCACCACTATTCTTAAACTTAAATCTGGAAGCTATTAATTATTACACAAATACTTTCAGTTGTACTGGAAATTAAACCTCGGTTCCCAGAAAAGAAGCTAGTGAACTAATTTAACCTGGGATTCCATAATAGGAAACTAGTGAACTAATTAAACCTAGGATCACAATTCTTGGATTCTAGTGAACTAGTGTAACTTTCGATCACCAGATTAGGAAGCGAATGAACTAATTAAAACTAGGATCACCATACGTGGATGCTAGTGAACTAGTTTAACTTGGGATCACCAGATTTGGAAGCTAGTGAACTAATTAAAACTCGGATCGCCAGACTAGGAAGATAATGAACTAATTAAACTTCGGATCGCCAGACTAGGAAGATAATGAACTAATTAAACCCCTGATCCCAGACTAGGAAGATAATGAACTAGTTAAACCTAGAAACACCATACTTGGATGCTAGTGAACTAGTTTAACTTGGGATCACCAGACTAGGAAGCTAGTGAACTAATTAAACCTACGATCGCCAAACCTAAATACTACTGAACTAATTAAACCTCCGATCACCAGACTAGGAAGCTAGTGAACTAATTAAACCTACGATCACCAGAGTAGGAAGCTAGTGAACTAATTAAACCTACGATCGCCAAACCTAGATACTACTGAACTAATTAAACCTCCGATCACCAGACTAGGAAGCTAGTGAACTAATTAAACCTTGGATCACCATAATTTATTGATGAATATTTAGTACTGACAAATACAGTGTGGCCAGTATTTGCCTTGCGGCGTCAGGGGTGGACGAGGTCTCTGGAGATGACCTTCCTGTGGGCTGATTGTTAGCTTGTTTCTGTGGCTTCTTTAATTTCTGTGATCCATCTTTTAGATGGTCTGCCTATGGCTTTGTAGCCGTGATATCTATGTAGCATGGCCATTTGTGGCTTGATATGTGAGTATCCTGGAAGCGTGTGAAAAAAAACCCACTGAATCTGTTGTCTTTTGATGTGTTCCAATACTGGTATTGTATTGGTTTTCTGTCTGATGTTATCGTTTCTAATTCTTTTTATCTCTTAATTACACTCAGAGTATTCTTCGTAGACATGTCATTTCTGCTATCACTATTGTTTCTTTTATTTTGTGCTGTCATTGTCCATGTTTGACACTGCTAGCACAGTGATAGAACAATAATAATCTTGTATAATGCAACTTTAGTGTCTATGTTTACATTTTTGGTCTTGAAAATACGTGTCATATGTCCTAGGATCTGGTATGTTTTGTTGCAGCTATTTGTATCTCTTCACTTGTTTTCCCTTCAATCGATATAATGCTTCCTAAGTAAATGAACTCATTTACTTGTTTAAGGTGTTTATCGTCGATGGATATAGTGATATTTCTTTCTTTCTTTTGCTATTGTCATTATTTCTATCTTTTCAATATTAATCTTCATGTTGAATTTTTGATATGTTGTGTGGAGTCTGTTCATATGTTCTTGCAATTGTTCTTCTGATGTCGCTATTAGTACTTGGTCGTCTGCAAAGAGTAGTTCGTTAAATTTATCTTTTATGTTTTCTTCTTCGTTGGTACTTGTTTGTTTGTAGATATGGTCTCTATATGTTATAAAAAGTAGAGGGGATAGGAAACACCACTGGCGAAATCCTGATTGGATGTGGAACTTATTGGGCATTCCTATATTTGTTCTTACTTTACATTGGCTATTAGCATAAATGCCCTTGCATATATTGATTCAATGTTTTCCATAGTTGTTGTCTGTCTACTCTGTCAAAAACGTTTTCTTGAATTCTTTGTTGTTTTCTGTGGATCTTTCTGTTATCTAAGTGTAAAGATAGCATCCGTACAGCATTTGTTCTTACGTAAGCCCATTTTAGTGATTTTAAGTTTAAATGTATGATTGTAATCGTTGTTCTAATATTTTGTTAAAAAGTGTTCCTGTGTGTCCTAGTAAGTATATCACTCGGTATTTTCTTCAGTCTCTCTCACTGCTTTTTTTTTATTCCATATGGTAATGATTGTCGCGTTCCTCTAGTCTTCTGGTGTTTCTTGTTTCTTCCATATTACATTAAAAAGTCTGTGTAACCATTTTTTCTCGCTCTCTGCTGCTGCTTTGATAGGTTCTGTTTGTGTTATCAGAGCCTGCTGCCTTGTTTATTGGTGATTTGTTTATTGGTGCTTTGTTTATTGGTGATTTGTTTATTGGTGCTTTGTTTATTGGTGATTTGTTTATTGCATTTTCTGTTTCCGATAGTAGTATATTTGGTTCTAGATTTGCTGCTGTAGTGTTTATTGTTGTGACGTCTTCTCCTTCTTTTAGGTTGAGTAGTTCCTTGAAATATTGTTGCCATCGGTTTGCTTCGGTTCTTTTAATGTATTAATGTTTTCGTCATTTATTATTTCTGTTGGTTCATATATATCTTCTTTTTTTAATGTTCTTAATTTTCTTGTAGAACCTCTTTTCTGTAATTTTATAGTCTGCTTTGAGCGAGTTTCCATATTCTTTCCATCAGTTGATTTTGATAGTTTTAATGACTTACTTGGCATCTGCTTTTGCTGTCTTGTATTCTATGTAGTCTACTAAGAATGGTTACAACAGTGGTCCAGCTCAAAGACTGGATACTCACTATATGAACACCAACAGAAACCCAACCCAATGGATCCTCTGAAACAACTCGAGCGAGCAAACCAGAGTCTCACATTCCAACTAAGAACAGGCCACGACCCCGTTAATAAACACCTGAACAGAATAAACCCATTACACGAACTAAATTGCAGACACTGCAACGCACAAGAAGAGACTGTTGAACACCTACTACTGCAGTGCCCAGAACAACAGACATCCGACACGAACTATTATCACCACTCCCAGCTATACACAACACACTCTACACAACTGCACCACAACTGAGGAAAACCTGTGCATTCGCCAGAAGGGCTATGGGCTGCCAAGAGCTTCCTGCTCACAGCGAAAGGGATTGAATCATCATCATCATCATCATGTACTCTACTTGATATTTAGTTTTGGCCCATTTCTTATATTTCTGTTTCTTTTCTCTTGTGACTTTTTTACTTCTTCATTCTATCATGCTGTTATTTTGGGTTTCTTTACACTGTTGTTCTTGTATCCGCATGCTTCTAATGTTGTTTGTGTTATAGCGTCTTTGAATAATTTCCATTCTTCTTCTGTTGTCGTAGTCACTAAATGTTCAATATTTCTTATTCTCATCATATTCCCTAAAAATGTTGACTTTCTGCTTATAATGTTTGCTATAATTTGTTTTTTTACTCCAGCATCTCTGAGGACTTCTACATTAGTTTTCTTGGCTGTGCATGGACTTTTCACCACCCTTTTCAAAAACCACATCTCAGTTGCCTTCAGCTTATCTTGAGCTCTTTTGTTTACCATCCACGCTTTACATCCAGAAAGAGGAATTGGCTCAATACAACATGTACTAGCACTCGAACTCGCGTATACATTGATACTAGTGTACTCCATTCCATAGAATGTTTCTAATCTTTTGAAATTCTGATTTACCCTGTGCTATAGTACTCTTGATCTCAATGAAGCTCTGATGTTAAAATGCTGCCAAAATACTTAACTTTATCCACTTGATTTCATTTTGTGTCATTGATATTAATATTGCATCTTGACGATGTTTATTTGAAACACCATAACTTCAGTTTCAGTTTTCTTCTTGTTTAGTCTGAGCCTGTGTTTTTACTTTCGTTTTCTGCCATGCCTAATAGAGCTTGAAGTTCTTGTTTACTACTTACAATCAGAACTGCATCGTCAGTATATCTCAAATTATTCAGAGTTTAACCTTCCACTGATAATCCTGACCTGCTTGATATATTTCGCATAATACACTCTATATCATGTATATGCCATTGTTGTGCAGCATTTGTATATTACTATATTTGCAGTCTCCCGAGCAATAGTTATCAGATGGATACCAGTTGGTAACAGGAAAAAGAGGAATATCAGTAGAGACTCTCTCTTCGCAAAACAACAATGAAAAAGGGCATGACTATGGGTCTCAATTTGCAAGAATTACACAAAGTATCATCACACCAATCGAAATGAAGATCTTTCGATTCTGTCTTATGCACCGTATTCGGCCCTGATGAACGTATATACATATACATCACAATAGTTGAGTGGTCGGAAGACTGCAAATATAATAATATACACATAATGATACTTTTTTTAAAATTGTGCATTCCTTTGTGTAGCCCTCCTATACATTCTTGCCATGTAATCACATTTCTGTGACTAGCCTCTCGTCCGCTCTATTTGTTGACAACTGTTATTGAATTATTTAGACACTACTTGCACGTTGAAGAAATATTGATAAAGTTACTTGAAACGGCACAATTTTTGCTGCTCTCGAATAACGATTATGTTCGCGCGAGTCGAAGCTGTGAGAGTGTCCCCACTAACCTCTCTACCACGGAAACCGGCAACCAACATAAATAATTACGAGCAATGAAGCTCTTATTTCATATTTGTAACTGCGTTTTTCACCATAGTTTTCTGTCATATCCACATGATTCGAACTTGCAATGTTATGAAATGCACTGATGAGAAACCTCCTACTCAGATGTGTAATATCTACTCTGGCAAAAAGCTGCTGGAAAATACTTATGTTGTTTCTGAATTCTGCTAGAGGAGTTTCCGAGCGCTGTCGAGTGCAATTTCACCAAATGACAAGATACCATTTGAAAACTGACATTGAACCTAAGAATATCATGGACGGAGAAACAGAAGAACATTGAAATATTGAAATTACTGAAACTAAATGAAGGTTGGCTTCTAAATACCATCATAAGAAGGAAGCCACAGTAATTTGGACACTTAAATCGACATAATGGTATCGAAAGGCTGATTCTAGAGGGCAACGTGTCTGGGTAGAGAAGAAGGGAAAGACCAAGAAGATGATGGACCAGCGACGTCGAAGAATATATGCACATGTCTCTGACTAATGCAGTCCTACTTGCCCGGGACAGAAAGACGTTCAGAGTATTCACGATGAAGACATCGTTCTGGAAATAATATTTCACTAGATATATCCTCGCAGGCAGATTTCCTAAGACATATTTTTCTATGCTAAAAAAGGAAACCCCATAGGAAAAAATATATGTGACGTCTTCTTGAACCCTGTTGTTATATCAAGATGTTCATTGCAAAGAAAACAACTATGATCAATATGTTCATTGCAAAGAAAACAAACTATGATCAAGATGTTCATTGCAAAGAAAACAAACTATTATAAAGATTTTCATTGCACAGAAAACAAACTAAGATCAAGATGTTGATTGCAAAGAAAACAAACTATTATAAAGATTTTCATTGCAAAGAAAACAACTATGATCAAGATGTTGATTGCAAAGAAAACATCCATGATCGAGATGTTCATTGGAAAGAAAACAACTATGATAAAGATGTTGATTGCAAAGAAAACAAACTGTAATAAAGATGTTGATAGCACAGAAAACAACTATGATCAAGATGTTGATTGCAAAGAAAACAAACTATTATAAAGATTTTCATTGCAAAGAAAACAACTATGATCAAGATGTTGATTGCAAAGAAAACAAACTATTATAAAGATTTTCATTGCAAAGAAAACAACTATGATCAAGATGTTGATTGCAAAGAAAACAACTATGATAAAGATGTTGATTGCAAAGAAAACAACTATGATAAAGATTTTCATTGCAAAGAAAACAAACTATTATAAAGATTTTCATTGCAAAGAAAACAAACTATGATCAGGATGTTCATTGCAAAGAAAACAAACTATTATAAAGATTTTCATTGCAAAGAAAACAACTATGATAAAGATCTTCATTGCAAAGAAAACAAACATATACAGATTTTCATTGCACAGAAAACAAACTATGATCAAGATGTTCATTGCAAAGAAAACATCCATGATCGAGATGTTCATTAGAAAGAAAACAACTATGATAAAGATGTTGATTTCAAAGAAAACATACTGTAATAAAGATGTTGATAGCACATAAAACAACTATGATAAAGATCTTCATTGCAAAGAAAACAAACATATACAGATTTTCATTGCAAAGAAAACAAACTATGATCAAGATGTTCATTGCAAAGAAAACAACTATGATCAAGATGTTGATTGCAAAGAAAACAACTATGATAAAGATGTTGATTGCAAAGAAAACAACTATGATAAAGATTTTCATTGCAAAGAAAACAAACTATTATAAAGATTTTCATTGCAAAGAAAACAAACTATGATCAGGATGTTCATTGCAAAGAAAACAAACTATTATAAAGATTTTCATTGCAAAGAAAACAACTATGATAAAGATCTTCATTGCAAAGAAAACAAACATATACAGATTTTCATTGCAAAGAAAACAAACTATGATCAAGATGTTCATTGCAAAGAAAACATCCATGATCGAGATGTTCATTAGAAAGAAAACAACTATGATAAAGATGTTGATTTCAAAGAAAACAAACTGTAATAAAGATGTTGATAGCACATAAAACAACTATGATAAAGATCTTCATTGCAAAGAAAACAAACATATACAGATTTTCATTGCAAAGAAAACAAACTATGATCAAGATGTTCATTAGAAAGAAAACAACTATGATAAAGATGTTGATTTCAAAGAAAACAAACTATTATAAAGATTTTCATTGCAAAGAAAACAACTATGATCAAGATGTTGATTGCAAAGAAAACAACTATGATAAAGATGTTGATTGCAAAGAAAACAACTATGATAAAGATTTTCATTGCAAAGAAAACAAACTATTATAAAGATTTTCATTGCAAAGAAAACAAACTATGATCAGGATGTTCATTGCAAAGAAAACATCCATGATCGAGATGTTCATTAGAAAGAAAACAACTATGATAAAGATGTTGATAGCACATAAAACAACTATGATCAGAATGTTCATTGCAAGGAAAACAAACTATGATAAAGATCAAGTTTAGAACCTACTATGATAAAGATCAAGTTTAGAACCTACTATGATAAAGATCAAGTTTAGAACCTACTATGATAAAGATCAAGTTTAGAACCTACTATGATAAAGATCAAGTTTAGAACCTACTATGATAAAGATCAAGTTTAGAACCTATGATAAAGATCAAGTTTAGAACCTACTATGATAAAGATCAAGTTTAGAACCTACTATGATAAAGATCAAGTTTAGAACCTATGATAAAGATCAAGTTTAGAACCTACTATGATAAAGATCAAGTTTAGAACCTACTATACAGATGTTGCTTTGAAAAGTTGAATGTAGTTTTGTTAATCATTCGAATCACAGTATGGAGTATTCCATAAACTAAATTTGTCTAGTCAATTCTTTTACCCTCTTGCACCTTGCCAAGAATTTAGGGGAACCCCCCGCTCCTACTTAATTATATCAGAAAATCTACCCCCCCCCCCCCCCGCCCATCATTTCTTAAACACAAAAATACTGTATATTCTTTTGCATTTTTAGAGGAATGTTTCAAAGTCAAACAATTTAATTGATGTATAACATAGCACTTTTGACATCAATTTTTATCATCCACAACGGGACACCTCCTCCTAATCAACAACTGTCAAAGTGTTTCAGATCCCCTCCCACTATTTGCTGAGGTAATTTATGTACGACACAAATGTCACCTAATCACGTAACATTCCCGACTGAAATCACGTAACATTCCCGACTGAATCAAAACTTCAACAAAATACATCTTTCATGGGCTAATATAATCCAATTACACTTGTGGATATCTGGCAGCCAAACTGTCGTTGGTGACATTGTGTCTACTCTTCACAGAATGGATAAGAATATTGTCCGAAGACTAAACAATAGCGAATACATTGGGCCTATAATGGGTGGGTACACTACGGGTAATTTGATTACCTCATAGAGGTAGGGTAAGCCTGAAACTGTCATGTGTACTGTTATCTGTATTTTCCCATACCAGTACACTATAGTCCGATAGTCTGAGGGTTGACCGTAAAAGCTGATCAACTATGTGTTTTACATAAGTACTATTGACCCTGATACAGCTTACTTTCATATATTGACACTGTCATCCATGCGTGAAAGTTGAGTGTCTTACCTAAAACAAAATAGCAATACTGCATTTTTCCCATGAGGGAGTTGCAGGGAGGTTTTGTGCGGACTCTATCATACATGCCACTCGACATTGTTCAATAATAATACTTCAGGAAAACACAAGTTCCATCAGATTTACGATGAACACAGAGACCATCAGACTATTTAGTATGAGCCTGGAAAATACAGAAAACAGTATACAAGAGAGTTTCAACTTTAAAGTATTTTTTCCAGAATATACAATATAAAAAGTGAACAAACATTAAAAACAGTAAAAATAAAGACACTATCCTAAATGCATTAGACAGCAGACATTAACAGCAGAGAGGTGCAAGGTGACAATGACGTACACGTGTTGTTGTAGTGACGCGGTTTAAAAATAAATGTGGATGAGAACGAAATAAAACAACCGGCACCAAGTGTTTATTGCTGCCAACATCTTCATGCCATTAATCACAGATCGTCTACCCTTGTTCTTATACATTTAAATGGCGCCCATCATGCAGGCGTCTGTAAAATTTAGGCCACTGTAATAAAATCTTGCACCGCTGACGATAGAGCTATGTATGACCTTGAAAATCGCGAAATATTGCCGTTTGGTACCCTCAAACCATTGGGTCTTACCACAGATACTTCATATATTTAGATTTGGGTGGTATGGTGTTCGTTGTGTTGTCCCCATTTTCAGGCATAGTTGTTTTATGTGGTTCGCATTCCACATTCTTTATGCGCGTCTCTACGACGACACCTAATAGTTGCATCGGCATAGCACATGAAGAGCTAGCTTCATCCTCGACGGCAGACTCCTGCCATGAGACCTACCTTTACCTTACCTACGACAATACTTGTACGTGTATACGTAAGTCATTGTTACCGTGGATGTCGCGCACTGTTCAATGTCTGTTGTCTAATTGCATATGTGGTAGTACCTTAATGTTTACTGATTTTTCTGTTTGTTCGCTGTGTGTCTTATTATTTTCTTGAAAACATCCGCAAGATTGAAATGTTAAACTGTCTTGTATACTGACATCTGTATTTGTTTCGTACCCGTACCAAATAGTCTGATAGCTTGGTCGTTTATCGTGAAGCTGATCTACGTATTGTTTTACCTAAGAACTAGTGTTTTACAGTTTTACATCAAACTCACTTATTAGCGATAGCCGTGTAATATCAGATACGGAAGCACATTGTTAAGTCACTATTTCGCCAAGTAGTTGATCCGAGATGTGAATTCATTCGATATTCCTGCTATGAAATATACGTTACTTCCGGTGTTAACTCAGCCACAAGGGAGAAGAATGCCAGGGCTTATGTCCTTGGAAGGTTGAAGGATAGCGCTATCCCTATTATGCACTCCATGAATTCATTGGTAAGCCACTGACTGCGCATCCAAGCAGTCAGTCATTGGTCAGCCATTCAATGGGCATCCAAGCACTCATTAGTCAGCCATTAACTGGGCATCCAAGCACTCTTTGATCAGCCACTAACTGGGCATCCAAGCATACTTTGGTCAGCCACTAACTGGGCATCCAAGCACTCTTTGGTCAGCCACTAACTCACTAACTAGGCATCCAAGCACTCATTGGTCAGCCACTAACTGGGCATCCAAGCACTCATTGGTCTAACTGGACATCCAAGAACTTATTGGTCAGTCACTGACAGGGCATCTAAGTACGTATGAGAAACCGTCGCTGGTTTAAATCTCAGCTTCCCTGTACCTATGCCAGGGCAATCTTTCAGGTGACATATTCTTACCAGAATCGAGTCTCCTTTATATGGATGATCTAAACTATCATGATTCGGGGCTAGTCAGACAAAGGCATGTTTAAACAATTTGAAATGTCTCGTATCCATTGACGTCTTGGGTGCTGTTACGCTTGATATCAACCATGTCTTTCATTATTATTCTTTTCCATCAAGTTATTACTATTTATATGCCCAGAAACCTCAGTGTTCTTCTTATAATGTTGTTTAGGAGCTATCCATATTCGTCGTTTACTGTTCTTTAACTATTCTTGGTTCATATTTTTCTCTGCCTATGCTATTTTCTAAATCCTTTTACCTGTAGCATCTCATTTCGAAATTAGCAATTCTCTTTGCCACTGATTGATTTAGCGTCATACTTAGAAGCCGTAAATTGTTATTGGAAATATGCTTGCTCTTATCTGTGTAGTTTAACTTTATATTTGGTTCCTTTCCAGAGGTTTGTCATTAGCGCTACTTTTGCATTCCTTATTGCATTTCTTCATTTGATTTCTACTGTGAAATCCATGGAACTGTTTATGTTTACACCCAAAATAAACAAATAATTATGAAATAATATGGGCGCAATACCATTTTAAATACATAAGATCTAGATTGAAAAATATACACGTTCATAGAATCATAGAAATAAGAGTTTCTAGGGAAGATGAAATGTGTGTAAATTTTCCAAGAACCTACAACCAAGAACTAACTGGGACACTTCCTGCATATATTCTTAAAATCCTGGTAGACTAGCAAAGAAAGCACTAATGTGAATGTCTTTGGTGTTGTGAAAATCAAAAGACAGTAGACGGGATTTGAACCGAGTCTTCCGCCGAAGACGGATGTGTTGAGTCATGTAATGTCGCAAATAAAACGGCGACACAATGCATTTCCATTCTCTGGACTAAATCCTGCTGGAAATCATGTAGGACCATTGTCCCGCTACAAGAGAATTCAGCAGGAGTTTTGAGAATGTTCGCTGAAGAAGAAGAAGAACCGAGTCTGTTCAACTAGGACATATCCCTAACCTATATATAATTATAAAAAATTGAGAAAAGATCCAACAATCTGGTATGAGCCAAAGTAGCACAGGAAATCAAGTAATTGTATTAAACACGTAAATATGTGTAACATGTACCTACCACTAATAATATAAAGATGATGAAAGCAGTTATAATAAAAATGAATAGGAATGAAAATATTTGACGTTTTGATAATGTCATCTTAGTCTGAATAGATATACAAATAATACAACAGCAAGTAATACAGAAAACGTAATAATTTCAAAATATCTGTCAGAAATTAATATAAATAGTCCCTTCAATAGCGCTTTTATCCGATGCATGCATTATGTTCAAGATCAGACAAGTGCGCATCATAAAGTTTCCTTAGTCTTTTACACCTCTTCACTGTGCGCAATTTGATACTTCAGACATTGGATAAATTTACTTCCTTCCTTTGCCGGCAGTTGAAGGGACTGTTTGTTTTATTAAATTCTTAGACATGTTTTGAAATTAATATTTTTCCCGTATTATTGCATGTTATATTATTGCATGTTATATTATTGCATGTTTTATTATTACATATTATATTATTGCTATTATATTATTATATATTTTCAGATGAAGATGTTATGCTCGAAACTGCAACGGTTTTCGAAACGGTTTTCATTTTATATAGTTGCTTTTATCATCAATTTATCAGTAGTATGTATTTGTCTGGATCTGTGGCGAAGTAGTGCAGAACGCATCTGTGACAGCCATGGTACCGAGTTCTATCCCTATCACAAGCATGTGTGCATCCAGATCGTTCAGACAGCAGTAGCAAACTACTGAACGTATTTATATTGCCTAGAAAACACAGTCACAGCCATAAAATGTTGGGTTGATAGCTTCGTCCTGAATATGATATGCTACCAAGTATGCATTTGTAACACACATTTTCTTGTTTAATATAATTTAAATCTAGTTAAATTTCTACCACTCTCCACATCACTCCAAACCTGAGTCCACATTTCCACCACACTCCGCATCTCTCCAAACTTGAGTCAACATTTCCACCACACTCCCTATCTCTCCAAACTTAAGTCAACATTTCGACCACATTCCCCATCTCTCCAAATATGAGTCCACATTTCGACCACACTCTGCATCTCTCCAAACTTGAGTCAACATTTCCACCACACTCCACATCTCTCCAAACTTGTGTCAACATTTGCACCAAACTCCGCATAACTTGAAACAGATACATGACCTATCAGTCATGACTTGCAATGTGTATATTCTTTTATTGAAAGTGATGCTTGTTCATAATCAAGAATCACGAATAATCAAGAGTATAGCTCGCGGTTCAGGTAATCCTGTAACAAAGATCTGTCCGGATAAACAATAGCATTGCCATCTGGTGTAATTCCGGTCTCCAGATTACATCCTGCTCATCGGCAGGAGTTTGAGAATGGGAGCAGATAATAGACGATACGTGTTCACACAATAACTACTGCGTACAACATGGTGGAACTTCTACATCCACGCATAGACTCACTTTCACACCCGATGTAGTAGATATGTTACTGCATGTTTTCCTGTGTAGAAGTGCAGGAAAGCTTTCCCTGAATATAAATAACCAAATGGTCGGAGGGTGTTCGACAAAGTGGAGGGTGCCGCAGTAACCGAATGAACAAATAGTAAAGCAAAATGAGTTAAACAGTTTACTGAAAACACTTACCTAGCCTATGAATAAAAATATATAAAAATATATATAAAAAAACATACAATAAACTAAACAGGACAATTCTCCACGTATCGGCTCAATGGAACCTTTTTCAAGAGACAAACAACAGTAAACACTACAAACTAGGTAAGTGTTTTCAGTAACCTGTTTAACTCATTTTGCTTTACTGTATGCTTTCCCTCAAGCACCTTTGCCATAGCAGACGCCGCGACATGTACAGAACGTATTTTGATTGTACCTCCGAAAGAAAAATCCGGTCCCAGAAGTGGATCAAAAGAGTGTGGATCACATGAGAACGGTGTTCTAACCACACGGCCATGCGCTCCACCATTAGCTATTGGTAGATATCGATATTAAGTTGATTTCTTCTGTTTTGCATTGAATTTACAATTGTATCGATGTCTAAGCGTATCTTTTGTTAGTTATACAGACCTGCTGGTTCATCGGGATCAACAACCGACGTATTAGACGTTTCCATGATTATCATTGGTCATTATGTGTATACTGTGTGTTAACAGCCAATGAAAATCATGACAAGTAAAGGTTGGCACTTGTGAATAATGAATTCCACTTTAGCCCACGAGTCTTTTAATGTCGATGATAATGGTTTAATCTCCTGACCGTTGATGGGGTCCGAACAGGGAGGGAAGTATATTAACACTGCTGCCTTCAATATAAGTTGTAAATGGCGATTAAGATGATTTGGCTTCTGACTACCCCACACCATGTTGAGAACTGTGATGAAGCCTTCTGATCTGATGACCTGATGTGGGGAATCACTCTTTCTATATGAAGATTTCTTCATGAATGCATGAGAATTGGTCCCATCAAAACTAGAAGACTTTCTATGTGCAGTTCGTGGTATTGAATCCTACAGCAACATTGAGTCAAGCAGTCATCTGAGACTCGTAAAACTCCCTATCAAATGTCATAGAAACTTCATTCCAGGTTAAATTTCAAATTCCACTCTCGGACATATGGAACAACAATAACACATTTCTACTATCAGGATTATATCATCATATGATCAACGTGAACATCACCACCACTATCATAACCATCATCATTCTCTATCTAATTCTAGTCATTAGAGTCAGAAATATATGCTTAACAATGTATCAATTTCTTTTTAACTTCCCTTTCAGTCATTCATCAATTTATCTTCATGCATTTATCAATTTCTCTTCAGTCATTTATCAATTTCTGTTTTTTGTTCTGAGTTCGTTCTCAAATTCCAGAAAATTATCAGGATGTAGTTCACATACCGTTTTATTGTTGTTCTACTGTTCACTGCTTAGCTGTGATATCTGCGCCTTTCACCCTATCAAATCGGGTTTAGGCATGGCTTCATGGTATCATCGATCCTGTATGGGATGGGACTTCCAACCCCATCACAAAGTATCCATGTTCGCTTCCTACATGATGCGTTTCAGATAACAGTGCTGCTATATTTTGCTCTCCTCTGGGCACCGGCAACTCACGGAAGTTTTGTAAATGATTATTTCTTTTACAATACTTTTCAATAATTGTAACTGTTTTTTGTTGTTGTCGCTGTTTAGCAATGTACTAATTACATTTTTATTATTAATAAATTAAATAAAACAACCTCTAACTGTTAGTAGTTGCTCAAATAGTTTGTTTGCAATACTTATCACTGATGACTGAAATGTTGATTTATACACACATGTAACTGTATTGAAAACGTTGAAAATATATTCTCTCTCACTGTATGTGATGTGTACTTTGCAGAAAGTTTTCCTAACTGTCATTCTGTCAGTCTCTCGGTATTGTGGAAGCGCCCAGCTTGCTCTAGTGCCATCTCTCTGCGGTCTTCGATATGATGTGTACATCGTAAGCGTGGTCGACCTGTTGATCCCTTTCCTAGAACTTTTACCTCCTAGAACCTGTGTTACTGTTTTAAAATTTAATTATCCTATAATGAAACTGTTGTATTTGTTAGTGCCTAGCTTTCATTTATTATATTTAATTTTTATTAATGTGTTAATCAAATATTTCATTGTTGTTTTGTGAACATTATTTTAAAAATTATTTAACTGTTTATCTAAACTATTTTAACTGTTGTGTAATTATGTTGCAGGAAAATGTTCGTTGGTGGATTATCATGGCAGACAACAGGAGGTATGATTCTATATTTTGAGAAGTTAATTATGTGTTTGTTGTTGTTTACCTTTCGTTTCCTATGTTTTCTTACATTGTGTTGTTTTATTTTATGGTAAACACGTCTAGGAATACTACATTGTATTTGTGTTTTGTTTTCATGTGTAATATAATATCATTGTGTGTTTGTAGAAAAGGGTTACCTCACACAAAACATATTGATCACACAGAACAGATGTAATTATAGTTATACGAGTTTCACATGTCACGGAAGTTTAAATGTACAACAAAGAGGTCAACGAAAAGAACGTATGCTAGAGTGTTGTGGTTCTTAAAGTGGGTTATGTTCCTCCTTCCCGGTTGCTAGTGAGAATGGTGCATTAAAAAAAAATTGGAGTGCGTTGGGTAAAACCCGTCCAGTGGCATAGGAAGGTATTGATTTAAACGATAATCATCAAGATTTATGTGTATCAAGTTTGAAATCAACGAAGGAAACCAATACTCTATTTTTTAGCCACCATGGGGTCACGTAAGTAAATTTGTTCCTAAAGTGAATCACATGTAAAAAAGAGTTTGCGACCCACTGTGTTAGACTATGTTTGTGTAGTTCATGTCAAAGCCGACATGATTCCGTCTCAATAACAGTCCTGCATGGATACGTCGAGGACGGAAGGAGTCGATTAAGAGAAAGAACAGCAGAAAGTCACTAACTTAGAATGTACTGATCCCGAATGTCCTGCTCAACCGTATAGGTGAACATCCGTATAGGTGATTTCCGTATAGGTGAACATCCGTATAGGTGAACATCCGTATAGGTGATTTCTGTATAGGTGAACATCCGTATAGGTGAACATAAAAATCACTGAACAATTATCTATGTTGATGTATTCAGTGAGTTAATCTTATGTGTGTTGATGTATTCAGTGCGGTAATCGTATGACCCTGAAGTGTTATAGGTTTATTAATTAATGTTGTAGTTTACAAAATCGTTCAATGTGATTCAGCTAAGTCTTTGAAGTGTAAATAAATAGCCAAACTGTCAGAGGGTGCCCGACAAGGTGGAGAGTGCCGTAATAACAACAATTCTTTTGTTTTCGGATTAATATGTATACACTGAAACAAATCAGTCATCGGTGCAATGTATTACTTATTTTAAACAGTCTAATCCGCGCAAAGCTGGGTATTGCTTCTAGTAACAAATACATTACACAAATAATTTTAATGAGAAATAACAAAAAACATAGGAACAATGATTTTTCTACGTTACTATAGAGTCCTTTAGAGACCTTTATCCTGAAACAGCATCGAACTGGAAATAAAGACACAAAATCTGTCAATAAAATGAGGTGTCTAACATGTATTTGAGCAAAATTGTATAGCTTCTTACCTTTGTTACTGCGACACTATCCATCTTGTCAGATATCTTCTGATAGTTTGTTTGGTAGTTATACTAATCTTGTACACGATACCTAGCATTGTTTTCGTTGCATACCTATTACTGTTTCCTATTTTCGTTCAAACACAGTGAGACATGGCAGTAAGACCATCTCATTGTATTGACAGTAGTGTGTGTTTATTGTCACTTCGTCGTTGTTTCTTAGCTAAGATCTTTATTGGACCGTAACTTGGAGAAAATTTATATATGTCTCAAAGTAGTACATATATGTAGGATTGTTTTATAATAGAACTTGATTAGTACTCGTCTTGCTTGTACTGGTTGGAACTCGATTAGTGCTCGTCTTGCTTGTACTGGTTGGAACTCGATTAGTGCTCGTCTTGCTTGTACTGGTTGGAACTCGATTAGTGCTCGTCTTGCTTGTACTGGTTGATTACAGAGTGTTGCTTTAAGTAAACATCTCTCAAAATTGTTATCAACAGTGACTTTAACCAAAACCATCGACTATTTAAGGCATACTCGCTAATGAGAAAGCATCATTCTGAAAAGTCTCAATTACTTAGCAAGTGGTTTTCATTGGTTACAATTATGCTGTCATATGAAGGAAGACAGACATTACAAAAACTGTTGAAACTGGTCTGGTCAATTGTATTGAAATAGAGAGACTGAAATGGTTTGGCCCCTTAATGAGGATGAATACATATTGACCAGAAGGAAGAGCACCACGAAATGCTGAGACAAAGAGTACCATAAGGAATGTGGATTGAAAGAGTTATCAGGTTTCTAGGAATCAGGTAACCACAGCTCACCAACACACAAATGGGCTTTCGGAAAAATAAAAGTTGTACAGATGAAATCTTCGCCATCAAACAACTTTCAGAAAGAGCGATAGAACATAACCAGGACTTATATTTGGCTTTCGTAGACCAAGAGAAAATTTTGACAGAGTTGATAGAGTCCAACTATGGATAACACTACAGATATATGGAGTTCCACAACATCTGATTAGTGTATGTCAGAGTATCTACGCTAATAGTCAATGCGTAGTAAGAACAAGCACAGGTACATCCCGAACATTTTCAATTCACTCGGGAGTGAGACAGGGATGTGTACTATCCTCCATATTGTTCATAACATACATAGACCACATCTGCAAAGTAGTAAAGACAACGGAAGAACAATCTGAAGGATAACTTAAACGAACTACTATTTGCAGATGATCAAGCACTAGTGATATCAGAAGAAGAATAACTACAAAGACAAATAGACAGATTACATCAAATATACAATTCCTTTAAAAGGAAGATAAATATAGAAAGGACCGAAGTAATGAAAATAGGAAGAACAGGAACAAACACCAATATATATATTGAAAACAACAGCATACCACGCACTAGGACAAATGAACCAATCTTCAGAAACAAACATGTAGATTTAAACACCAAAATAACACTATTCAAAACGATTATTACGCCAACGCTGTGCTACTAACGCCAAACAGCACAAGACAAACGTAAACATGTGACAGCTGAAATGGCATACTTACGCTTAATCATAGGAATATTGCTAAGAGACAGGGTGAGGAATGAGGACATCCGACAAAACACAGGCAGCACCCAAATCTTGGAATACATCAAGAGGTAACAGATCAAATGGTTTGCACAAATCAACAGACCACCATCAGACAGCATACCACAGCAAGCTATGCTACACAGATTCAGCGAAGACAGACCTAGAGGACGACCTCGAAAACGGTGGACCACTGAAATACATTAGACGACAAATTCCACACTATGCTCAGCATACAAGGAGCCCGTCTCCAGAAAACTCTTCTACCCCTGACGCCGAAAGGCAACAAAGGGTTCCAGCGAATAGAATAGAGAGACAGACGGTCGAACGGACGGACAGACAGAAAGGTAGGTAGTTAGTAGATAGATGTATATGTAGATAGATAGATATATAGGTATATGGGTAGATATATAGGTAGATACATATGTCAACATATGTCAAGAAAACTAAATAGATAGGTATGTAGATAGGTAGATTCGGATGGGTGGATAGTTAGACAGACTATGATTATACTTTTTATCAACTGTCAATACAAATCACGAAGAAAGTCAAAGTAGTCATTTTAGATGTCTGTTTTTTTCAGGTCTTGTTGAATGATTAAACAGCCGCACTTAACTCATGAGAAATCATTTGTGTTTTTAATTGTGTTTTAGTTTCATGTGAAACATATGGTTTAAACTGACACTTCAACGATTTCTGTACTTCACTGATATCCTGATCTTCTCTAACTGATCAACCATTTCTTGCTCATCCGTATAGGTGAAGATATAAATCACTTGATGAATCTGTGTTGAAGTATCCATCCACAAAAGTGACGATAGAAATAACTGGATGAGTCTGTGTTTTCATTTGTCCAATGCTGTACTCCTCCTACCTGAAGGATACGGGTTTTACAGATTAATTGTGTAGTTTATGCCCGTTTTTCACACGATTTACTTATCCCCTTCCTTGCTCTTTAACGATTTAGGTTTCTCTTTGTCTTCTTTCCCTGGTCTTCACCAGCACTGTCGTCCAAATCCTCTTCCCAAGTCCAGTGTTATATCGTTTCGTTGTTATGCTTCTTTATGATTGTGCGTCTTATCCCTCTCTATTTTCTATCGTATAGTTCTCCGTCGACCGGACAGCTTTGTGTTCTCTTTCACATATCCTCATTTGATATCAACTCTGGCCATCTAATGCAAAGTGGACGGCGGCAAAATCTATTGATAAATATCTGCAGTATTGATGTAATTTTCTGGGTGCATGCCACGTTTCTCAACCAAAAACCAAGAGAGCTCGGTTTAAAATAACGGTGAATGGATTGTTTTTTTGCTGTTTGAATTCCACCCAACGCATGTCGTGGCGACTGTTATGTTAGAGTGTCTTTTATCTCCGCAAACTATAAAATCCTCCATGTAGTTCTTAACAAATGAATAACTAGAAAATGTCAACGACTTTAAATATCTCGGGGCAACTATTAACTTCGCAGGAGATTGCCCAGCAGATATCAGAACGAGATTAGCAATGGCCTTACAAAAAAATCATCACAGATGAAAAATCTATTGCCATGGGCATACAGAAAAACAAAGTTTCAACAATTAAAAATATATTTTTTCCAGTGGCATCATGATTGTAAGACTTAGGCAATAATATCTGAAAGAGTTTAGAACATATCAGCATTTCAAATGAAACGGTATCGAAAGGTCTTAAAAATATCATGGCCAGACAGACGATCTAATACATATGTCGGTAAAGATCTAAACATAGACGAAGATAGATTCTCAAAACTATCACAAGCCCAAGCTAAAATATTTTGGACATATAAAAATACACAATGAGTTATAAAGATTAATCATGGAGGGAAAGGTTCCAGTTGGGAACAATAGACAGACAAATGTTATAATGGACAAAAAACCTTTTGAACATGACACTAGAGAGGCTGGACAGCTTACACATAATTGATAGACTTACAGAATAGCAGTGAG
Source organism: Meghimatium bilineatum (assembly GCA_034231615.1). Taxonomy (NCBI): domain Eukaryota; kingdom Metazoa; phylum Mollusca; class Gastropoda; order Stylommatophora; family Philomycidae; genus Meghimatium; species Meghimatium bilineatum. Next base: position 28,832,109 of record CM067309.1, read on the forward strand.
GACAACATTATGCAAAGGACACGTAAGATATATGATATATATATATATATATATATATATATATATATATATATATATATATATATATATATATATATTGTTCTTAACATCATAAAATGCAGAAACGTAATGTGCTTGAACTCCTTGTTGTGTCGTACATGGTTCATCAAATAGGCATGATCACCGGTTTGTTTACCATTCAAAACACATCCATTAGTTTATTATTCTCAAACTATAGCACGACTGTTTGACGAATATATGAGGGAATGTTTCACTTGAAATACCACATTTTAGAAATTTGTAACTGTCTTGTTGTTGCTTTTTTGTGATTAAATAAACGTCAATAAAACCAAAACGTTGATTTAATCCATGTCTAAGAAATAGTGTTCCGTTATTTTAGAAGATCAAAAATGAATAGGGACTGTGTTATTTTGAAAGATTAGAAAGTAGTGACGATTGAGTTTTATTAGATTATCATACATTACAAGGGGTCTGTTATTGTAGGATACCAGGAACAACAAGAAGTCTGTTATTGTAGGATACCAGAAACAACAAGAAGTCTGTTATTGTAGGATACCAGGAGCAACAAGAAGTCTGTTATTGTAGGATACCAGGAACAACAAGAAGTCTGTTATTGTAGGATACCAGGAACAACAAGAAGTCTGTTATTGTAGGATACCAGGAACAACAAGAAGTCTGTTATTGTAGGATACCAGAAACAACAAGAAGTCTGTTATTGTAGGATACCAGAAACAACAAGAAGTCTGTTATTGCAGGATACCAGAAACAACAAGAAGTCTGTTATTGTAGGATACCAGGAACAACAAGAAGTCTGTTATTGTAGGATACCAGGAACAACAAGAAGTCTGTTATTGTAGGATACCAGGAACAACAAGAAGTCTGTTATTGTAGGATACCAGGAACAACAAGAAGTCTGTTATTGTAGGATACCAGAAACAACAAGAAGTCTGTTATTGCAGGATACCAGGAACAACAAGAAGTCTGTTATTGTAGGATACCAGGAACAACAAGAAGTCTGTTATTGTAGGATACCAGGAACAACAAGAAGTCTGTTATTGCAGGATACCAGAAACAACAAGAAGTCTGTTATTGTAGGATACCAGGAACAACAAGAAGTCTGTTATTGTAGGATACCAGGAACAACAAGAAGTCTGTTATTGCAGGATACCAGAAACAACAAGAAGTCTGTTATTCTTGAGATTTGAAGTAACCAAATGTTTAATATTCTTGGATATAAGAAATACCCAGAATTCGTTATTTCTGAAGACCCCATAGGATATTTCTTATAACATCCTTGTGGGTGTTCAGTTGTCCAATGGTCCTACTATGTTATCAGCAGTATGCAGTTCAGAGAGAGGACATTACTTGTGTTGTTGGAGCCCGAAGAGGATACAAAGAGTAGCCACACCTTCACATTTGAGGCATGTCGTAAGAGTAGACTAAGTAGAGTTTGGCTCGAGGTATTGATACTTCATACTGCTGTTGGTCAATTTAGCCTAAGCTATCATGCTGAAATTTGATGTGTCAGACCAGATATCGCGACTATGCTGTAAAACACGATACAATGTATTTTGTTTTCCGGACTACGTCTTGCTAACCAGCTAAAGGACAATAAAGTCTTCGTTGCTACCTATTTTCATATTAAGAAATGCAAGAGTATACATTTGAAATAGATGTCAATTTCTATAGCGCCACGACGTGTGCAATAATGATTTCTGTTGTACCCCTGAAAGTTTTTTGTCGTTCGTTCTCAAACTCGGACCGTGTCTCAGGATAATGATCCTACAATATTTCCAGCAGAATGTCGTCCAGATAACGGAAATATGTCGTCGTTTTATTTGTGACAATTGCCCCACACATCTGACTTTGGCCTTGGTAACTAGTACAATGAGTGTTTCTAGCACTTACACAAAACGGTTGATGTCTGTACCTATGTCGATGTAAACTGGTTCCTGTACATACCCGTTTGTCGTCACACTCAACGCTAACCTGGCTAACCAATGTATGTGTGTCATGTGGCGTATTCTCTCCGGAACGTTGTCTTCCCAATGAACTCCCTGAACCCTTCTCTGTCTTGGGCGATGTGGCTTGCATATTCCAATGACGTATTCATGCTATATTTAATGTCGTCAGTCCATCGTCTTCTTGATCCGATCAATGTCACGGATGTTCTATCGGTGTGTGGCTTTCTTACATCCACAATCGTCCACACACTAAATAATAAAAATCTAGTCCCAATCTTCGTTTGAATCCCAGACCTTAGGATTACGAGATCCGCCCATTTTTGTTGGTGAATGAAAGGAAAGCTAAGCATAACGATACTGCTATCTGCCATGTATGTATTTGGAGGCGACTAAGGATATTTTAGTGGTTTTGGCTCCCCCAATATATAGATGGTCAACTGATTTAGAAATCATGCTGAAATCGGATAAGACAGCTCAATAGACGCAGATGTCTGTGTTATATCTGTAAACCATGATTCCACAATGTTTTCCGTTATCCGAACAACAATCTGCTTATCTGTAGGCGTTTGAAAACAACGAACACAGACGAAGTGGTTCTGGGACCGGCTTTCTAGGTGTTCGGCAAGTCACTCCACATAGCAAACAAGATTTGGAGAAAAAATACAACAAAAGAATATGAATAAATAATGCTTGCAGTTTTGTATATAACTTAACAAAAAGCGAACGAAGCAGAAGGGGAGATGTCTAACTGCGATTAACAGGTCAATAAACTCATATATGTAGGCGCCTTGGAGATTTGAACATGTAAATGTCTGTAGCTTCTGAGAAACACATTACTGTATTTATTGCTGAACGTGTGCTGTGTGTTCTCAATTGCCGGGGGATTCTGGAATATTATAGACCCGAAATTCGTTCTCTTGTCCGAGGGCTGAGATGGCGCCAGGAATATGTTTGGTATAGTGCTGTACATTGGCTAAAACTAAACTAGTATAAGATTAATGATGATTAATGTAAAATAAATCATTTGCTTCTAGACCGAACTACGTTTCTGAAATGGATAACACCAGTAAATGCGTTGCATTTTATGACTAAAAGTTTACATCAAATTGTTAAAAAAATATGCACTATAATTCTAGCCACAACCAACAACACTCAGTTGGGATTCCGTAAGAACAAGAGATAGAAATGCAATTTTTACTCTTAGTCAACAGGCAAAAAAACACTACCGAAACCAACCATGAAATGTATATTACGTGTGTCGACCAATAAAAAGCATTCAAGAAGTGAGACAACATCTATGGAAAATAATATCAAAATACGGAATCCCACAACACCTAATCAACATGTCCAAGAGTAGTTAAACAGGAAGACAATGTGCATTTAGAACGAGTACTGGTCTTTCAGGCACATTCCACATACACTCTGGAGTGCGACAAGGATGTGTCATATCTCCCTTCTTATTCATTACATATATCGATTGTATACGTAAAATTGCCAACAACAATGAAGAAGACGACACAAAAGAACCTCATGAGCGAACTTCCTTTTGCAGATGATCGGGCAATAATATCAAGATCAGAGGAACAACTACAATTACATAAATAGCCTCCATATTACATTTAGGGACTTTAACATAAAAAACTGAGGTAATGTCAATCGCAAAAACAGAAAGAAACACCACTATTTTCATCTAGGATCAACAAATTACATAAGTGAAAGAATTTACTTAACTTGGAAGTATAGTTTTAGCCAATGCACAACACTATACCAATCATATTCCTGGCGCCATCTCAGCCCTCGGACAAGAGAACGAATTTCTGGTTTATAATATTGATATGATTATCATCAAATGGGAAAAACACAAAATAAATCCTAAGGACAGATCTTTCATATTTTCAAAAACAAGCATGTCAACATAATAAATAATAAAAACTGCATTATATAAAACGATCATCATACCATCACTGTGATACCAGTGTCAAACGTGGACACTAACAACAAAAAACAAAAGATAAATTGTTACAACAGAAATGACATGTCTCTGTAAATTCTCGGAGTAACAATAAGAATCAGAAATGAAAACATCACACGACTACCAAACACAATGCAAATCTTGGATTACATCAAAATACAGCAGGTTAAATGGTGTTTACATGCTTCCAGACTACTATCAGATAGTGACCCTCAAAAAGTATTACTATACATACATGATGGATGTGTGTGTGTGTGTGTGTTCGTCCATCATAAGAAATGATGACCATTGTTTACACCCACTTTTGAAAATTCAGAATTATTTCCATGCATAATAGTTCGTAGATGGCTAATGAGTCCTATTCGAGCTGTAAATGTTCTTGGACAGGTCGGACATGGAATGATCACTTTATCCGGATTTTGGTTTATCCGTGATCTTCTAGCTACTCACCGATGTTTGGATGCAGCATTTCTCCACTTTTCACAAGATGATGCGCTATTTTTGACTGTATAGTGCCATGTAGATCTATTTTGTGCAAGTTCTTCCCATGTGTCTTGGTCTTTTTCAAACGCTTTCAGTAATGTCTTTAACGAGTCCTTGTAGAGCTTCATTTTGCTGCCTTGAGATTGTGTACCCTTCTTCAGCTCACCAAAGAGAAGTATCTTTGGCAGGCGATAGTCTGGCATTCGTTCAAATGACCTGCTCAACAATTCTGTGTCTGCATCTGGATAGTGTTACTGCTGGGGATACAATATCTGTCCATGACATTGGTATCTGGAATCGTGTAATGCCATCTGATATTCATAACATTTCTGAGATAAGTTGTGTGAAAGGATTTAGTTTCCTCACAAACGTCTATACACAGTCCTTGTTTCGCTAGCGTATTACAGCACTGGAAGTACCACTGCTCTGTAGACTTTCAGCTTAGTCTGTAGGCAAGCCCGACCCTAACAATTGCGGGTCCCAATGCGAAACGGATTGCGCGGGGCCCAGTCTGGGTAGGGAAGAGGATAATAAAATAAATTATAATATTAATTTATGGGCGTATGAAGTGCGGGGCCCAATGCGGCCGCATAGGTTGCAATGGTCTAAGACCGGCCCTGTCTGTAGGTATATGCATACACTATGGGTACAAAGCCCGGGACATACCATGCAACAGATTGATTACAGAAATAAATGAATCATGAATATAAATATATATGAGACACACAAAAGGCAATTTCTACAGGACTCTTCTACCCCTGACACTGCAAAGCATAAAACCATCTCCAGAGAACTCATCTACCCCTGATGCTGCAAGGCATAAAATCATTTCCAGGGAATCTTCTGCCCCTGACGCTGCAAGGCATAAACGGGTATAAAGCGAAAAGAAGAAAACGCCTTTCATCCGTCTATTCTTTCGTTCAATTCATCTCCACATACATTTCTTCAACGAATACACCATACGATACCCATCAGTTTATCATCTAATATATGTATCGCGTTTTCTGTATCCAAATATCGATCCACAATGGGCTTACTGGATCCTACCATCACGTATCAATAAATCTATTAATAAGTTTCTGTCATCGATTAATCAATATACCTATTATTCGATTTTCCCTATGAAGTCCATAACCAATACATATAATCTCTTTCATACACCCTTAATCAGTTCATTTATCGATTTCTTCGCCCAGTCATAAAACAATATATTTATTAATTAACTTCATCCAGTCATTGATCAATCAATTTCCTGTCATGAACAAATCAATCCATCTATTGATTTCTATCATCCATACACCCATTCATCAATCAACCAATATATTTTCTTCATCTATAAGGTATAGTAGGGCACAGTCTGTGTGTAAGGTATAGTAGGGCACAGTCTGTGTGTAAGGTATAGTAAGGCACAGTCTGTGCGTAAGGTATAGTAGGGCACATTCTGTGGGTAAGGTATAGTAGGGCATAGTTGGTGTGTAAATGTATAGTAGGGCATACTATACGTGTTAGGTATAGTAGGACACAGTCTGTGTATAAGGTGTAGTGGGACATAGTCTGTGTGTACGGTATAGTAGGGCATATACTGTCTATTCTCCATGCCCTGGTGGAAGCTGGTTGATATTCACATCTGCTGTTAAGCGTAGGGGTGGGAGCTGTAAGTTTCTGTTCTAGGCCAGATGTGCTGCCTGAGTCGTACTGAGTCCATATTTATGGAGGTTGTCGTAATGCTATCGATCCATCTCTATCTCGGTCTTCTTTTTGCTCTATATTCAGATGATCGTGTGTAATAAGCTCTCAGTGGAAATTGGCTTATGTCCATTCTCATAATGTGAACAAACCACTTTATCTTCTGGCGTTCTATGTATTCGATTCAAGGTATTACTCCAACTCTTTTTCTGATATCCTTATCATCAGTAGAGCATCATCATCATCAAACCCATAACCCTTCAGGATCGTAGAGGTGTCACTCTGGAAGCATCGACACAAAAAATTCGCCATGACTCTATTATTACTCTTAATGCAGTCCAGTCTTTAATATTATTAACCCAAACTTTCCTCTAACTTCCTCTTATTTTTCCAGCCTCAACTGTTCCTTGTAAGATATTTTTGGAAACATAATGGTGCCTCATTTCGTGGTCACAAGTTTATTATGATGTTTCACTACTGCATTGAAATGTTCTTCTTGACCTGCAAGAATATTTTTTGTGTTTCTCACGTAGATGTTGGTTTTATGTTCTGCATGATGGATACGTAATATTCGTCTATATAATTTGTTTTTAGAACCCTCTATTCTATAGAAGGACATGATCGCTGTGTAAGGTATAGTAGGGCATAGTGTGTGTATAAAGTAAGCAGGACATAGTATGTGCGTAAAGTAGAGTATGACATAATGCGTGAGGTATTGCAGGACATAGACTGTGTAAGCTAAGTAGGACATAATCTGTGTACAAGACATTTTTTCCATTCTTACATTCAGCGGTCAGTTCACTCACTTATCGTTTTCTTTAAACAAATTATAGGTTTATATATTATATTTTATCCGCGAATCCATGCACTAATTTAGACAACCAACTCTATTTACAGGGTCACAAGTACGATGTATGTTTAAGTTTATTTTAAATTAACGAGAATGATAATTTAAAAATTAAGAATGTCATAAACATGTAACTTAACTTTATATCTCGTTGCATTAATCTCAATGCAGCGAAAGAAGAGCATCACATTCTAAATATTTAATTTTTACTCATGTTACAGCAATTGAACGATACGCCTATACCCTCAATTACTGTACAGTTTCTTTTCCACATAATATAAAACTATTGCTACCTATAAACGACATTCTTAGCGACTGCTGCGACAATTCCGTACAGTTTAGATAATAATCAATCATACATCTTTAACTTGGTTATGAAATAACACACTCATGCAAAATATGAAGCTTATGCGCTCAGTAATTACGGAGAAAATAGACAATATCGGTGAATATCCGCTATTGATGAACGCGCAATAAGAAATGTATAATGTGGTTTGCCTTAACAACCGCATGGACGTAGTGGTGTCACAATAGATAAATCAAGGTCGTATTGGTATCACACTGGATACATCAGTTTCGCAGGGGTATCACACTGGATACATCAGTTTCGCAGGGGTGTCAGACTGGATACATCAGGATCGTAGGGGTGTCAGACTGGATACATCAGGTGCTAGTATTAGTCTGATGGAAGAAAATATAGCTAGAAGATTAAAATGGATGTGGTATCCGACAAAAATCCGAGTCAGTATCTGGTGAGAACCTCAAAGTGAGAGTACAGAGACATATTGATATAGAAATAGGTGGACTTTTCTTGAAGCAAAGATTCATTATAGTTGGAGATATTCGAAGACAAGTAAGACAGTTGTTTGATTAAATTTGACAGAATCATTCCCTTATTCAGTTACGCTTAACCCGTACCGACCGACAATGTGTACGTTTTTTAGGGGTGTCACACTAGATATATCAGGGTCATATGGGTGTCACACTTGAAACACATGGTCGTAAGGATGCCACACTGGAAACATCAGGGTCGTAGGGATGCACACTGAAATATCAGGGTCGTAGGAATGACACTCTGGAAATATCATTGTCTTAGAGGTTCCACACTGGATACATCAGGGTCGTAGGGATGCCACACTGGAAACTTCAGGGTCGTAGGGATGCCACACTGGAAACTTCAGGGTCGTAGGGATATCACACTGGATACATCAGCATCGCAGGGGTGCCATATTGGATACATCAAGGTCGTAGGAGTGCCATACTGGATACATTATCACAGAAAGCTCTACAAAGAACTCTGGCCTCACTCCTAGACCATTCTCTGATGTGATCAATCCGTAATTTTCTCTGTCCTCATCTCCACTTACCACCCTTGACCGTAGCATGCAAAAAAAAATTAAAAGAGCGTGATATGTCTCATTACCTGTCCAAACCAAACACGCTTATGCTGTTTCACCACTATTAAAAGCGGATCTTCATAACTTGTAAGTTAATGGACATGAATATACAACTGGATCATTCTTTTATTAAACAGATGGGCAATGCATTGTCCATCAGAGCTCAATGTAAACTAAGACATCAGGGAGAAGAGTAGCACAAGCACACTTACTGTTGCTGCATGCAGCACAACTATGGAGATTATGACAGTGACAAAAACATTGATCTGCATGTGTGCACAAAGGGCAATCATGTTTCCATCTTCAGTGACTCAATTCGCATGAACAGAAAATTGCAAATATGGTGCTTTCCTGAACAGTGACTTGGGGAAGTTGCGAAATCAAAGTTGTAATGTGACATTTCATTTTCGTTCCCGTTCAAGTGATTGTTCTAGGAAATGAAAGTGTAGATCGGCTGAATTGCATTGTTATTGTATAGAAATGGTCCTGGCTAACATTTTAAACTTTGTGCAAGAAACAACAGGGATAAATGAAACTGATGAGGTTGATAATTCCTTGGTCATGTCCGGAATAGAGGAACTGCTTGAAATGCTCCGTTGCCAAAATATAATGGCTACTGCGGACATAAAAGAATCTTTATCAACAACCACAGATGGAACATTCAACCATTATGTAATGGTGGGTATACACAAAAGGAGATTTGAACTTATATGGTCGTGTCAGGAGTTCAATGATCATACGACGACTAACTGGCACACTAGCTAATTAAATAACTGATGTAAGATAAGACCAGGGATCGAATCAGCGACCTATCAAGCACAAAATAAATTAATTACTATTCCATGGCGATCATCGTCTATACATGCATGTATCTCTTCAGTATTCCTTCCTTCGTGTGTTCAATATGCGCACGGTGTAGTCACTCTTCTTGTGTTCAATATGCGCGCGGCGTAGTCACTCTTCTTGTGTTCAATATGCGCGCGGCGTAGTCCCTCTTCTTGTGTTCAATATGCGCGCGGTGTAGTCCCTCTTCTTGTGTTCAATATGCGCACGGTGTAGTCACTCTTCTTGTGTTCAATATGCGCACGGTGTAGTCACTCTTCTTGTGTTCAATATGCGCACGGTGTAGTCCCTCTTCTTGTGTTCAATTTGCGCATGGTGTAGTCCCTCTTCTTGTGTTCAATATGCGCACGGTGTAGTCACTCTTCTTGTGTTCAATATGCGCACAGTGTAGTCCCTCTTCGTGTATTCAGTCGTGCACTGTTTATGTCAAGTATGCTGCGCGTTTGTACAGTCGGACAGACATTACCTCCAGTTATAACTGATTTAGCTACAATATCGATCTGGAATCGACATCACGTAGGATTGACGTGCGCAGTGATATAAAGCTGTCAACAGTTCAACTAGCTATTGTATACTGAATGATTATGTAGTGATACTGTGATATCGTAGTGGGTCATCATCATTACAGGTGAACTGGTCGCATATTCAGGCAATACAAGAGCAATGTAGTGAAAAAGGCACATATTTATTAAGAAGTCGGTGGTGACTTGATTACCTGAACCATGATCTCCATTAATTTTAACCTTCAAATGCTCTGATATAATCAAAATGGCCTCATGACACCGATTGAAACTTACCTTACCATAATGTACACATTAAATGACCTCATCGTCAAAAATGTTAAAAATTGTCCGACTTCCTTAGACTTATGTAAAACACGGGTTTATATATCGTTTCAATGGGACACCACAGACTATAGATAAAACTAGTAAGTAATGATGGGTAATGATGAGCACACAAGAAATCATAAAAATTACAATACACAAATCACATTCAACGTTTCAACCAAAAGGTCTTTATCAAGAAACAAACGACGACGAATGGAAAAATTATCACAACATCCAACGGAAATATGGAAATGATATGCCGGAAGGTCAGAAAGTACAATAAAAACGTAAATGTATGTGGAAACGAAACGAACAAAAAGATGAGTAAATGACGGAACAAAAAGAATAAAGACAAAGACCACACCAACCCAGTACCGACTTCCTTAGAGGTGTATATTGAAGTACATAGAGCAAACGAACGATTGAGATTTGTGCAAAGTCACAAGTAGTAGTTGATCATGTCTGTGATTAGAAATTCCAGTTACTGTTAGATATAGTTGTTTATTTTTGTGTTTGTTTAAGTCCCTGGAGATTACATGCAAAGAAGCTCTTGTTCCCTATGTGCAATGTGTTTTTTATGGTTTATTTTATAATTATAAGATTCAAAATCTCGTCGGTATGCAATCCTTGGACAAGTCCCATACTCAGAGAAGTCCCATACTCAGAGAAGCCCCATACTCAGAGACGTCCCATACTCAGAGAAGTCCCATACTCAGAGACGTCCCATACTCAAAGAAGATTGCTACTCTATGTGTCTGTAGAATTTATATCCCACCATTGTGTCTGTAGAATTCATATCCCACCATTGTGTGTAGGAAGAATTCATATCCCACCATTGTGTGTAGTAAGAATTCATATCCCACATTGTGTGTAGTAAGAATTCATATCCCACCATTGTGTGTAGTAAGAATTCATATCCTGCCATTGTGTGTAAGAAGAATTCATATCCCACCTTTGTTTATGTAGAGTTCACATCGCGTCATTGGGAATAAAGTCTTCTAATCATATAAAAGCTCGCACCATTTTGGTGGCCAACTTTGACCACACAGCTCACATAACTGTATGGCTTCAATAATAGTAATTGTCAGGTCAAATGACACATGGGTTAAGGTAGATATAAATATAAGATGCACTTAGGGATGGTTGGATGAGTCAGACTGCAGAAAATCAGTCAAATGTTAAAGAAACGATGTCGAAGACCAGAAGCAAATACCTCAGTTTTCCTGTACACCAACAAGACTTCACGACTAATCTCATTTCGAATCAACAGGACTGCATGATTACTCTCATATCGAATCAACAGGACTGCATGATTATTCTCATATCGAATTGTTGAATCTATATAGCTATACTAGAATAGGAGGAATACCGGAACATATCCGGCAACACACTTTTACTGACCAGCACAGTCTCTTTTACTGCCCCTCAACCCTATGTCTATTGGCCCAACATGTTGATTTAAGAAGTTCTATACGCTGTACGACCGATAGTAGAAGTTCATAATTTGTACACTTTGTATCTAGTTTTCCTTTTGAAGTGGTCAAGACTTTTACCTTTGGATCACGACTGCGATAGTTATAAATCAATCCGCGGCGCCTGGTTCCCATGAGTATTATTTGAATGTCCAAATGGATTTTCTTTTCACTACAGAAATACGAGGTCTGCTCAATACTTTCGGCGTGTACCCTGCTGCTCTGTTGAGAGAATGTGCATATATGTATATATGAGAACATATATATGGGAAAACTCGAACGCAGTCAAGATAATCTTCTGAGGCTATTTGGAAGTTTATTTCATTTATAAGTAAAAATAGAAGAAGAAAAAATAGAAAAATACTGTGAAAAATTACATTATAAACTTTAAACCTTCATAAATATTACTGCCGTTAAGTTCGAATTCATGTCATTTACGCAAATGAAATCGAAACAACGGTTCTCCTTTCTCTTGAATACATTCTGCTGGAAATTTAGTGTCTGATTGCCCTGCTATAGGAGAAGACCTGCAGAAGTTTGGTAACAAATGTTTCAAATATATGAACAGAATATATCGTGGCATGGAAGAGTAATAAAACATTTGGAAGAATTGATAAGGCAATAAACGGTAAAAATAAATGAAAAGATATGAAACTCAATAAAAAGAGAGAGATCTTTCTCAATATAGAAAAAATACTTCAGAAAAAACTCACTAAAAAGAGGTGTTATATTTGTGGAAAATAACTGACTGTAGAAATTGTGGAGAAATATAAACTGGAAGATTTATCATCTGCAGATGAAACGTGAAATGATATATCAGATTGCTTAAACATGTCTCTAGCTGCAGCAGGGCAGTTGAACTCGCACAGAATGCCTGAATGTACAGAGAAACCATTAGGTAGACTACGTTATAGAAACAATATGGTACACGAGAAGATGAAACTTGTCTTCTTCCTTTTTCTCCAGTGGGACGCTGATACTAATTTCTTCAATGAAAAGTCATGTGGTCATTATCACGTGATAGGATGTAGTGTGTGTCCGTCAGAGCTGTTTCATGTGGCCGAAAATTCGTGTGTTTGGTAAATGGACAGTTCTGTAAAATATATTCTGTGTTTTCTGCAGATTGTTCACATGTTCACATATCGGTGTCGCCAATCCAAACCTTCCACAGATGTGTTATTTCTGCTGTGACCTGTTCTCAATCTAAAAATGATTATTTGTTCCTTTCTTCTAAGCTTCTACATGGAATCGTCTGTTTGGCTTCATGAGTTGAGTTGTATTCTATGTCTAGTGTGATTTTAATGATAGGCTTCATTTCTCGAAATGATACAGTGTCTTCTATCTGTTGTTGCTGACAGCTATTTTCAGTTTTGCCTTGCTTACCAGCTATCTCACTTTCCTTCATATGTGAATGACTTAACATCCGTTGGAAAACTTGTTTTATTGGTCGGATGAAACAAGTGCTTCTAAGCTCAATCTTCCTTCATTTTCACATTCACATTCACATGTCTTCAAACCAGTTATTTTATTAATTTCTGCTGTGAATTAAATTTTATTTGAACTATATAGCCAGATGGTTAGACTATGGCCAGATGTTTAGACTATGTGTTTAGCACTTGTGATAGGTATTATTCAAATCCTGGTATCTTCTCCTTTTTCTGCGTTCGTTCTCAAACTCCTGCAGATTAGCAGGATGTGTCCGGAGAATGGAATGCGTTGTGTCATGGTTTACAGCATTGCTGCTATATCTGCGCCTTTCGGCCTGACACATCCGACTTCAGCATGGCTTTGGGTCACTGACCATATATGGGATGGGACAGCTATCTCCATCCCATAACCGCCTTAGTCGCCTTTTACGACATGCGTGGAAGGTAAACAGTGCTGCTATTCTTTGCTCCCCTTTCGGGCCCAGTAACGCATGGGCGAAATCCTGGTATAAGGAAGATTTTCTTTCGAAAGTCATACTGCAAATTCACTTTGTACACGTCGTGACGACTCCAATGAAAAGCGTTCTTTATTACCATAAAATTTACACAGCAGTATAAGAACAATCATTGTAATTTTTAACAATAGTAATATTACTCATACAATTTACCACCCCGTACTTGGGATTCCCAGTATGTTTTGAACCCTCTTATGGAAACAGCACACTACCTGCTGAGAGTACAACCTACAACACACTACCTGCTGAGTTGCAACTGATAACACATTACTTGCTGAGATACAACCGATAACACATTACCTGCTGATAATACAACTGATAACACACTACCCGCTGAGATTACAACCTACATCACAGTACCTGCTGGGCGTACAACTTATAGCACACTGCCTGCTGAGAGTAAAACGTATAGCGTGCTACCTGCTGAGATTACAACTGATAGCACATTCCGTGCTTAGATTACATCTTATAGCGCGTAATTCCGCTGCTTCACTCAATAACCACATAAATAATTGTAAACAATAACTTTGTAAACAAGACGTCATGAGGCAGATTTGAACCTGCAACCTCTTGAGCAGCGCAAGGTAACCACAACGCCAAGGAGACCCCTAAGAAGACAAGAAAATAATTGAAATCGAATCGTTCCAGAAAATTGAAATTCTCAACTGCCTTGTTTTATATCCGTTATCTGCCGAAGACGGATGTGTCGGGCCATTGGCGCAAATAAAACGGCGACACAACGCATTTCCATTCTCTGGACTACATCCTGCTGAAAATCTAATAGGACCATAGTCCTGCTACAAGATAAATTCAGCAGGAGTTTGAGAATGTACGCTGAAGAAGAAGAAGATATCCGTTAGAAACTTCTACATTGAATCGTAGGTTTGGCTTCATGAATGAGTTGAGTTGTATTATTTGTTGAGACTAACGGGAATTGAACGTTAGTATTCCTAACCGCCAGTATTGTATGATCTAATACGGATATTATGTTATGTGTTTGTTGTTACTGAGGATATTTCAATACCTGTACGGGATGTTTGTTGTTGTTGTAATAGTCCTTGTCTCGATTGGTCCGTTCGGGTGACTTTGTGTGCACGATTTGAATGGCTTGATGAAATCTCATCTTTTCTGGAGATGCGGTTAGTCAAGTACTGAAAAACGTGTGTGCAATTGTTGCTAGGCGATTTGGTGCCGTAGAACGGACTGGTTCAATTCCCGTTAGTCTCAAGAATTTTTAAAAAATTGTCCTCTGGCTTCCTACTTAAATTTACTTGTATTATTTGTCCAGTGTGCATTTAATGATGGACGCCATTTCTCGAAATGATACAGTGTCTGATGATACAGATGTTTTCACAACAATGTAGGACTTACATAATATAGGACTTACACAATGTTTTCACAACAATGTAGGACTTACATAATATAGGACTTACACAATGTTTTCACAACAATGTAGGACTTACATAATATAGGATTTACACAATGATTGACAAAGAATGTAGATGTTACGTAATGTGAACTTACAAGACTTACAAAATGTAGGGCTTACATAATGTAGCACATACAGAATGTATACATTAAATAACATATGACTTACCTAATGTTGAACGGACATAATTTAGGACATACAACATGTAGGAGTTACGTAATGTAGCAGTCACATAATGTATGTCCTACAGAATGTAGGATTTTTATTCATAATGTCGAAATTAAAGAATGTAGGACTTAGAATTGTTGCCCTAAAAATGTCTTGCATGGCATATTTGATTACGATATGTGTATGAAGATCGCGGATTTAATTGTATCACGGATCGCGACGTCTTCTTTACAAGTCCATGTTTTTGTAGAGAAAGTTTTTTGTTTAAACCTTTAAAATACGCAGTTATGTTCAGTGAGCGGTACTCTAGCGGACGGGTTAATCTTTCTTCTATAGTAATGTTCGGTGTTGTTTTCAATAAAACTTGTTTTAAAAAAAAAATCATTTACATTAATTTTCATTTAATTTAAATTCGACACAAGTTATATTTAGCGGTCTTTATTACAGGATTATGTGACCTGTTATGAATATTAAGTATACATTTTTTAAATGTGTTTGATTTGATGATTAAAGACGTTTGAATCTCATCAGCTTTAGTTCCTTATGGTATTAGTGGAAGAGTGGCGAAAATCTCCAGATAGGACAACAGTTGAAATTTTTGCCACAATCTGTCTGCAATACCTAAATGAACTAAAACTTATGACATTTAAACATGTCTTTAATCATCGTATATGAGCATCCATGTTGTGATCTTCAAACGAAAAACTAATATGAGATTTAAATTGTATGATGATTAAAATTATGATTTTTTTACTACAACTTGGCTACGAGAAAATACTTGTGGATTCTGAAAAGAAAGTTATAATATTAACATTTAGCACTTTTGTTCACACTCTTCGTGAATTAATAGAACGAGCATTTCCTAATTTCATCTACAACTACCGAGACATCTGCAGGTTCTATACAATCACGTGCTTTATTCTAAAATAATGCATAAAACATCTCATCAGACTGTATTCTGTTGTGTGTTGTGACACACCTGGTGTCATTATGTTATGTGTTGTGACACACCTGGTGGCAATGCAAAAACTTTATTATCAGCAGATGTACGCACGCAAAATAACATTGTTGTTGCAACAACATCGTCTAGCATAGCGGCAAATTTAAAAATCGTGGTCGCAAAGCTCAGTCTACATTCGCACTACCACGTGTTATATTTAGCTATTAATGATCAAGCTGTTTGTTGACTATAACACTAACGATTCTTGAATGAGTGAGGTATTTAGTAGGTGTGTTAGACTATGAACGATGTCAGTACTCCAGTAGTCAATAACTCTTCCAATCATAACAATCATGATTTAAAGCTTGTATAACATAATTTTGTTTTCTTATTCTCACCCGGTTTACGCTGGGTATTTTTTCTAGTATTATATAAAAGAACACAATTTTATGTCTTATTTCATTTAAAATAAATACTTTCTATTGAGGTGTCCAGGTATATGTTAGTTGCGGTGTCCTGGTATATGTTAGTTGCGGTGTCATGATATATGCTAGTTGCGATGTCATGGTATATGTTAGTTGCGGAATCCTGGTATATGTTAGTTGCGGTGTCCTGGTATATGTTAGTTGCGGTGTCCTGGTATATGTTAGTTGCGGTGTCCTGGTATATGTTAGTTGCGGTGTCATGATATATGCTAGTTGCGATGTCATGATATATGTTAGTTGCGGTGTCCTGGTATATGTTAGTTTCGGTATCCTGGTATATGTTAGTTGCGGTGTCCTGGTATATGTTAGTTGCGGTGTCCTGGTATATGTTAGTTGAGGTGTCCAGGTATATGTTAGTTGCGGTGTCCTGGTATATGTTAGTTGCGGTGTCATGATATATGCTAGTTGCGATGTACATGGTATATGTTAGTTGCGGTGTCCTGGTATATGTTAGTTGCGGTGTCCTGGTATATGTTAGTTGCGGTGTCCTGGTATATGTTAGTTGCGGTGTCCTGGTATATGTTAGTTGCGGTGTCCTGGTATATGTTAGTTGCGGTGTCATGATATATGCTAGTTGCGATGTCATGGTATATGTTAGTTGCGGTGTCCTGGTATATGTTAGTTGCGGTGTCCTGGTATATGTTAGTTGCGGTGTCCTGGTATATGTTAGTTGTGGTGTCCTGGTATATGTTAGTTGCGGTGTCCTGGTATATGTTAGTTGCGGTGTCCTGGTATATGTTAGTTGCGGTGTCCTAGTATATGTTAGTTGCGGTGTTCTGGTATATGTTAGTTGCGGTGTCCTGGTATATGTTAGTTGCGGTGTTCTGGTATATGTTAGTTGCGGTGTCCTGGTATATGTTAGTTGCGGTGTCCTGGTATATGTTAGTTGCGGTGTTCTGGTATATGTTAGTTACGGTGTCCTGGTATATGTTAGTTGCGGTGTCCTGGTATATGTTAGTTACGGTGTCCTGGTATATGTTAGTTGCGGTGTCCTGGTATATGTTAGTTGCGGTGTCTTGGTATATGTTAGTTGCGGTGTCCTGGTATATGTTAGTTGCGGTGTTCTGGTATATGTTAGTTGCGGTGTCCTGGTATATATTATATTAGATAAGTTCTACAAAATAATATAATTTATTCGTGTTCACATTCTTGATTTTATTATTTAATCAACATTCCTCATAGTAACAATAAGAGACAGAATCATGAATGAAAACATCATAAGACAACAGATTAAGTCTTTTTCACATGCATCCAGACTACCATAAGACAGTACCACGCAAAAAGTATTACCATACAGACACGATGGATACAAAACCAATAGCAGACCTTGCGAACAATGGATTACAGAACTAAAAGAGTCAGCGAATACAAACATATACGAAGCTCACAAAAAGGCCATCTACAAAGAACTCGTCTACCCCTGACTCTGCAAGGCATAAAGGGTTATAAAACGAAAAGACTGAGAACAGGGAATATAGAGAATATAAGCGTTGCACTTCAATAGTCTGAGAACCGCTAATCTAGAGAATATAAGCGTTGTATTTCAATAGCGAATACATATATATACTTTCTCTTTATATGTGCTGGATTATCCAGATCTTTGAACCTATTTTTGAGAAGAAACAAACATTACATGCTGGAAATATATCTGTTATCAGTAGTTTTATGAACACGTATTTATGTCAGTCAAATTCTGATATCTGAATCGAGTCCCTCTAAGACACAATTCCTGTCGACTCATAGGAAATCATTTTTATAAAGTGACGCTATTTTCCTTTCTCCGCGATTTTCATTAGTCACTATACATATACTTTATGTTAACACCAAATGAAAATCACAGAGAAAATAAAATAGCGACACTTTGGAAGGATTCTTCCCTCCAATTCCAAAGGTTTGTAATGTCGAAGGACTCGCCTGAACACGCAGCATTGCCGTGGAAGACGGTGAAGAGAAAACAACATCCATCGGAGATACGCTTGAACGTAACATCAACATTGATATCTGTAATTCAATCGACATGTCGTTTTGAAATTCGTACAGGGAATGAAAGGAAAAGCTTTCATACGTTGAATATCCAGTAAGCTTCGATTCCATATCAGACAGTTGCGATATGGCAGGAACATATGATAGAATAATACAAATATGAATTAGAAACTTTCTTTGAGTATGTAAGCAGTAGGGTAGCGCCTCGCTAGTGAATTTAAGCAGTAGGGTAGCGCCTCGCTAGTGAATTTAAGCAGTAGGGTAGCGCCTCGCTAGTGAATTTAAGCAGTAGGGTAGCGCCTCGCTAGTGAATTTAAGCAGTAGGGTAGCGCCTCGCTAGTGAATTTAAGCAGTAGGGTAGCGCCTCGCTAGTGAATTTAAGCAGTAGGGTAGCGCCTCGCTAGTGAATTTAAGCAGTAGGGTAGCGCCTCGCTAGTGAATTTAAGCAGTAGAGTAGCGCCTCGCTAGTGAATTTAAGCAGTAGGGTAGCGCCTCGCTAGTGAATTTAAGCAGTAGGGTAGCGCCTCGCTAGTGAATTTAAGCAGTAGGGTAGCGCCTCGCTAGTGAATTTAATCAGTAGGGTAGCGCCTCGCTAGTGAATTTAACCAGTAGGGTAGCGCCTCGCTAGTGAATTTAACCAGTAGGGTAGCGCCTCGCTAGTGAATTTAACCAGTAGGGTAGCGCCTCGCTAGTGAATTTAACCAGTAGGGTAGCGCCTCGCTAGTGAATTTAAGCAGTAGGGTAGCGCCTCGCTAGTGAATTTAACCAGTAGGGTAGCGCCTCGCTAGTGAATTTAACCAGTAGGGTAGCGCCTCGCTAGTGAATTTAACCAGTAGGGTAGCGCCTCGCTAGTGAATTTAACCAGTAGGGTAGCGCCTCGCTAGTGAATTTAACCAGTAGGGTAGCGCCTCGCTAGTGAATTTAACCAGCAGGGTAGCGCCTCGCTAGTGAATTTAAGCAGCAGGGTAGCGCCTCGCTAGTGAATTTAAGCAGTAGGGTAGCGCCTCGCTAGTGAATTTAAGCAGTAGAGTAGCGCCTCGCTAGTGAATTTAATCAGTAGGGTAGCGCCTCGCTAGTGAATTTAAGCAGTAGGGTAGCGCCTCGCTAGTGAATTTAAGCAGTAGAGTAGCGCCTCGCTAGTGAATTTAAGCAGTAGGGTAGCGCCTCGCTGATGAATTTAATCAGTAGGGTAGCGCCTCGCTAGTGAATTTAACCAGTAGAGTAGCGCATCGCTTGTGAATTTAACCAGTAGAGTAGCGCCTCTCTTGTGTAGTTAAGCAGTAGAGTAGCGCCTCGCTGATGAATTTAATTAGTAGGGTAGCGCCTCGCTGGTGAATTTAAGTAGTAGTGTAGCGACTCGCTAGTGAATTTAATCAGTAGAGCAGCGCATCGCTAGTCAAGTTAAGCAGTAGATTGGCGCCTCAGTAGCGCATCGCTAGTCAAGTTAAGCAGTAGATTGGCGCCTCAGTAGCGCATCGCTAGTCAAGTTAAGCAGTAGATTGGCGCCAAGTAGCGCATCGCTAGTCAAGTTAAGCAGTAGATTGGCGCCTCAGTAGCGCATCGCTAGTCAAGTTAAGCAGTAGATTGGCGCCTCAGTAGCGCATCGCTAGTCAAGTTAAGCAGTAGATTGGCGCCTCAGTAGCGCATCGCTAGTCAAGTTAAGCAGTAGATTGGCGCCTCAGTAGTGCATCGCTAGTCAAGTTAAGCAGAGAATTTATAGTTCTTAACGGGAATTATATAATTGGGTACAGATTAGTTCGACTTGGTGCTATAATTACAACCAAGGAATGGTGTATAGTTGTTGTCCTTCCGACACTCAAGCGTAAGCCATCAACTCGATTCCAGTCCATGTAGTAATCTTCCTGATACTACAAAGAGATTTGTAATACTCACATACATCTAAGAAATATTTCCCCATTTTAATCATGCATATATATATATATATGAAGAATTCTACGCAGTTCTAATAGTTCCATATATCTAAGAATTATTCTCTGTTCTAATGTCGCCTCATCATCATCAAGTGCCGTGAATGGCGTTGGCGATCATATTTCTCCATGTACATCAATCTCCCATATATGTCATCATCTCTGTTGGTGTCATCAATCGAAGCCATTTAGTCAAACTGTCCAATATTTTTTCTCTAGGTCTTCCCCTTGATCTTTTCCCTTCTATCTTTCCTGTTGTCACTATATTCTCAATGCCTCCTCTTCTCATTATGTGCCCAATAAATGTTGACTGTCCTTTTCTTGTATTATCAATAATGCTTCTGTTCACATCCATCCTTCTAAGACATTCTTCATTAGTAATCTGTGCTGTCCAAGGAATGCCTAACATTCTTCGAATAAACAACATCCCCGCTGTCTCCAATGATGATTGTAATGTTTTATTTATTGTCCATGCTTCACTTCCATAGAGTAGCACTGGTTCAATGCAGCATTTGAGGACACGTTTTCTAGTATCCATCGATATTGTCGCCTGCATCAGAAGAATTCTACCCTGTTCCAATATTTACATATATCTGAAGAATCCGCCCCTATTCCGATAGCTAGATATATCTAAACATTATTCCCTGTTGTAATTGCGCCAGCATTTGGAGGATTCTTCAATGTTCTAAGAGTTTGCATATATCTGAAAGATTCTTCCCGGTTCTAATAGTTTAAATATATCCTGTTCTATTATGTACTAATAGTTACTATTATCTGAAGAATTCTACCTTGTTCTAATAGTTACATACATTTCATGAATACGTCCCTGTTCTAATAGTTAAATATATCTAAATAATTCTACCCGGTTGTAATAGTTATATATTATATTTATTTAATGTATATATGAAAGTCTAATATTATATATGAAGATTTCTTTCCTATTCTAATGTTAAATTTACATAATAGTGAAACATTATCACATGTTCAAGTAGTTCTATATATCTAAAGAATATGTCCGATATATATGTCCGATATATCTGAAGAATAGAATTATTCATGGATCTAGGTGTCCGGTATATCTAAAAAAAAAAAGAGAAATATCCCATTATAGTCCCGTATATCTGAAGAGTAGATTTCTCCTCTGTTCTCATCATGTGACATATTCTTTCCATACATATGTGATCTTCCTTACGATTCTCTGTACACTCCGTGATTCTGGGTGAGTTGCCCTGCCGCACCTAGAGACATGTTTAAACAATTTGATTCATTGCACCATCGTCGTCTTTGGCGCCCTCTTACCGTTAACTCTACCTTCCGCTATTAATCTTTCCGTTCTGTTATGTCTCTTTATATGACTAAAAACATGCAGCTGTTTTGTTAAGATGTTGGTAAAGGAGCCAGCCTTCTTCGACGTTTATTGATCTTGACAGTTCTTGATTTATCTTCTTAGCTGTCCATGGTATGCGTCAAATTATTCTGTAGGATCTCATTTCGAAAGTAGAGATTCTCTTTGTTAATCCTGTGTTCTAAAAGTCAGATATTATCCCTGTTCTAACTGTCGCATACATCTGAAAGATTTCACTATCCTCTAGTAGTTGCATATATTAGTAGAATTCTACCCAGTTAGAAGCATGTCTCATGCATCATTTGAATTCCATCATAGATTTAATTTTAATTTTTAAACTGTTTAAAAATATTTTCTACCATTACAATTTCATCATGGCTTATAAATTGCTGACATCATCTAATTTGTACCATATTTAAAGGAAGTCCTACATACCTTTGGAATATTATTTCTTTCTCATCAATTCAACTTTGGATGCGTTTTTCTGTGTGATCTCCTGCTAAATTTTAGTGTTAAGCTTAACTTCATTAGCTGATTCCAATTCTCGCCTGTCTCGTGAACTCGGAGACATTCTAGCAATTCTTTCTCCTTACAGTTTGTTTGTTTTTGCTTGTTTGACGTTCGTTCTCAAACTCTCACTGAATCTCTCTTGTAGAACAGGATGTTCCTATAAGGTTTCTGGATGAGCCCAGAGAACGGAAATACGTTGTATCGCATTTTCATTTACGACAAAAGTCAGAAATATCCGACTTTGGCGGTGCTAATTAAAATGTTCGGTATTTTACCACTTCCACTGTACATTTGAAACCATATCGCTAGTAGTTAGCCAAACGTTTGTAACTATATCGATAGAAGTTAACCCCATCCGTTTGTAACTATATCGATAGAAGTTAACCCCATCCGTTTGTAACTATATCGCTAGTACTTAGCCCCAGTCGCATTACAGAACTAATTCTTGTGCTTACACACTGATCACCAACATCAAAGCTACGTTAGGCAGCCGAATGATAGAACTAGTTCTCGTGTTCACCAACATCAAAGATAACTGCTGTCCAGCATGCTCGACATTTTTGATGTTGTCTGTATTTCTATAGACATAGCCACAGACGGCCATATTATGTCAGTAATGTTGCAGATAATTGTAACCCTATTCAGAGATGACATTGGAAAGCAACTCTATTTAATCAGCTTTTGATAACATTTGACCTTCAAACTCTGCAGCCGTTCACTGATGCTAGTTCATCTGCAGCTGTTTACTGATGATTGTTCATCTGCAGCTTTTTACTGATGATTGTTCATCTGCAGCTTTTTACTGATGGTAGTTCATCTGCAGATGTTTACTGATGGTAGTACAGCAGATGTTTACTGATGATTGTTCATCTGCAGCTGTTTACTGATGATTGTTCAGCAGATGTTTACTGATGATTGTTCATCTGCAGCTGTTTACTGATGGTAGTTCATCTGCAGATGTTTACTGATGGTAGTTCATCTGCAGATGTTTACTGATGGTAGTGTATCTGCAGCTGTTTACTGATGATTGTTTATCTGCAGCTGTTTACTGATGGTAGTTCATCTGCAGCTGTTTACTGATGATTGTTCATCTGCAGATGTTTACTGATGGTAGCTCAGCAGATGTTTACTGATGCATGTTCATCTGCAGATGTTTACTGATGCTTGTTCAGGACAGCTGATAAATTGCAGGTTTATTTCTGAATGTATGCTACTAGTTTACTTCAAGCCCCACTCTGTAGCTCCTCTTCAAACCTTCATAAGGTCTACAATATCGGCATCCTTGATGAGCACTACAACTTCAAATACTTAAGTCATGAATCGACGTCCATTCAAGTCCCAAAGTGATCACAAAAGAGATTTTAAACCAGCTGGCAAACTAGACGATAACCAGTGAACCAAATTTCTTTCCACTCGGGAAATAAAACGTCGTTCTATCTCAATCCATCTCCTTTACTCATTATCTTTACGCCATAACGGATATCTTTTGAAGTTATAGAACTGCACCAGTTATATTAACAAATATAGCGCAGACATGCGCACTACCATTTATAAGATCACATTTCAATATTGATGTCAGCTTCTAATCATAAAACACAATTTTCCCGTTACGCCAATTATGGAACGTTTTCGTTCTCAGTGAAAAAGATAACTAACTTCTTTGAGTGTTTGTATTTTGTGTTTTGTTGTTGTTGTTGTTGTATATAAACTGAATTATTCATAAATTTAAGTCTAAGAAAATGTCAACATAAAGTCATTCTCCAAGGCTAGTCCTACGTGAGGTAGGCAGGCTATTGAACCTGACGGACAGAGTTAACATTGGTCAATGTACGCATACTTTGTATAGACAGCCATTGAAAACAGTCAAACAATACAAATCTGTGTTGACCAGAGACTAGCGTACTTGGTTTATATATATCGATACGGTAAAATGTATGTCCCATGGCAGCAACCTGCCGTTGGGGATGAAGATAACTCTTCATGTACTAAGCCACAGCAACTATTAGGTGGGGTGACCAGTTCCCTTTCTTGCTGTCGTTACCTATATATATATATATATATATATATATATATATATATATATATATATATATATATATATATATATATATATATATATATATATATATATATATATATATATATATATATATATATATATATATATATTGATAGTCATTGGCAAAACACAATAACAAGTCTTTAGATCTGGTGCACGATTCACACCTGACAGTAAGACACCAGTACAATAAGACAACATCTATACCACTGATACAACATTGGTACAATAGAAAGAAACATAATCTATACCAGAAATAAAACACTGCTAAAGTATACAAATACATATATAACACAGATACACCATTGAAACAATAGATATAGATACATCATCTATACCACAGGTTTAGCAATGATACAATAGACAGAGAATCTAGGAGACTGTTTTTTTCTTTTCCGCAAGCGAAGGTAATACCTGTAATTAACAAGCAGTAACAGAAAAAAACATTTCTGATTGTCTAATTTGGTTTGTGAGTTCGTAAATGTCCGATGCCAGAACATTTCGTGCCAGGAAAGTTATATATATATATATACATGTATACGATATAGACATGAATACATATATATATACAATTAGTTGCGCATCCTATTTAAGACGTAGACATCAAACCATCATTTTTTGGCTGTGGTGATTATCTAGGCAATACAAATACGTTCAGTAGTTTGGCAATGCTTTTCGAACGGTCCAGATGTAAAATAGCCTGATACAGGGTTCGAACTCGGAACTTTGGCCGTCACAGGCGCGCTAGATACATAAATGTATTTATATAGATAGATAGATAGATAGATAGATAGATAGATAGATAGATAGATAGATAGATAGATAGATAGATAGATAGATAGATAGATAGATAGATAGATAGATAGATAGATAGATAGATAGATAGATAGATAGATAGATAGATAGATAGATAGATAGATAGATAGATAGATAGATAGATAGATAGATAGATAGATAGATAGATAGATAGATAGATAGATAGATAGATAGATAGATAGATAGATAGATAGATAGATAGATAGATAGATAGATAGATAGATAGATAGATAGATAGATAGATAGATAGATAGATAGATAGATAGATAGATAGATAGATAGATAGATAGATAGATAGATAGATAGATAGATAGATAGATAGATAGATAGATAGATAGATAGATAGATAGATAGATAGATAGATAGATAGATAGATAGATAGATAGATAGATAGATAGATAGATAGATAGATAGATAGATAGATAGATAGATAGATAGATAGATAGATAGATAGATAGATAGATAGATAGATAGATAGATAGATAGATAGATAGATAGATAGATAGATAGATAGATAGATAGATAGATAGATAGATAGATAGATAGATAGATAGATAGATAGATAGATAGATAGATAGATAGATAGATAGACACATAGGTGGTAGGATTGATATATGATGGATGGATGATAGATATATAGATAGGTAGGTAGACAGACAGACACACTTACAGATAGACTGATATTTAGGTAGGAAGAAAGATGGATGATTAAATTGATAAATAGATGGAAACAAATGGATATATAAACAGATGGACATATTAGAGAAATGAACAAAAATACAGACGGTATAGATCTGTATGTGTACATCAATGGATGGTTGGATGACAGACCACGTGCTAGCTCGGTGGGTGATTCAATGTTGAATTTATAAGTTGGTTATTTAGTAGTCTAATAATAATCACTGCAAACTGGACACGTGCATAGATGCTCCTATCTCTCCCTAAGTGTATCCGCCATTACACTTCTACTGACAGTACCGGTGCTATGCTGGTTGACCATCAATCTTCTGCGCCCTCCAAAATGTTCACGTCTAGCAACAACGCATTTCAATCCCCAATCTTTAATCCTGGCCATTGAAAAGGAATCATCATGCACACTAGTCTCTCTCTCGCGTGCTATATCTCTTAAGGAGTTCTACAATCGCGCATGACGCCAGTTGATCTGCTCTCTCATTGCCTCGAACACCAACATGTCCCGGCACGAAAATACATGTAACAACTTTCAGCCTTGCCTTTATCAAGCTTCAATCCACTGTTCGCGAACGAGAACCACTTGTACCTTCGAAGTGTATAAATTTATAAGTTGATGATAGATAAATAAATACGCAGACAAATTGGTAATTTAAAAAACTCTGATTTATAAGTTTACACATAAAAGAAAAGGACATACATATGTGTATTGTGTGAGACAGACAGGTAGATTCAGAGATAACAAAATAGATCTACAAGATATCTTCAGTTAGATTCAGAGATAACAAAACAAATCTACAAGATCTTTCTGTTTGCATCTGTCAAATCCATGAATCTCGTAATTGTGTTTGTTTAAATTTGAGAAAAGCTTTATCTGTATATCTTATAATCCACCCCAAGAGAAAATGAAGCCAGAACCTCTAGGTCAGGGTGCTTATAATAAGGGGGGCCACTGTCTTCTTTTCATATAAGCCGTAGGAGAGACTAAGGCAAGTCGGGGGATATGCTGACTTTAATTTATATAGTCATTACGGGTAAATCAGCTGTAATTCCTCTGTGTTCGTTCTCAAACTCCTTAATATTACTAGGATGTTGTCCGGAAAGAAATGCGTTGTGCCATGGTTTACATCGTGACTGCGATATCTGCATCTTTCGGCCTTACACTTCCGACTGCAGCATAGTTTCCGTGTCACTTTACTCTCTATATAATGGGACAGCGAATTCCACCCACAAAATCCTCTTAGTCTCCTAATATGCTGTGCATGACAGGTAATAGTAATATTGTCACTAAACTTTACTCCCATTTTGAAACATCAGTAAAACACAAGCATCATCAGTGATAAATCTATATTGTCCCTGCATAACTTGTCATCCGTGATAACTCGATATTGTCACTGCATATCTTGTCATCCGTGATAAATCGATATTGTCACTGCATATCTTGTCGTTCGTGATAAATCGATATTGTCACTGCATATCTTGTATTCCGTGATAAAATCGATATTGTCACTGCATATCTTGTATTCCGTGATAAAATCGATATTGTCACTGCATATCTTGTCTTGATTTCTTACATTTGTCTTCTGTCATATCTTTCCCATTGAGGATGAAGAAATGTAGGCGAACAGTCTATCATCTCTGAAGTTAACATAATAAAATGTTCATGTTCAGTTTATGAACAGTTTATCATTGTTTATAATCAACAGTCTGTCTGTCTGTCTGTCTGAATTACACAGTGGACAGAGTTGCTATTCTCATTAAACAGAGAAGTATACCTCTCTATAGCACAACGCTTGGGTTAACATAGAGATAGCATGTGTTGTGCATGTAATGTGAGCGTTGAACTCAGTAACAGCGAAGTATACCTGTTACATCTGAATATTTATATACTAGCGTCCAACGTCCTTTCGTGGTAAGACTCCTAGATGACGGTAACGCTTAGTGCGCCATGACTGCAGATGGGTCAACAGACGTGACAGATGAATAATACATTGGTTAGACCAGAGGTGTGTACTATAATTCTTGGCAAGACATGATGATCCGGGGGCACTACCGCACTGCTTGGCTTTCCTTCGAGAACAAATCACGATTCCATTAAGCCCCTTAACACAACCATGCTAGTCCAACTATGCAACATATACAAGTTACTATGTCACATCATTTACAGAAAAGCTATGGGCTATCAAGAGCTTCTTCTCACAGTTAAAATGATTATTTTGCTATCATCATCATGTGTCAAGAGCTACCTGCTCACAGTTAATGGGGTTTATTTTGTTGTCATCATCAATTGACCATTCAAATGTTCATATCTGGGAAATGCGATAAATTGTTCCCTAAGATGTTCAAGTGCTCCATAAGGTGCCCAAGTGCTCCTTAAGATGTTCATTGATTTGTATATGTCAATTATATGCTCCATGTCGTATTCATGAGAATAACAAATCTACTAATAAAAGTTTACTGTGTATGAATTCGAGTTCTCATCCTCGCGGCTGGGTTCGATTCCTTATTTGAGATCATGGTAATCTCTGTAGAGTAGTGGCTAAGCTGTTCGCCTTGTTCTCGAGAGGTCGTGATTTTCATTCCGACTAGTCGTCTTTTTTTTTTTTACAAATTAGAGGGTTCTCGTTGGAAGCTAGGGACTTTCGTGCTGTGCGTGCTATTCTCGACAAAACAAAATGACACTTTGTTGAAAGAGAATGAGTATATATAAGGAAATCCGAGTAAAATGAAGCATATTCTATACGTTTGCAGCTATTTAGTACAGTTTATCAATATTTCTAATGTGATGTATAAATGGTGATATTTCTCTTAATGAGTGATAACACTCATGTCTCATTTACAGTGGGGAAGGTAGTGCTTCTTCTATGTTTCCCTTTATCTCATCAGAACTAATTAAAAAATATATCGTTATTTTTCAGTCAATTGTTAGATTACAGCATCAATATATTCAATGAAATGTGTAAATCACCAAAGTTCGTTGGGTGGAACTCCTCAGATTCGGAAATAATGTCATCTCAGGATGGCATGGTTACATCCTCCCTTCTTCATATTAGAGATGACATGCATGAAGGATATTTTCTCTGAGCTCTTCATAATTATTCAGGTCTGTCTCATCAATTATGAGCTGTACTTGAGCTGTACATATGACTTCTCAATGTATTGTGTCCAGTTTGGAATAACATGAGAAATTGATATTTTAGCGTGGCATTCTACTTATTTGGTGATCTGTTCACAATTCTGGTTAGGTTTCTCTGTCTTTCAATGGACGGTACAGAAATTTCCTCCAACTAATTTATATTACGTAGTTTTGCAAGTCAGGTCTTGTCATATATGTCAGAGCTACCGTACAACAGTAGTGCTGAATGGCATGTTTCTGTTAACAATATAATTTGGGCCGCGTCTAACTCTCCTTAAAACCTACATGTGCTACAACGACTTGAGGCGTAGGGGCAACACATGGAAGCATGAAAGCTTTTTCATAGATCGAGGAAATGCAGCATAAAGGAAATGGTGTGGCAGGGCACCAGGTCCGTAGTCTTGGTTGGCAGCTGGTGTAGATTTGGTGCACCGTTAGTCCGAAATATATAACACAGCTCTGAACATTCGGCAACTACTACTGCTTGTCTTCTTCCAAATGTACTGATGTTATATTTATGTTTAAAGTTAACAAAGCAGACAGAGTTCATTGTTTCATGGACAACACACGCTCTATATATGTTAGCCCGAGCGTTGTACTATAGATATGTATACTTCACTCCAGATCTTAATGGGCCTCGGAGTCAAATAGGGAGATGTTAGACATGTGCTACACGTTCTTAATAAACGAATAGTACAATATAGAAGAATACATGATTTATTCATACAGACAAAAATCATGTACAGAAACGGGATATGAACCAGGTCCCTTTAGATGGCACACACACGTTTCGAAACTTGAGTTAACACGTTTTTCCTCTTTGATCACATGACATCCCTAAAAAAAGATGCCATTCTAGTCAAGACTTCGAACGTATATATATATTCCCGAATACACACTGACAACAACAACAACAACACACACACACCGTACATGCATGTACGTTCTTCGAGAACCACAAACGTGTAATATTAAGGAAGTGCCAGAAGGCATAAATACCACAATCATGAAATTTGGTTAACATAAACTAGCAACCATTAAAAACGCATCGAAAACATTTGTTTGCACGCTTAAATTGTTGACGTATGTGAGAGATTCTTCAACCCAGAATGAGTACAAGTGATGAAGTTCGTACTGTCCCATTGTTTTGTTGATGTGTTGTCTCTTTAACATGTTTTATGCGTTACGTGAAAACCAGCAATAAAAATATTTTTATCTATTAAAAGTCAAAACAAGATGAAATTTTACACACACATTTTTAGGGGCGTAAAATGAAGGCATCTCGCATTTATCGAACGAAGGTATGTTACTGAAGGCATCTCGTATTTATCGAACGAAGGTATGTTACTGAAGGTATCTCGCATTTATCGAACGAAGGTATGTTACTGAAGGAATCTCGCATTTATCGAACGAAGATATGTTACTGTTGTATGTTACCTCGACTTATGTTACGAGAGCCATGACAAGCTGCTGGTATGCTTGTTAGTAGAATGGCGACCGGAGAATTTTCCAGACATTTCGCTTGTAATCACTCCACTATACTGAGGCTGCACCTACGATTTCTGGTGAAAGGTACCACCGATGACCGCACCAGACCTGGTCGACCTTGAGTAACAACACTAGCTCTCGATCGTTATATTGTACTGATGCATCATTTGGTGCGTGTGCCAGACCATCGTCTGCCAAAGATACTCCTCTATGGTGAGCTAGAGAAGGGTATACGATCTCAAGGTGGCCAAAGGAAGCGCTACAAGGACTGGTTAAAGAACTCACTGAAAGCCTTTGAAATAAACCACGATACATGGGAAGAACTTGCACAAAATAGATCTACATGGCGTTCTAAAATAAAAAAAGAGCGCATCATCTTGTGAACAGAAGAGAAATACAGCAGCTCAACAGCGGAGAGCAGCTAGAAAGTCACGGATAGACCAAGATCCGCCTACAGTCGTCATTCCATGTCCGAACTGTCCAAGAACATTTACAGCTCGAATAGGGCTCATTAGCCATCTACGAACTCATAATCAAGGACATAACTAAAATTGAATTTTCAAAAGTGGATGTAGCAAATGGTCATCATCACTTGCGATGGACGAACAACAAACTGATGCATCTACGCAACCGTTTCCAAACAGCCATTCAGACAGCAGCTTATACAAGGGACTTATTATCGTAAATGGTGTGCTAAGTAGACTTCATTTCTCTTGATTGCAAAAAAGAAGTCCTAACATTAGTCCTAATCTTATTACAAGCCACATAACCAACAGACTGGCATTGAGCCCAACAAAATATTTAGCAGCTCAGGTTCTCTTTAAAAAAATTACTGCAGATTTGATTCAGAAAGTATGTATATATGGCAAAACAATATTTTCAGGTAATTTGAATTCAACATGTGCAGTAGCTCATGTAAAAACGTGTTGAGGCGTGTGTGCAATGGTTGCTAGTAATATATTCATCAGGAGATATGACTAACCAAATTATTAGAGTTAGGCAGAAGTAACAAGCACTGATATATTCGAAAATACAGGAAATACTACATTATGTTCTATGCTCGGTCTGCATAGGGTGCGATATCGGGACACACAAGAAGGAAGGAAGATGACAGCTTACCAAAGGATCTCCTATATGGGCCTATGGGGAATTACAGTTCGGGTAAAGATCTCGAATCGAACTCTAATTCAGAACAGAGATGTGTGCAGGTACAAACAGGAATCATGGGAACAGGATAACATGAATCACGATGCATGGAAGGGAAAGATCTTGCATGGCATAAAGACACAAGAGAACATGATAGCACACAGTGCAAAGACAGCACATTTAGAAAGGCACACATGGATTATATTTCTTATAGAACAACAATAATAATATCGTATGACAAGACCCAAAGATGTCATCTATATGAAAGTCATTCTCTTGATTCTTGAGTTTTCTTCATTTGATTCTTGGTCCGTTCTCTTTGTTCAAAATATTCTCATTATTTGTAGCATTTGTTGCACTCTTATACTCTTTTTCTTCTGTGTTCATTCTCAAACTCCTGCAGTTTAGCATGATGTAGACCAGAGGACGAAAAGTATTGTATTATGTTTTACACATTTTCACGATATTTCCACCATTCGGCAAGACACATCTGCCTTCAAGATGATATTTTACCTACAGAATAGAGCTACCAATTCCAACTCACAAATGTCCTTATTCGCTCTTGCAACATGCATGATAAGCCATCTGTTTTCTATTATCTGCCCTCCTTTAGGGTCAAACATCACTGCATTCTAATGTTACTGGCTTATTTAAAACATCTGTAAATATATACAACCACATACTGTTCCATTAATCCATGATAGTTGAATGATTGTATGAAAGTACGCCTTGCGCCTTAATGTTTCCATTTCCAGTGTAAGTTCCACACGTGTTGTGATTTACAGAAATGGATCGGGCATTGGCCGTCAACGTTGCGCATGTGCCTTTACCACCAAATCGCGTGGGAGAAAAGCTAACGAAGCCAGTGAGATCATCGCCTCAACAACAAATAGTCTAACGATGGAGGTACTTGCAGGAATGAAGGACCTAAACTGGATGAAATCGAAAGCGTATCCTCATGCATGCATATTAGGTGACTTAATAAATCTGATCTAGAAACTCAAGGCAGGTGAAGTGCGTAGAGGATAGTCTAATCATTTGAGAGGGCTAAGAATGGGGTCTCACTGCACAAAAACAATGTTTATGTTTCTTGTAGGGCACATAGGTGTGGACAGAAACAGGCCAGCTGACAAGTTGACTGGATTAGCTTCTACGGCAGATCATTAATTAAACATATGGGCATCATCATCATCATCAAGTGCCGTCTCCACAACGAAGGTTGGCTGCAACGGATCTCCAACATCCCTGTCTCTTGTCTTGATGGTGCATTCTGCTAGATTGTAACCTGTCCATTGTGTGATGTTACTCTCCCACTTGTATCTCTGCCTACCTCTTACTCGTCTCCCTTTGACTTTGCCCTCAAGTAAGGTCTTCAATAAGGTGTCATGTCTTTTAATGTGACCAAAATATTTTATTTAAACCTATGGACAGAGCAGATCTACGAGAGTCTGTACGATGAGGGATTTCGTTGCTTATGAGCCAGTATCGAGACTGTCGCTATTGGGAGTGAGGATCAGCCGAGCACGGAGGGTATTCATTCATTCATTTTCCTTTTGCGCTGAAGTTAGCGCATAAGGCAGAGGTCGGATCTCTCCAATTCTGTCTGCTCACAGCTATTTTGTGCAGTTCTTAAATAGTATGAATATTGGTTGTATTACTTTCTCTAAGTATTGTTCTTCTGAATGTTTATTTTGGTCTACCCCTTGCTCTTTTGCCTGTATGTATCCATTAACGAGATTGGTGGTGTATTCTGTTGGTGTCTGTGCGTAGGACATGCCCGATGTAGGACCAACGAAGTTGTCTGATAACACCTGTGATGAAATTATGATGTGTCATTTCTCTGATTTTATCATTCGATTTGAATTCACTCCAATGGGTGTTAGTTATACGGAGGGTATACCTCACAGAAATTTCTAAACGAACACTCAACCAACACAGAACAAGAACAATCAGCCACCACACCCTGAGAGATTTAGTGAAGTAAATGATTGAGCACCTATGAATATATTCGGTGTACACAGATGATCAATATATTAAAACCTAAATGTAAACTTCAATCTAAAGCCCTTCATTCCCGATACTGTTCACTTATACGTACGTTTTTATCAGTGAAGAAAGCAAATAGTCGTAGTCAACCCCTCAAGCGAACTCGACGTTGTATCCCTTATCTCCATTGAAATCAAACAGCTCACCTGAGATATGTTTCACAATTTCTCTGCAGTGATATTTTCCCATTGATATCTCTCTTTCACATCCGTGTTATAGTTTTCAGAGAAACTTATCAACTCTGGAATGGAGAAACTTGGTAGTCAGGTATGTTCTAGTACCTGATTTTCTTTCATGAATTGTGGTGTATTCGTCTTATGTTATATGTAATCCATGACGTTCTTACAGTGTATATTGTGTTTATGTTGATTGTAGATAATTCTATCTTAATTAACAAGTTTTGTATCAGTCTTCTTCCTTTTATACTTCGTACGTTTACAGACTCCTACTGGTTAGCAGTATGCATTCCCGAGAGCAGCTAAAGTGCGATATGTGTGCCTTTGGGTCTGGCATATTCGAATTCAGAATGCCTTGTTTCATATTTATGTTTAAACATGGCATGCCACAATGTCTCTATTAGTTGTTCCCAGTTTGAGTCGAAGTAGCTATTGTTTTGTACCAGGTTGATGATGACACTACAGGTCTTCAAATGACCATGTGAATGATAACACTACAGGTTCACACCTGACTATGTGAATGATAACACTACAGGTTCACACCTGACCATGTGGATGGTGACACTACAGGTCTTCACTTGACCAGGTGGATGATGCCAATACTGGTTCACGCTTGACCATGTTGATGATGACACTACTGGTTCACGCTTGTTGACCATGTTGATGATGACACTACTGGTTGACACCTGACGATGTGGATTATGACATTACTGGTCCACATTTACCGTTTAACTTAGATGTGGGAGCTTTAGTTTTTGTTCTAAATCCAGATGTGTCGCCTCGATTGTGTTATATCCGGATTTATTCAAACTCTCTTTGATGCTATCTATATATTTCATTCTGTGCCTTTCACTGGCTCTATAACATGATCTTATTTTATTATATGTCCTTATAGCGAGTTTAGTGTATTTCGTTCTTATACCCAAACCACAGTGTTTATTGCTTCTATATTCAGTATTTTCAATGTATGAGGTAATTTCTTTCTATTTTTCAAATGTCGCCATTTCATAATCTGTGTAATCTGGTAGAGCCGACAGCTCTTCTCAAAGAACGCATTTCACATGTTAATAACTTTGCTTGTGTGAAGATGTCAGTGTGCAAGTCTGATATTGGTAACAGAGCGTTAGTAGAAAAAACACTCTTTACAATTTGGCATCGATCTCGATCATCCTATGTGTAAGTTGTGCTGACAGATGATTGACACTACATTTACCCTTTGAGATCTTGATTCTATCTCTGCCGAGATTATTAATCATTGTCTAGATTTGCCCGGTTAACGTGGGCGTTTTTGGCTATAATACATTTGGATATTCAACCTTATTTATTTTTAATATTATTCAGTTGCAGATTTACGTTAAGCGAATCTACGAAATTGCCTCCACGACCAAAAGGTATTTATCTAGGTGAGGTCGAACAAATAAAGAAGAAAACATCAAATTCGTTAGAAGACTATATAAATAATGTTCTGGAACCAATCAACTGCCATGGTGATACGATGTAGAAGTAATACAGATTATACGATGAAAAATGTCGTTGTAAAATAAACAAAAAAATGAGTACACAAGAACTTGCAGTAAACTTGTTTACTATATATTAAATATAATATATATAATAAATATTTGTAACCTAAATGTTTTATTTTTATATATTTATGATTTCTTCCACATCTTCAGAACTTCTTCTCTGACGTACTGTGCAGACCGTTGTCCTCACTTCGACTAGATAAGTATCATGGCTCAAAACAAGATGTCCTGCTTCCAAACTTATTCGAAAGGTCTTCGATAGTATGAAGTCTTGGTCTGCCTCTTGTTCTCATTCGCTAGAATCTTTCTCTCTATGATTAATCTTTCTATCCAGTTGTATCTTTGTATATGCCCAAAATTGTTAATTTGCGTGTTGATCTTTTTGCCAATATTTCTCTATGTTCTGGTCCTTGGAGATTTCTGCGTTGAATCGTCTCTCTGTCCATGATATTCCTAGGATATTTCTATAGCACTTTATCATCAGAACAAAACCACTAACTCAGTGTTCATCATTTATTCAGCTTCGTCTATAAATAACGAGTTCACCCAGACCAAAGATTCAACTTTCAGATTGCGTACATTGTTGACACGAGAATGAATAGAAAAATACAACCCTTTGCACCAGAAGCTGAGCCATATGCGTCTACGGGCACCGCACTGTCAGCATTTTTATGCTAGATCAATACGAACTCATTTCAGACTGCCAGCATCTTGGGACTAACCGGTTGGAATGTGACATTAAACGAATGAGTACTGTGTTTCTACTCACATCGTTGTGAGACTTCCATTCGGAACACGTAACTACTCAGGCTTGTCACAGTCATCTTATGAAATGTGATCACAAGTGGCCGGTAACTTAACGTGTTGTATAGTAATACATCAAAGCCCTGATAGTTGTTGTTCTCTCGTCTAATTGTTTGGTTTATTTATGTATTTTCTGTTAGTTGTATAAATTGTTGTGCATTGTCTGTTAGTTGTGTCAGTTGTTCTGTACTGTCTGCTAGTTATATCAGTTGTGCAAATGAAAATAATAAGTTACCCCATAGAATTTATTAATGCCGTAGGGATGTGTGATGTTAGCCATCTCCAAATTTCAGTGTCTCTGCTATATGAGGGCGGTAGCCATCTCCTCTCCCTCGCAGTCTTCCGGATTAATATCCTTTACCCCCCGAATTAATCCGGTACCAGATTAAGTCTGTGTCGACGCGGGAGCCGTTGCGGTCTGAAAAGCATTTCAGCCTAAACTGGGGAATGAAACCAGGATCACTCACATACAAAACCAGTGCCATAACCGCTGCGCAACGCGGCTCCCTACGAAGCCTGATGTGTAGCATATGTTAGTTGTATACGATGTTGTGTATGGTCTTTAGTTGTATTAGTTTGTGTGTACTGTCTGTGATTTACTGATGACTGTGTCCTTAAATACCAACACTGAAGCTGATTTTCAAATTATTCTGTACAGACACTCCAAAGCATGCCCCAACTTTGGACTATTATTAATACGGAGAAAACAGAAGTCATGGTATAACCAGCACCTGACATAATCAATCACAAACCTTGCATAAAGGTAAATGGCGTAGCACTGAAAGATGTGAATAGATTCGCATGCCTAGATAGTACACTACCACAAAAGCCACCGTTGATGATGAAGTGTGTACTAGGATTTTCAAGGCAAGAAGAACTTGCGCAGATTGTACGTAAATGTGTGGCATAGGAAAGATATGAATCTCTAAACACTATGTTGAAAGTTTATTGAGCACTGCTGTTAAATGCTGGTGAAACATGGACTATGTATAGACGACTTATGATGAAGCCATATGATCATTTTCTCACTTTTCTTAGAATAGTGATGAACGACTGGTCATCGCCTGCCAAAGAAAATGCTATATGGTGGACTGCAGAAAGGTATTCGTTAGTAAGGTGGTCAAGGAGGTCTCCTTAAAGACCTCAATAAAAGGCTTTGAACTAGACCGAGATACATAGGAAGAACTTGCACAAAAAGGAGCTATATTGCGTCCTATGTCAAATGCGAAGCAGGATCTTGTGAAAAGAGAAAAAAATGTAGCAGCCCAACAGTGGAGAGTATTTAGAAAGTCAAGGGTAAACCAAATACCATCTGCAACTGTCATCTGCAACTAGTTAGTTAGTTATTCGGTGGATCATCGTCACTGCACTCCGGACAAGTCCATAGGTGCTCAGATCTCTCCTTGAGTGTAGCTGCCATTACACGTTGACTGACGGTCCCAGAACGCAATTGATTGACCATCATTCTTTCTTGTGCACGAAACCGCAAGTCCCAGTGACACCACATTTCAAACCAAATTCTTTTATTCTAGTCATGGAACAAGAGACATTATTGCTTATACAGTCATCTGCTCGTGCGCCCTCCCGCAGGACGCTCAAAATGTCTGCTCGATTCATCGCTCCACCAACAACCGCAGTAGCAGCGTGCAGGACCAACCTATCCGCTCTCTCACTACCCCGGACCCCCGCATGTTCCAGCACAAAAATGAAAGTCACCCTAAGCAAACAGGAATTCTCCATCGCATCCAGCCACTGTTCCCGAATGCATCCCGCCAGAACCCCCACAATCACACTCATCGAGTAATTGAGTATGCAGGCATGCTTGCAGATATTCTTCCTGCAAAGCTTTAGTTACAGCCACATCCTCCATTGACATGCTGCTTGTCGTCTGAGCGAAAGCACCACCCTCCTCTCTGATGGCCTCCCCCCCCCCACCCCTGAGCCGCGAAGGCTCAGGCACCTCTGATGTGTCTCCCAACCGAACCATCTGTATACACAATCATATCACCTTCCCTGGAATTTTCACCGATTAGAGCGAGTACATCCAACTCCACCACTGTCGGACACCATTCCCTGCATTCTCTACTGAGTGTTATTATTACTTTGAAGGCTGTCGGACAATCTAATGGCGCACGACTCCACCCCGCACCAGGTAGCACATCCTCCAAACTGTACACACCCTGTATAATATCCTCTGCGCTCCCCATCCACGACCTTCCTCTCTCAAGTCGACTGCCTTTCACTTTGAGAATTTCAGGGTGTAGTGGATGTTCTTTATCAGCGGTGATTTGTAGGTAGTCCCGCGCCCTGCAGGTTTGTATTATTTGCACTGCAGTTGGGCAATCCAGCAAGTATCACACAGCTCATGCCGACGAATCTCCCACACACCCCAGAATGACTCGCACTGCCTCACTCCGGACTCCATATTTGAGTCAATCCCTATGTTTGAATCTCAGTGTTAGAATCGCCAGTGCGCAACTGTCATCTGCAACTGCCATCTGCAACTGTATTTCTTTAAAGCAATGGCAAAAAGCTGAACGTATTTATATTGCCTATAAAATCACCACAGCCAACAAATGCTGGGTTGATAGCTGTAAAGTCATGTAAAGGATATGCTACCAATTTTTTTTATGGTGACTTTGATGGTATTTCCATAATTACCCAGATTACCATTTCATGAACTATCGATAAGTACACAATCACAGTGTACTAGTCAATTCTTGGTATTGGGTTCTTTGGATTTTCCAACAAGAATACAACACATTTTTGTCACTCTCATCTAGTAACTCACATTACTATCACATGTGTGTCACTCACATCTAGTAACTCACATTACTATTACATGTTCTTCACTCACATCTTGCAGCTCATGAAAAATGTAAAATATGAATACAGCTATGTCTCTTCTAATCACTATAACATTTTCCGCCAATGCATTATCTCGTTCCTTGCGCCTGACTTTTGCCGAAAGTTGTATATTCCAGGTTGTGGCATAATTAGTTATACATTTAAGAGCTGTGAAGTGATCTTTGTTGCTACATTTATTGTTACCTCTAAATATTAGATCTTGCTTACAGAGGAAATCAAAGTTCTCTGTTTTGAAACTTCTTATTATCCGTTATTGAACAAGAATACTTGTCACATTTTGAGTCATCGTTGAACTAGTGATTCTTGGTGTTCATGCTATTTTTGGTAGCCTCTCGTGTGAGTAAAGATTAATCCATTTCCCCCCGAGCCCCGAGAAAGCGGTGTTCACACAGCGATCTTTTCTGTGTGACTAGGCATTTATTGAGCCGATAGTTGTCGACCCTTAGATTACATAGTGTGGAAACACGTCAGAGGAGGTTTCATTAGAGTTAGCATCTGGTACCACACAAGATTTCATTAGATTTAGCATCTGGTACCGCAATAGATTTCATTATAATTATTAGCGTCTAGTATCGCAATAGATTTCATTAGATTTAGCATCTGGTACCGCAATAGATTTCATTAGATTTAGCATCTGGTACCGCACATGATTTCATTAGATTTAACATCTGGTACCGCAATATATTTCATTAGATTTAGCATCTGGTACAGCAATATATTTCATTAGATTTAGCATCTGGTACAGCAATATATTTCATTAGAAATAGCATCTGGTACAGCAATATATTTCATTAGATTTAGCGTCTGGTACAGCAATAGATTTCCTTAGATTTAGCATCTGGTACCGCAATATATTTCATTAGATTTAGCATCTGGTACAGCAATATATTTCATTAAATTTAGCATCTGGTACAGCAATATATTTAATTAAATTTAGCATCTGGTACAGCAATATATTTCATTAGATTTAGCGTCTGGTACAGCAATATATTTAATTAGATTTAGCATCTGGTACCGCAATATATTTCATTAGATTTAGCATCTGGTACAGCAATAGATTTCTTTAGATTTAGCATCTGGTACAGCAATATATTTCATTAGATTTAGCATCTGGTACAGCAATATATTTCATTAGATTTAGCATGTGGTACAGCAATATATTTCATTAGATTTAGCATCTGGTACAGCAATATATTTCACAGAAAACATAATTACACGCTGGGCACTACCTCTTCTTGTTTGTCACTATCAGACGACTTGAATATGTTTATAAAAAAAGTTGTGGTCAGTCTCCAATTGTGAAAAAAGCCGATGGTCTACGTTTGATGGGCTATTTTTTATGGTCTATGTTTGTTGGGCTATGTTTGATGGGCTATGTTTGATGGGCTATCTTTGATGGGCTATGTTTGATGGGCTATCTTTGATGGGCTATGTTTGATGGGCTATCTTTGATGGGCTATGTTTGATGGACTATGTTTGATGGGCTATGTTTGATGGACTATGTTTGATGGGCTATATGCATTTGTACTTGGTACTTGGTCTTGAACAAACAGTTTAGAAATAAACATTTTGTACGAGCAATAGATATATGTACTAGGAGAAAGTTAAAAAACACATTGACCAGATAAAAGCTTAATAAAGATACGGTGAAGTTAACTCAAACAAAGAGCGGCTCATTTGAATCAGCACACAGTACGCATAATGGACACATAATGAGACTGGAAAAATTAATCTCGTCGTGATGACAGGCAAGTTGAAGAGCAAGAGGGACCAGCAGAAAACCAAGTGGTAAGAAACCATAGTACTGTAGCATGAGATAACATCGGTATCAGAAATAATTGACTGTACCTGCGCACAAAATAGTAGGCTGAGAACCAAACTTGACAAAAACTGTCACATGGCATGGACATTAGGAATGGTGTTTGCCATCACAAGCAATGATGATTTTTTGTTACATCAATTTTTGAAAATTCAAGTATAATTTCCTAGATTATGAGCTCGTAAATGGCTAATAAGCCCTACTCGGGACTCAATGTCCTTAGGCATTGCTGCACATCTCCTCATCTCATGACGATGCTGCACCGCATCTGATCGCCATGTAGCTCTAATTAGTGCACATTTTTCTCATTTATCTTGGTCTACTTCAAAGGCTCGTAGTGAGCTCTTTAATGCGTCTATGTAGTGCTTATTTTGGCCACCTTGTGTTCGCATGCCCTTCTGCAATTTACCATAGAAAAGTATTTTTGGCGGACGATGATCTGACATAGTACCAGTTGACCTGCCCAGAAAATCTGTGTCTGCATCAGAATAGTGTCAATGCTAGGGATGCCAGATCTGTCAAAGACAGTTGTATCCGGAATCTTGTCTTGACACCTGATGTTCATAACTTTTCGGAGACAAGTTGTGTCAAAGTGATTCAGTTTCCTCACATGCCGTCTATACACAGTCCATGTTTCACTAGCGTATAACATACCTGGAAGTACCACTGCTCTGTAAACGTTCAGGTTTGTCTGTATGTTAATGTCATTTCTATGCCACACACTTGCGTACAATTTGCTGAAAGTGTTACTTGCCTTGGCGACTCTTGTATACACTTCATCATCAACATTGGCATTTTGTGATACTACTAGGTATGTGAATCTATTCACAACTTTCAGTGCTATGCCATTTATCTTTATGTACGGTTCGTGATAGCTTATGCCAGGAACTGGTTGCAACATGACTTCTCCGTTAGTTAGTTAGTTAGTTAGTTAGTTAGTTAGTTAGTTAGTTAGTTAGTTAGTTAGTTAGTTAGTTAGTTAGTTAGTTAGTTAGTTAGTTAGTTAGTTAGTTAGCAAGTCGTCGGATCATCACTGAAAACTTGATACGTCCATAGTTGCTCCGATCTCTCCATGACTGTATCCGCCATTACATTTCTGCTGACAGTACCTGTCCCTTGCTGGTAACCTTCATTCTTCTGCGCCCTCCAAAATGTTCATTTTTTATCAACACTTCATTTCTAAACCTGATCTTTAACCCTGGACATTGAAAGTAAACTATCTTATATGGAGTTCAAAACTTCAGCTCGATCCATTGCCCCATCGTCCTGTGCCATAATCGCGCATGGCGCCAATTGATGTGCTCTTTCATTGCCTCGAACACCCACATATCCCGGCACGAAAATAAATATAGCTACTTTCGAACTCGCCTTTGTCAAAGCCTCAATCCATTGTTCGCGAACGGGATCCACTTGTACCTTCCTAATCATACTCGTTGAGTCACTCAAGATGCAGACCTTCGGTACCTTCTGTGTGCCTACCCACTCAAATGTTCCAGTCACCGCCATAGTCTCCATGGTCATGCTACTCGTAGTCACAGAATAGGCCCCATTCTCCTCCCTGATGTTTTTACCTGCGAACTGAGCTGTAAAGACCGAAGCACTGCAAACATGTCTAATTACAGATCCATCTGTGTATATAATCATATTCCCCTCTTTGGCATTCTCACTGACCAAAACCTGCACCTCTTGCTCCACAGCCGTAGGACACCATTCTCTGCATTCCCTGTTAAGTGTTATTACTACTCTCAAAAACAAGTTTCGAAATCTGTGGGTGGACATATCCATTCCACACATGCTGCCATATCTTGCAATCTGCACACGCTTTGTATGACATCTTCAGCACGTCCCATCCACGACTTCCCTCTCTTAAGTCTACTACCTTTAACTTTCTGTATTTCGGAATGCAATGGATGCTTCTTATTTCAATGTATCTGAAGGTACGTCCATGCACGGC
The DNA here is from genome assembly GCA_034231615.1 of Meghimatium bilineatum. NCBI lineage: Eukaryota > Metazoa > Mollusca > Gastropoda > Stylommatophora > Philomycidae > Meghimatium > Meghimatium bilineatum. The sequence goes on from CM067309.1 coordinate 28,874,876, forward strand.
AATATTGTAATATTTTCTCTGTCGTAGGACCGTCGAGTAGATAACACATAGCTCTTGTCGATGTGTCTATTGGTCACTCAAGAATAATTTCGCTGTGTTAAAAGTAAGCCCAAAGTTGTTAAAGCTGTGGATAATCTGTCTGTAATAATTTGTAGGTCAACCTTAGAGTTTTCATTTAAAGCATAGTAATAAGCACATAAGAGATCTCTGGTTGTGTGTGATTTGACCGTGGTTTGCTCGAAGCCGCCGAAGATTGAACAATTTTCCATCAACGCGATACATAATGTGTACTCTCAACTCCTAATCTCTGAAATCATCATCCAACGAATCAGTGAGTAATGATGATGAACAGGGTAGGTGCTAATACACATCCCTGTTTAACTCCATTTCACACAGGAAAAGCTTCAGATAACTCTCCATCACCTTGAGGTCTAGCATGCAGTCCATCATGCAGTACTGCACCATTGTGATAAATTTCTTTGGGCAAACCATATAGTGCCAAAATCTACCACAACCCTATCTGCTTACGGTGTCACATTGCTAAGTCTATGAATAAGTACAGGTCATAGTGTTGTTCTTGACATTTTTCTTGAAGTTGTCTTTCAGCAAAGATCACATCTGTTGTTTCACGTTCTTTTCTGAAACCACATTGGCATTCGGGTAATAATCATTCATTAACATGAAATATAAGACGGTTCAAAAGGACTATAGCAAATATCTTACCAGCGATATATCTGATGGACAGTATACTTTTGTGATTATCGCAGGACTGGCTGTTCCATTAGCTTTTGTCCAATCCTATCTTATAAGCTGTATCCCTTGTTCCCTTGCAGAGTCAGGTGTACAAGAGTTCTCTGGAGATGGTCTTCTTGTGTGCGGTTTGTAAGCTTGCTACTGTGGCTTCTTTGATTTCTGTGATCCGTCTCTTACATGGGTTGCCTCTGGATTTATAGCCGTTATGTCTATGTGTCATGGCGATCTGTGGCATGCTGTCTGTTAGTAGTCTAGAAGCGTGTGAAAACCACTTGATCTGTTGTCTTTTGATGTGTTCCAATACTGGTATCGTTTTGGTTATCTGTCTGATGTTATCGTTTCTAATTATATTTCTTATTGACACTCAGAGTATTCTTTGTAGACATGTAAGTTCTGCTGTCACTATTTTTCTTTTGCCTTTTTCTATCATTGTCCAGGTGTGGCATCTATGGCACAGTAATGCGAAAATAATACCCTTGAAAAAGGCAACTTTAGTGTCTATGATTACATTGTTGTTCTTAAAAATGCGTGTAATTTGCGTGTATACATGTGTTGCTGCCCTTAAATTGTTCGTAACAGTTTCACATTTCCATGATTGTTGGAAAATTATATGAAGTTTCTCAGTTGTATTTTCACCACCAGACTTCAACTAGTATTGAGTCGGAGTCAGGCGCTCTTCCACTAGTACGCTGGTGAATTGTTTTTCGAGTTTCCTCTAAGGTGGGGATGTCACCTAGCAATTCATTGAGAGGAACCTGCGGTAGTCGGTGATTCATTTATTGATGTTGGATTATTCAAAATGTGCTCGAAGCCCTCTACTCAGCGTTGAAGAATGTTGTCTTTCACTACGATTAGTTGAGTTTTATTTGCATCAAGAATGGAAAATGATCCTGACGAGGTTGGGCCATATAACGTTTTAAGTGTATCATAGAGGTTTCTCAGATCATTGGTGTCTGGAAAAAATCTTAGCATCTCGTCTTCTTTCTAACTCAGACACGAATCCCTCATCTGACTGAGACACGAATCCCTCATCTGACTGAGACACGAATCCCTCATCTGACTGAGACACGAATCCCTCATCTGACTGAGACACGAATCCCTCATCTGACTGAGACACGAATCCCTCATCTGACGTAGATGAAGTCAAATCATTTTCCGTTTGCAGTTTAATGAGTCTTTTTAAGACGTTGATTTTGGATCATTTTAACATACTTTATGAAAGCTGTGTTTGTCAGCCATTTATTTGCTTTTATTATCATTCCCATCAAACGAGCCATTTTGTTTCTTGATAGATTGTCCTAATTTCTCCGTAGCAGTGTTGTAGACTAGAAGCCGATCATGAAAACGATGGACCACCGAAAGAAAAGAGACGACAAATTCCACAATATAGCACACAAGTGGGCCGTCTCCAGAAATCTCTTCTACCTCTGACGCTGAAAGGCAACAAAGGGTTTAGCGAATAGATAGACGGTCGTAGACACGACAATAAGAATATGTTACGTTGGTATTCAATGACGCATATAAGACTAAATATTAGACTCCGCTGGTCCTCATGCTCGAAAGATATTTATAAGTCATTTTAGAAAAGATTAAGATATTTTAAAACTCTACGCAAATCATGTCTTGGTGCGCGACTGTTATAACGCAGCGGCCTTATTCGGTGTGCGAATAATATAACGCAACACTCTTATTCGGCACATTCTATAAAATAGTCCCCGATCTCGCTACACATATCACCAAAACTATACTTCTTCCGTAATCAATTGGTAAATATGCAGTCCAATATTGGTCATGTATAGAATGGTTTGTTTTAGATCATCTTGTGTTCCCCACAACTTGTTGGTTTGTTTTATGTCATCTTGTATTTCCCACAAGTTGACAACATCAAAATTGGTACAAGTTAAATATTCAGACGTGTTTACAAAATTATAATGAAGAACATTATCATCATCAGGTACGTCATCCTGAACAAGATGCAGCAGTCATCGCAGCCTTTCAAACCTTTTGTCTATCTTGAGCCAGTCTTCCTTCTTCTGTTACCGTCATATTCTCTTCTCAAATATTGAAGAGATATGGTAATAGGATACATCCTTGTCTAACTCCTTTTTTTCACGACGAATCAATCAGGTGTTTCACTTTCCTCTCTCGTCTGCTTGATAGTCTTTATATAATGTTTTTATGAGGCGGATTAGGTGTAGCGGGAACCCCATCTTATTCTTGATATCCCAATGTTTGTGATGCTGTACACAATGTATAGCATGTGTAGATGTTGAAATTAAACTCTCTGCATTAATGAAGAAAAAGTTTATAAAAAATTTCAAATTGAAACGATTATACGTTTGTGGAAGGCAATTAACTCAACAAGTTACAATACTAAACGATAATAAAGGGTAAATCAACGTGTGAAAATGTTATCCGATGTGTGCATATCCGGTCCACATGCCACGATTGCGCCAAATAGCTGTACATGAAATTAAATACTTCACTTCCCACGCTGTTTACAACCTGTGATGAAAATGTATGTAGAGAAATCATAGGTAAGCTCTGTTCTATTCGAGTCTATCTTCTAAGATTCAGTAAATAGAATTTAAGAAAAATCTTGTTCTGCATTTGTTGTACAACCACTTGTTATTAGTAACATATTAGAATAAGCACATGGAATGTTAGAACTTTGTTGAAAACCTTAATTGAGGGGAAGCGAGCATGAGGTAGGCAGAAATACAAGTGGGAGAGTAAACTTCACAAGATGAACAATTTACGGTCTCGCAGAGTGCGGCACCAAGACAAGACACCGTGGATGTTGTAGGTATGTTGCAGTTAACTTTCGTTCTGGAGAAGGCACCTCATGATGATTATTATTCCATGAAAAAAAGTATTGTGTCATGGTTTACATCTTACATGTGTCATGGTTTACATCTTACATGTGTCATGGTTTACATGACATAGTTTGCGATATATGTAGCTTGTGACCTAACAAACTATGCTTCAGTAAGTTTTTTTGGATCACTTTCACCTGTGAAATGCAACAGCTAATTTCACACCTAAACATCCTTAGTTTATATATAATAATAGTATATATATAATTATGTGTTTTTCGTTCAATATTCGGCAATACGCAGGTTATGATTGTAGTGAAACATAAAGTAGTTTCTGATGTTGGTAAGAATCAGTTGTAAACTCAAGATCCATACGGCCACATGGCCCTCGAAAATAAGTTAGTATTTTAAACGCGCATGTATTTGAACTACAATTAGAAGAAGACATACTCAAAAACGACTGTTGTTGCTGTCAGCCGTGTTTTTTGTTTTTGTTTTTTGTGTGTCTTTTTTGTTCAGTCGGACCTGTTGGTGCATTGATTTATCAACTAATTAAGAGTTTTGTTTATAACAAGTATACCTATTTACGTTCATTTCAACGCGAGAGACAGCTGATATATATATATATATATATATATATACATATATATATATATATATATATATATATATATATATATATATATATATATATATATATATATATATATATATATATATATATATATATATATATACAGAATAAAAAACAAAATTAGTAAGACAAGAAAAGATGGAAGAAGACGGTGAAGGGAATGTTCTACACAAGGTGAATGAAAATGGGTAAATAATGGGGTTAATATAACCAGTTCCACCAGTGTGATGGCGGGATTTTGTAGCTGTGTGATGAAGGTCCCATGCTCTTTCCACGTCGTGTACAGTGTGAGTATTTTTTTCAAATGTACCCTCTGACAGAAAAAAGCCCCAGTCATAACCGTGTTTTAAACTCTAGACCTCATTAGTGTGATACCAACGCTCTAACTTCTCAGCCATGCGCCGCACGTTTAGTACCATGATATTTATTACCAGGAAGTAATCTCACAGGCATCAAGGAAATCTCCACGCATCAAATAATCTAAAACGACGAAATCTAGTTGTAAAGTTCTCCTTTTCCGAAGACGGTTCTGGTTGATGGTCACAGTAATCCGACGTCAGCTGCAGTCGAATGTCAGCGAAAAGTCGCAGCTATTGCAGCCCCGCTGTAAACCATGAAACAGATCATTCCTGTTGGTGGACTATATCCTGCTAATCTGCAGAAGTATTAGTATGAAGGCAGAAGGAGATAATAAAGAGTGCCAGATTGAAACACACATTGGAGATTGCAACACATAAACTTCTTTATACTAGTCTTCATTGTAGAATGTAGAAAGAATATCTCAGCTGAAATCACTGAGTCGTCTCAGAAACTACACTACACATTCAAATTGTGTTTTCTATTATAATCAGGATATCAAATACATTATTTTTAAGAACTGATCAAGGATCATATTTGTGCCATGAAAGCAACCTTAGAACACACCAGTGGTGATAAGACTGGTCGTGTCTAAACTATGCCATTATATGCCTGGAGCATGTGATTTATAATACAAGAAAGTATGTGCGGGACGAGGTATTTTACTCAACCATCGGTTGATTACTTTCCAGTTCAATCTACTGGATACAAATTTATGCCAAATGTTAATCTATTAATATGTGGTTGATTACCTCATATATCTATATAATGGCAGGGATTTTGGAAATATGTTTCACTACTGACATAGAGTATGCTTGTTTTATACAAAGGTATACGTAACTTTGAGGGGAAAAGATGTTAAAAAAACTAAAATAAATATGCAATCAATGCTATAGATGTACGCTGGGTTGATCTGCTACCCAGAACATATGACAAATGTATTTTTGCATGATAGAATTTATGTGTTTATCGAGTCAACAAGAGAGACTGTTAACAATTGTTAACATTCATAGATGACAAAAGTAGTTCCTCACATTACGGTGAAAGAGTGGGGTAAAAGAAGACGAGGGGGCCAGAGGAAGACATAACTGGATACTATCAAGAACTAGATGGAGTAAAGTATTTAAACTCATCAGGATGGTAGAGGATAGTATTGCGTGGATATCTTTCAGCATCAGATGTCTCAATGTAACACCCCTATACCCAAGCGAATTATGGGTATTATTATTATTATTATTATTATTATTATTCATTATGCAATCATAAGACAAATGAACTAAAGGATACATTTCGGCATCTTCTGTATTCAAAATCATAATTCTACACACAAATTGTTATAATCCTTGAAGACTAGAATTAGTGACTGAATCCCAGTATGCTCATAGATTTCATAATATGTCGTTGGAATATCATGGTACAATTCGTCATTCTTCACTTTTAAACGTCGCGGCCGCACTGCACAAATATTACACCTGACTTAAGTTTGTCTGTTTTATCCATCATGTTCTGATTTCTTCTTCTTTCGTTCGCTATTAAAGTCTGCAGTGTTGTTTCTTGTATAAATTAGACAGTGTTTTCCATTTTCAGTTTTGTACCATAGAGTTTAACATTCATAGGTGTATCAGAAGGTCAGTGTGTGTAGCGTAATGTGTCATAGTTTGTACAGGTCTTGAATGATATGCTCTGCAGATTTTTTTTTCTTGTCCACAAGTACATACGACAATTCTACATTACATTTACATATGTGTGTTTAGTATATTGTGTCCAGTTTTTAGTCGAAATATGATGACCTGTTCGTATCTGCTTAGTAGATCGTACTTTAAGTTAGACTTTTATTGTGCCTTTATCATTGATTACATTTGGTGATAGTTGATTGTTACAACATGCTGTTGCGTGTAAGAACCTTCCTTCGCCAACTCTCTCATTTCCCGCTATTCCACAATGAGATGGAATTCATTGCAATATCATTCAACACTGATGTTGCACTATGGACAATACATCCTTCAACTTGGAGTAGTTTATTAAATTGCGATGCTTCTTGTACTGATACTCTGCAGCTGCAGACGTCAGAGTCATACACCATTTCTTGTATTCTGTGCTGATCCAGCCGTATACACTCTCATCCATATATAACTTTGATAAGCGTAATCAATGAATCTGGGCTGTCCGGCGTTTTTCTGTATATTAGTTAGTGCATATATAGACATTCCCTATGAGATAATGCATGACATTCTGGCTGTTTCGGTGCGTTTTCTGCCCAAATATCGCAGACTTCAGCACCTATTCTTGCTAAGCAGGACTGTGGTCTTGCTCGAATGTAAAAGGGACTGGCGTATCTTAGTTCCTGCTCGCCAAGGAACTGGTGACACTTCGATGGTGGCACTTTCTGATAAAAATCAGATAACCATTACAGATTGATGTCTATCCACGCTTCCTCTACTTAAGACATGAAACGAATTGTTTTCTGCAGACATTAAAACATTATATTCTGCTGGCAATGAAGCATATTGTTTTCTGCTGACAATGAAACATATTGTTTTCTGCAGACAATAAAACATATTGTTTTCTGCTGGCACTAAAACATTGTTTTCTGCAGACACTAAAATATTTTGAATTCTTATTTTCAGAAAATGTAACCAATTACTTTCATTAGCTCTTTCCCTTACTTCGTCTTCTTTCTTCTTCGTGTATCCACAAACTCCTGCAATTTGGAAGGACATAGTCCGGAGGAGGAAAATTGTTGTCATTGTTTATATCTTACCTCCAATATCTACGCCTTTCCACTTGACACATTCAAATTCAGAATTACTTCGGTGACACGTATCTGTGTCGCTATTGAAACCTATCGTTGACGCTATTGACACGTATCTGTGTCGTTATTGACAGGTAACTGCCGCTATTCTCTGTTTCCCTTTTTGGAGCAAGTAAAACACGGGTGTGTAATTTACATATTAAAAGATCAAAATGAATTATCCTTATTACTTCTTGAAATGCAACAAAATGAATTCACATTGTTACTGCTTCTGAAATGCAGCACCTATAACACAAATACGCAACCTAGAAAAGTGCACAAGAAAGAAGTATATCACTCTTCTCAATATTATCGTCTACTAGAGTAATGACGTTGTATAGTGGTTTACCTGATAGGCCACTAGTCAGATTGCCCACATGTGGGCCATCTATGAATTCATTTATACAGCTTAGTAGTCCCGTAATGCTAATCATGTTGCCTCTAATGACCATCATCATCGACGTCACATCCTGTGAATATGTCGTGCTCACCATCATTGACTGTGGCAAACGTGATTGAAATTGCTGCCAAGTATTAAATATCAGAGGCACACAAAAAAACCTGCTGCTCAAAATTCAGAACAAATAACACACATTATCGTAAGGATTTTATTGAGGTATTCTCTCGTGTGTGAGAACCCGATACAGGGCTCTCCACTTTGTCGGATATCCTCTGACAGTTTTGTTATTATTTCACAAAAACACTGATGGCCATTCTGATCATATATGTCTCAAATGTGGCAGACCAGAAAGATGCATCAACAAACGCTTGAAACTGTTATCATCGTTTGTGAAGGAGGGCCGTATACACCGAGATAGGCAAGAACACAAGTATGAAACTATTCTCATCATGGATTGCGATGAACAAACACACATACGAGAGAGCTATAAGAACACAAGTATGAAACTGTTGTCATCGTCGACTGTGGTGTATGCTATTTATCACATTAAACAGTAACTCCCAAAATCCAACTATTTTACACTTCTCTTTGTTTGATCATTTCCTGATCTGTGGTGGAGTGGTACATGCGCATCTTAGGCGGAGAGACACACAGTTCCGCCGCAGAGAAACTGCACACCTGGACCCTTCAGAAAGAAATGAAATTCTTGTGAACTTATTTATATTGCTTAGACAACCAATACAATCAAAAAATGTTTTGTTCATGGCTACATCATGAATAAAAATACACTAGCAACAATTGTATTTTACTGCAACCAAATCCAGCTCGAAGATCGTAGTTGCTTGAGTGACAGTTATCTGAACTGAAACCTTCATATTTTTTATGATGACACAGTCTTATAAAACTTAAATAGGCTCATTGTTGAGGCTGAAACTATTATCACAATGTTTTATTTATTTTAAGAAATTCAGGTGTCGTACTTAAGTAAATGTCAAGACATCACCATTTCGTGTAAGCAACACACCTGGATTCACATCAGATAATCTTAAGTCAGGTTCTTTTGATCGATAGATAATTACAAAAGATCAATGTTGATCGATACTCTATATTATTGATGCCATGGTCTGTATATGCGCATGCAGATAAAATTTAGGCATTGAAGCATTTTTTTCAAGTGTATTGGTGAGAATACTTAGCGAATACACTAATAAAATACATATATTAGTGTTTGCTACTGCAACCTACAATAGTCATTGACACTTAACGACTAAATAATATTAACCACGTGTAATATATCAGACCAACTATTAACTTCCGAGGATATTGTTCAGCATAAATCGTACACGATTAATAATCGCTCTACAAAAGATCATTGATGGCAACCCATCACATGAGATCGGACAAACAGAAAAACACACGAATATTAAGAAGCTATATCTTTCTTGTGGCAACATATGATTGTAAGTTTCTTGTGGCAACATATGATTGTAAGAATTAGGCAACAATCGCTTTACTCATTAAAAAAATATCAACATGTGAAATTAAAAGCGTTGGAAAAGTTAAAAGAATACCATGGGAAGAAAGACAATTCAACACAGAAATTCGTAAAGAATATCATCGACAGAAATACTACGTTTCGGTCTTGTATAATCTTCACTGTGATACAGGAGGAAGACGAACTAGACAAACAAAGGCACTAAAATAAAATATGGAACAATTCAAACTCAGTTTCTGTAAATGAAAATATTTCCAACAATAATCCCGTAACCCTACAGGGTCGTAGAAGTACCACATTGGATGCTTTAGCACACATATTCCTCCAGCAATTACTGATAATTATACTGCCGATAATTACTGTGTTGTTAAACAACGCTCGCAATCAGCTAAACGTGATATCAACTTTTACTATAAGTAGAAGTATTAAGTACATGTAGTCAGTCTGTACATCTAAGCAGAGTAGAAAATTAAATCAATTTCTTGGAGAACGCAGAGTAGCAAGCTCAATTTGTGAACAGCTTAAGCACTACACCAGGAAGATCAAATTTGTGAATTGCTTAACCACTACGCCAGGGAGATTCAATTTGTGAACAGCTTAACCACTACACCAGGGAGATCCAATTTTTACTATATTTCTCAAATTAATAATGTGAAATACATTAAAAACTGCTTCTTTCTGAAATTAACCCCGTATCTCCAGCAAACCGCTAAAACAACCAGTAAGCAAACCCCATGTGCCACACTTTTTATAGTTGTTTTTTTTTCCTAAATACACTACTGCAGGATAATAATCCCCTCATAGAGATAACGAGTTTAGTAATTTTGCACTCCTCTGACTATTTTTTATACACGCGCTGCACATTTCATTTACTATTATCATCTCTATTTTTTTATCAAATGAAATTTCTTGATAATTTCAGATACTTTGCGGGAGTATTTTCACAAATTTGGAGAAATCAAAGAAGCCCAAGTCATGAAGGATCCTACCACTAGACGCTCCAGGTATGTACAATGGTACTGTGTAGATATTAAATATCACACTTGTGTATATGCGCACTAACTTTCTGCAGACACAAAAGCACATTTCTTTCCAAGAAATCAAGCACATCTGATGGATGCGTTCAAATATGTCAGAACTGACGTAATCTCACTTCGGGAAGACCCATTTCTGCCCAGCCTTTTAAGCACATGGTAAAATGTATAAATGTGTATCATTTCTGTTAGGCTTTGTTGCTTTAACGTCTAATCCAAGCCGTCTCTATTCCGTCCATGCTAATCCTATGCTTGATCCTAAATTTCTACAGTCTCTGGATTAGTGATTTATTCAGTGTAGCATAATTATCTAATAAACGCTCCAACATTGTTTAGAATCTCATATTTCTCCATATTTAAAGTATTCACTGCAAGTGCCCTTGTAGCCATCGTATCGGCTCGTTCATTTCCGCTTACTCCAGTATGACCATGTTAGCAACTCCATACACAATCCTGAAGAGTAGAGATACCTATGTATGACTTTGATTGATGACAAATCCACCAATTTTCGACTTTTCGAAACTTCACTTGGATTCGTACACACTAACTTTTCATGTATAAATCAACCTATATTCACTCAAATGAAGTATTAACGCTAGCGCTCTGTGTGTGTATGTGTGTCTGTGTGTGTATGTGTGTTTTGTGTCTATATGTCAAATACATAAAACAAATGTATCTTCGGACTGAAGTTATTGCAACAAGCAAGTACAAACAAAAAGTTGGTAAAGACGTACTGCTCTTTGAAACTGGATAACTTCAATTTTTCACAGCGGAGATTGATAACTTGTGTGATTGAAACTATTAGTATCATCACGTTTAGGTTTATTCTTATTAGAGGAAACAAACACTTTTTTTTCGTCTTTATTTACGGTAAAGATAAAAAACCACAGGTAATTAAAGGTTAACTTTCAACATGTACCTAATGCCCCATCTATGAACAGGTGGCATATTGAGGGTTGTGAAAAAAGGAAACCTTGCAGGACATGACAGTATCATGAGAGAGCCAAAAATCTGGCATATATGTTAGTCCTGCATAATAAAAGAGACCATTGGATGTCGGAGAATCCATAGCAGCTGCCCCCCCCACATCTCAGTGACCACGGCCCTGAAATGTATAACCTTGGACACGGCTAACATGACATGTTACTTGGCAATGAAGCTCATACACCAACTCTGCATGTTACGGAAAAGATAGAGAAGTCAGAAATCCCATAGAAACATCTCTCAGTAGGAGGCATTGCGTGTTTCTGAAAGTTGAGCTCTATTAATATGAAATACACCACCAGAGATACCACATAACCATACACAGAAATCAAGATTGTTCATTTCCTGCCATTCCTTTTGTCTTTTCTGGGGATGGAAGAGGCAACAGCAATAACGAAGTCCGTAGATAGAGGGGTGGAAGTGTTCAAATCCTCCCCTCAGGAAAACATAAAACGACTTTTAGTACTAGGAACTTAACCAAAAAGTGTCTAAGCTATTGGTTTATCCATTACTCATGTTTTACAAAACGTCATTACAATTCTAATGAAAAAAAAGAAGGGAATTTTGCTATTCTAATGAAAGAAGAAGGGAATTTTGCTGAAAACGGGCGAATTTCCTTTTCTTTTCTTAGCCCCCCCCCCCCCCCCTACTTACCTTACTGAGGACATTGTCTTAGCAATAATAATAATGAAAACAAAATTATAATTATTTTGTTCTACATATTTGAGGTGCACTGAGAAAAAACAACAGAGCTGCCATATCGGCCAAATCATGACCACATCAAAAATACATTTCGCATTCTTCAAACATGAATTGTTATAAATGTATATTGTGTGGGCTGGCTCCTTAACAGAATCTCAACAAGAAAGCAGAGTTTCTTTTGTCATATAAAGATACATAACAGCAGGGAAATATTACTATCATGAAGGAAGAGTTAACGGCAACAGGGTGCCCAAGACGACGATGGTACTGTGATGTATAAGTTTGTTTAAACATGTCTCTAGCTGCGGTAGGTGAATTCGCCGATAATCGTGTCGTGTTCAGAGAATCTATAAAGATGACAATGTCTGGAAAAAATATGTCACATGATTATGAAATGTATGTTACAGTTGTGTTTTTTTTTTTTGTGTGTGTTCATTTGTGAACGATTTCCAAATATATGTTTGTCTTTTTTACATTGATAAAATATGCGAAGTCTGTCTACTCCAGCAAGTAATCGTTTTGGTAGAATTGTTTTTCTCAAAAGCGCTGTCAGAACACACAAACGGAATGAAACGTAATCTTCGAATTGCTGTTATAATAATTGGAGCATTTGACTGCCTTTCAAAACTGAATCCACAATTTGTTTTTTAATGTTTTCAGTTGCTATTCAGATAACATATTCATTCTAGAGCGATGTCATCTTTATAGATAAACAGAGCTTGTCACTATTCTGGGCAAGTTGACCTGCAGTCAAAGCAATTTATTTTAAATCGTAGACGCCTCTTATCCTTCGTCGTCGTGGGCAAATCATGCCTCTCTTACCAGGAACCATACCTTTAATTATTATTTGTTTTCATTATGCTATGTATCTTTATACGGCGGGAAAAAAAACGTATGTTTCTTTTTATAATATTTTTTGGAAGTTGACCTGCTTCGACGTTAAGCGTTCTTCTCACTTCTTGAATCTTATTTTTCAGTGCTCATTACATTATCCAAATCCTTCAGTAGGTTCTCATTTTCATGAAAACAAATCTCCTTCATTTAATCTCCTTCAAACTTTATTCAGTGCTTTCAGTAGCCTGCGCATTATTTAGGAGTGTGTTCCTTTCCCCTATCATACTTAAATGTAGTCGTCATGAACATTTCAAATTATATGGCAATCCTGTAAAACACAGTATTTTGCAGGTTTTCATTGAAAAAACTGTATTGCTCGAAGAAAAATAAGAAAAATTGCAATGGCAACATTGAAACTTGCCCACATGAAAAATCTTTGGCAATGTACCAGCAGCATAAAATACTATGTATGATCAGACCATGCGTATTTCCAGTGGCAATATACGGTTGTGAGACATGGACATTAAATAATACAATAGAAAAGAGAGTCGCTGCATTCCAAATGAGGTGCTACAGAACAATTTATGCATACCATCACTCTTATTAAGTGCCGTGTCCGCAACGAAGGTAGGTTACAACAGATCTTTATCTGCCTCTGTCTCTTGCCTTGGTGATGCATTCTGCTAGACTGCAACCTGTCCATGTCGTATTGTTACTCTATCAATTGTATCTTTGCCTAACTTTTGCTCGCCTCCTTATAACTTTACCCTCAAGTAAGGTCTTAAACTGCGTGTCATGTCTTTTTATATATCCAAAACATTTTATTTGCTTGATCTTTATATCTTTTAGAAGTTTTTTCTGCATGTGAATTGCTGTTAGAATTGTTTGTTTTCTTCTCTTTCCAGGATGTTCTATCTATTATTCTATATCAATCAATCAATCAATCAATAAACCCGTAACCCTTCAGGGTCGTAGGTGTACCACATTGGATGCTTCAGCACACAGAATCCTCCAGCGAATTCTACCCTCAGCGATGCGGATGAGTGTGGAAATATATTGCCCTGTCCATTCGTTGATGTTGTCTGTCCAAGATTTTATTTTACCTCCTCTGCTTCTTCCACCCTCGACAGTTCCCTGCAGTATTGTTTTTGACAAGTAATCGTGCCTGCATACATGTCCGAACCATGCTATTTTTCGTCGTTTCACTATTGAAAGCAATGGCCCCTGAACACCTGCACACATCTCTACTTTATTTCTTACGTACACATTGGTCTTATGTTCCCTATAGGAAATTCGTCTGTAGCATTTGTACTCTAAAGCTTGCAATCTTCTCTGCATGTCCGCAGTGAGTGTCCAACTCTCACAACCATACGGCACAACAGAAAGTACCAGCGACTTATATAGTTTGATTTTCACTCCAAAACTGATGTTGCTTTTCCAAATCACAGTTAGCCTTGACAAGGACGCTCAAGCCATCTCCAGCCTTATTTTTAGTTTTGCTTTGCATTTACCATCGCTGCATATACTGGATCCGAGATATTTGAAGATATTTACCACCTTATGTGCATTCATCATGATATATGTCTGGTTTTCTGTTTCTCTGCTGTTTACCAAGATTTTACTCTTATCTGTATAGATTTCCATTCCGTACTTGCTGGTATATATTCTTTTATATATTCACATCTCAAAGGCATCAATTAATTCTTCTAATTGTGTATTTATTGTCATAGTTTCCTGGACCAAAATAGAGTAGATGTAGCATTTTATAATTCTTGTTTCTAGATTGTTTGTTATATAGTTTGATGTTAATATTTTCATCATGTCATTGAATGCATTTTTAGCCATTTCTATTCACCTTTTAACTTCTGTTTTAAATCTGCCATCATTTGTGATTATGTGTCCGAGTCATAGGTAATGTTCTACTTGTTGTAGTTTCCTTGTATGTTTATGTTTAGCTCCTGTTATTCTATGACTGCTGATTTTCATGGATTTCTTTTTTAATGTTTATATCCAATACATTTTCTTTACTTGATTTATCGGCGTGGTCTATTAGTATTTGTAGTTCCCGTTCATTTTCTGCTAAAATGACACAACATCTTTGGACAGTTTGGACATGGGATGACCACTATAAATGTTTTTTGGTCTAAACGTGACTATCTATCTACTCTCCGCTGTTGAGCTGTTATATTTCTGGTCTATTTACAAGATGATCTTGTTCTCCTTCAGAAACTTTCAGTGAGATCTTGTAGACCACCTAGAGAGCGTATGACCTTCTGCAACTCACCACAGAGAAGTATCTGTGGCAAGCAATGATTTGTGATACGTACAAATGACCTGTCAAATTAATCTGTGTCCGCATCAGAATAGTGTCAATGCTAGGGATACTATGTCTGTAAATGACAGTGTATTCGAATTTTGTCATGCCATCTTCTGTGCATTACTCTTCTGAGACAAATTCTGTGTGAAAGTGATTGAATTTCCTCAAACACCATCTATACACAGTCTATGTTTAACAGCACTGGAATCACCATTCTGCAAACTTTCCGTTGATTATATAGGCCAATACAATTTCTATACTACACATTTGCGTATAAACTGCCGAATGATACAATTTCCATACTACACATTTGCGTATAAACTGCCGAAAGATACAATTTCTATACTACACATTTGCGTATAAAGTGCCGAAAGATACAATTTCTATACTACATATTTGCGTATAAAGTGCCGAAAGATACAATTTCTATACTACACATTTGCGTATAAACTACCGAAAGATACAATTTCTATACTACACATTTGCGTATAAACTGCCGAAAGTGATGGTTGTATATACTTCATCATCAACGGTAGTGTTTGGTGACCTCATTTCCACATACCTGGGTTGCAGTGCTTCCCAACTTTCAGTGCTACGCCACTTACCTTTATGCAGGGCTAGTGGTAGATTTTTCCATGTGCTGGTTGTAACATGACTTCTATTTTATCCGTGTTAAAACCAAAGTAAGCCCAAAGTTGGTACAGGCGTAGGAATATCCTAACATAATAAATTGTAAATCAGTCTCAAAGTTGGCATATATGGTACAGTCATCAGCAAATAAGAGATCCCCGATTAGGTGTGCTTTGAAGATTACTACAATTCATCTTTAACTTTTGTATTCGGCTGCCTGTGATCGCCTCTCCATGTTCACACCAAGTGCCCTACTCTCACAACTATACAAAACAAAAAAAGCACCAGTGAGTTAACAAGTTTAATTTTCACTCTAAATAATTAATATAATATAGAATTATAATGAATTTATTATTACAAAATAATTATTTTCATAATAATTATAGGCACCTATTCGCCTCGCAACTACAGTTACCACGTTTTCCGATTTCGATCACACCGTATTTGAAATATTTTTTATTGGAGGCTTTCAAAGTGTATATTTCCATGTTATTATGAATATGAGCCGGTCGAACGACACACATACAACAATACACACACTGCACAGATATGTAAATTCCCCCAAAAGCACACACATATTATCATCAGCACGCGACATCAGGCATCAGTGATACAAGGGTCAACTAAGACTTCTTATGAAGACGAATAACATATACACATACTTGCTTCAGATGTGACTTGCTAAGCGAATAATATAATACGGAAGCATCGATAATATATATACATATACATATACATATGAAAATGGCTAACCCCGTAACTCTATATGTGTCGCCGTCCAGTATAGAAATCTCGGAGGTTCTCCGATTCAAATGAAAATTGGCACTGCAACTCATTTGCTCATAATCTCGCCCGTAGTCAGCATGATAAATCTTAAAAAATGGTAATTACTGTCCAAAATCCATATCGATCGAGTATTGATACAATAATCTCCCAGTAACAACATACTCTATTGTCCTTAACCTTCATTCGTGATTACCTCACTTACCTTGGCATTCCTTTCTGTAAACATCATCATTAAGTGCCGTCTCCGCAACGAAGGTTGGCTGCAACATATCTCCAACATCTCCTGTCTCTTGTCTTGGTGGTGCACTCTGCTGGACTGTAACCTGTCCATCGTGTGATGTTACTCTCCCACTTGTATCTCTGCCTACCTCTTGCTCGCTTCCCTTTTACTTTACCCTCAAGTAAGGTCTTCAATAAGGTGTCATGTCTTTTAATGTGTTCAAAGTATTTTATTTGCCTGATCTTTATTTCTCTTAGTAGTTCTTTCTTCATATTAAGTGTCTTTAGCACCTATTTATTTGTTTTCTTCTCTTGCCAGGATGTTCTCCCTATTCTTCTATATACCCACATCTCAAAGGCATCAATTTTGTCTTCTAATTATTTATTTAGTGTCCATGTTTCTGAGCCATACATTAATATGGAGTAGATGTAGTATTTTATAATTCTCATTTTTAACTTGTTTGTTATTTGTTTAGATATTAATAATTTCCTCATGTCATTGAAGGTACTTTTAGCCATTCCTATTCTCCTTTTAACTTCTGTTTCACATCTGCCATCATTTGTGACTATGTATTACCAAATATTTATATAATTACTATTTTACGCAATCAAATGTGTCGTGTCGTGGCGGCGTTATGGGAAAAACGTTGGTCTTTGTGTGACTGACTGTTGTGATCTGTGTTCAATACCAGAGAATGTGGAGTTTTCTTTTTGCGGACATGTATATACAAAATAATACAATCGTCGCTACGTTATAAGTTTAGAAATTCAAATTTGATTTTTGTTAACACATCAATCAAATCACATAGGTCTACACAAGCCTGTTTGAATATAAACTGTGGGTACCATCTTTACCAGTCATCAAATAGCCAAAGAAAATACCAGTATATTGTTGGATACACACATAAATTGCCAACAGGAGAATTTCTCACATATTTTAGAGTCACAATTGATAGGTAGCTCACACTCAAGAAGCACGTAGAAAATGAAAAACAAAAAGCACCTAAACGGTCACGGCTACTCAAATGACTCACTGGCACATGTTGGGGATCAGACAAGGATATCCTCAAAGAACAATATCTTGGTTACATACGTTTTTTTAGAATACAACATTGCACTCCTGACAACATATTTCGAGACAATTGTAGAATCTCTAGACAGAATGCAGAACAATGTCCTACGCCTTATTAGTGAAGCAATAGGATCAACGTCTGCATGTGAAATGTAGAACCACTTGAGATACTCAGAGATATGGCTGAAATGGAAGCTTATGGAAAAAACAAAGGAATGAAGAAATACCACACAAATAAACAACTTGTAAAAAACTGAGAACTAAACTACAGAATAAAATAAAAGTAATTCCTCAGGCCATGCCAATAAAATGAAATACAGCTTTCACTTCTTATACATTATGAGAATGTATAACGACCCCGTATATATATATCAGAAAGTATTGGACATAAATTTCAAGCATGATGGGAGTCACAAATTCATGATAATAATAGAAAAAAAGGTATTCTTGAATTCCTATACTTGTATTTACATCAACAGTGCCCCCTCCGGAGTTCACGACACTGGCCAGTAGTCACATGAGAGGTATAATTTTACAAGTAATTGTTTCAGCCAAAAAAATATTCACATAATTAAACTAACTTAATTGTATTTTGTTTCTGGCAAAAATTATTTCAACTGATCAAGAGGTCTGGGCGGGATGTGGGAGATGGTGCACTCCTTTCTGAAGTACTTTTGTTAATATCACTATATTTATTTTCTGTATGTCTTAACTGTTCGCATAAGTATTTGACTAAAAATGTCTGACTTTTAATAGATGTGCGTCACTCTATTCTCGATATGTTGTCTCTGATGCGACCCACTCAACATAGGAGGTAACTAGATAACAGAACTAAGATATGCTGATGATACAACACTTTTGTCTCTCGGTCAGATCGGTCTCGAACACGGCATAAACTCCTTAAAAAAAACATAGTGAAAAACTAAACATATTTCTGAATGGAAATAATAAGAATTATGACAAACGACAGAACCACAAGTAAGTTCTCAATAAGTATTCAATCAATCAAGTGTCATGCCGAATGGCGCAGGCGATCATGTTTCTCCACAACTCTCTATCTCTTGTGTTGTCAATAAGCTCGGTTGGTGAACTTCCACCGTGCTACAATATTATACCGTCTAGCAACTTTTCTCTTTGTCGTTCCCTTTCTCTTCTCCTCCTGATCTTTCCAGTGGTTATTAAGTGTTCAAGCTGTGTTTTTTTCAGCACGTGCCATAGGAATCTTGACTGTCTGCCCCTTATCTTTAATATGATTGATCTTTTTACGTCAGCTTCAATCAGAACATCTGCTTTAATTTTCTTAGCTGCCCATGGTATTTTCATCAATCAGTCAGTATTAACAACAGCGAATTAGAAAGAGTCACAAGTTTTGAATACATTAGCTCTATTATCATCAGTAACGGTGATTGCTATGAAGAGGTCAGGAGGTTGACTATCGCGTCAAGAAGCTGATACAAATGAAAAATACATGGCTGAGCTGCATATTCTCATTGACTATTATATGGGTTTGAATCCTGGACAATCACCAACAAATTGAAAAATAAATTAGCAGCATTTGAAACAACATTTTACTGACACATTATCATAATACTATGGATCAAAAATATCACCAATATAGCCATCCTGAGAGAAATGGGTGTAAAAGAAGGTTGTCTAAACGACATGGTGCTTTTAAGAAAACTTCAATATTTTGGCCATGTCAAACACCATGACATCTTACTGAAGACCATAGTGGAAGCGATGATGATTATAAATTCCCAGCCAGGTTGATGAAAAAGAGGACAACCAAGAAGAAGATGGATGCAAGACATCAAAGACCACCTGAACATGACAATAACAGGTGCAGGAAGACTGATTCAAGATTGACATAAACTTCGAGGGATTGTTATTACTGCTACATCCTGCTCAGGATATGCTACCTGATGATGATACGAACCTCTTCAGAGATGTGCATCGTTCGATCCTCTATATGTTTTGTCTGATGTGAAAGTGCTTAGTGGTATGCGTCGCTGTAACTATATTATGGATATACTGTCTGGTGTTCGTAACTTGTCAAATATATGAGTCGGTCCATTCTCGATATACGGTGTCTGATGTGAAATTTGTCACAATATGAGTAGCTGCCTTCTCAAATATGCTGCGCCCGTTGTTTCTACCCAAAGATCCGAATACATGTAAAATTAAATCCGACTATACGTTGATATAGGAAAGTCTCTAGTTTCATCAAAGGCTAACGATAAACTTAAAGGTCCCCTTCAAACACTGCGCACACTACAATTAAAAGTACATTTAGAACCGTGGTTCTTAACATTTTCCTAGTCGCGGCCCCATTTTATAGAAGTAAAACACAACAAATGACCCTGACTCCAATACCAGTATAAAGCCAGTACAGGATTTACGTATAAGCTACACAAGATATAGCTTATGACCCCCGCTTTCTTAGGGCCCCCTAAGTTACCGTCCTTGATACGTCCTGATCCCTATAAGGGGGCATTTCCAACTCCTACCTTCGAAGCTGTTGTGGATAATACGATCTTCCGCCTACTCCACCAGCAGTTGTGTGTACTGTAGTGGAGGACGTCCACTTGATGAGTAGCTTCACGTAGTTCTGCCTACTAGCCAAAGCCGTTCCCTGGATGGTGACGCTGCTGTACACAAGCAGAATAGTGGAGCGATGTGTGAGCCAGACATGAGTGGTGGAACCAAATATGATCATGTGCTTCCCGAGGGGAATTGGCTGCCACTCATCTTGAGGTACTATCCCTTACACAAGGGACTACCACGTGCAAATGACAGTATTTCTTATACTATTACTGGAAGACTAATCGGATTTTAATTTTCTGTTAAGCAAACACATCAAATTTCAGTAGATACCAAAATGAGCGCCATTAATGCCACAAAAATATCAAGATTGTATTATATCTCTTGTCACGTTTTTTAAAACATCTAAAGCCTGGCGGATGCACAAGTGTCAATTATAATTGCTCCTGCGTCGTGTTTCTATTGTTTCTATGTTCTATTGTAAAATGTTTCTTATTGTTTCGTGGAACAACTGGTATGATCTCTGCTGACAGACAACTTCAAGAAAAATGTCAAGAACAACACTGTGACCTGTACACAGCATTCATAGACTTGACAAAAGCATTTGACACAGTAAGTAGAGATGGTCTGTGGAAGATTCTGGCAAAGTATGGATGTCCACAGAAATTTATCTCAATGGTGCAGCAATTGCATGATGGAATGCAAGCTAGAGTTCAGGATGATGGAGAGTTATCTGAAACCTTTCCTGTCTCAAATGGAGTAAAACAAAGATGTGTATTAGCACCTACCCTATTTAGCATCATGTTCTCTGCTATGTTGGATGATGCTTTCAGAGATCTAGACCTGGGAGTAAACATCACCTATCGCATAGACGGAAAATTGTTCAACCTTCCACAGCAACCAACCACAAAACATGCGACTTCGTTCGGTGGACTACACTCTTTTAGACGGAAATATGTTCAACCTTCGGCGGCTTCGAGAAGAAAACCAAAGTTAAATCACACACAATCAGGGATCTTCTATTTGCTGATGACTGTGCCCTAAATGCCATCTCTGAGGCTGAACTACAATGTATTATAGACAGATTCTCCAAAGCCTGTACCAACTTTGGGCTTACCATTAACACAGAGAAAACAGAAGTCATGTTACAACCAGCACTTGGCAAAAGCTATCTCGAGCCCTGCATAAAGGTAAATGGTGTAGCACTGAAAGTTGTGAATAGATTCACATATCTAGGCAGTACGTTATCACAAAATGCCAAAGTTGATGATGAAGTGTATACAAGGATCGCCAAAGCAAGCAGTACTTTCGGCAGATTGTACGCAAATGTTTGGCGTAGAAATGGCATTAACCTACAGACTAAGCTGAAAGTTTACAGAGCAGTGGTACTTCCAGTGCTGCTATACGCTAGTGAAACATGGACTGTGTATAGACGTCATGTGAAAAAACTAAATCATTTTCATACAAATTGTCTCAGAAACGTTATGAACATCAGATGACAAGACAAGATTCCAGATACCACTGTCCTTGATAGAGCTGGTATCCCAAGCATTGACACGATCCTTGATGCAAACACAGATTCGTTGGGCAGGTCATTTGGTGCATATGCCAGACCATCGTCTGCCAAAGATACTTCTCTATGGTGAGCTAGAGAAGGGTATACGAGGTGGCCAAAGGCAGCGCTACAAGGGCTCGTTAAAGGACTCGCTGAAAGCCTTTGAAATAGACAACGATACATGGGAAGAACTTGCACAAAATAGATCTACATAGCGTTCTAAAATAAAAAAAAGAGCGCATCATCTTGTGAAAAGAAGATAAATGCAGCTTCTCAACAGCGGAGAGCAGCTAGAAAGTCACGGATAGACCAAGATCCGTCTACAGTCGTTATTCCATGTCCAAACTGTCCAAGGACATTTACAGCTCGAATAGGGCTCATTAGCCATCTACGAACTCATAATCAAGGACATAACTAAAATTGAATTTTCAAAAGTGGATTAACAAATGGTCATCATCACTTGTGATGAACGAACAACAAAATGTTCCTAATTGTTCCCAGCAATTAACTATTTGCTGCTAAAGATTCCTAAGTCGTGTTTGATAGACAAGTGTTTTTTGCTATTACTAAATAAATATTATATCTAAGGCAATCAAGTCTGGAGAATTGGTGAGTATTCAATGTGACCTAAACTTCCATTACATCTGTCTGGAAATTGTTGAAGCAGGTATATTCTATTTCATTAGCATAGTGTGTTGATGCAGGCATATTCTTATTTCAGTTGCATAATATGGGGGCTATTCATCTTGCTGGAATAAAAATCTTTCTGCTGTCCTAGAAACTGCACAATGTGCTGTATTTGTATGTTTGTTGCTTCTCTGATTTTGGCGTTGGTGAAGGAGAGTGGTCTAGGAATTAATTATTGTCAAAATCTGTCTGTGTTTGTGTTGATATCTGTCTGTGTTTGTGTTGATATCTGTTTGTGTTGATATCTGTCTGTGTTTTTGTTGATATCTGTTTGTGTTGATATATGTCTGTGTTTGTGATGATATCTGTTTGTGTTGATATCTGTCTGTGTTTTTGTTGATATCTGTTTGTGTTGATATCTGTCTGTGTTTTTGTTGATATCTGTTTGTGTTGATATCTATCTGTGTTTGTGTTGATTACTGTCTGTGTTTGTGTTGATATCTGTCTGTGTTTGTGTTGATATCTGTCTGTGTTTGTGTTGATATCTGTCTGTGTTTGTGTTGATATCTGTCTGTGTTTGTGTTGATATCTGTCTGTCTTTGTGTTGATATCTGTCTGTCTTTGTGTTGATATCAGCAACACGCAAAGAGACTAATTTCCTGAAAATATTCTGACACCTTTTTCCGGGGACTAGGGTGACACTAGAACAATTTGTAATCTAGAATAATCCCTCTACACTGGGAAAATAACCATAGATTGGGTTGACATTAGAAAAAGTTGTAATCTAGAATAATCCTTCTAAACTGGGAAACTAACCAGTGATTGGGTTTACCCTGGAACAATTTGCAAATATAAATAACTAAAATATCAGAGGATGTCCGGCAAAATGGAAATTGGCGCAGTAACCGGACAAATAAGATATACATACTAAATAAAGTATACTAGTTACTGTAGATACCTAACTATAGATATAAAATAATAATAAATAACAATAAAATATAGAACAAATACAATTATGAACGTGTCGGTCCTAGTGGGAACTTTATCCAGAAACAAATATCGATATAAAAAACGCAACCGTACCAAATGTAACCAAGATGGCTGGACAATGGCTTCCTCACCCAAAAACAATTTTCAGTCTTCAATAATCCACTAAATTAGGAATCCTAGAAATTGTTTTTTCTGGTTGTAAAATACGGCTGTGAAACATGGACACTAACAGAGACAAAGAAGAACACCACCTTTGAGATGAAAAGCTACAGAGAGATACTTAAAATATCCATGGAAGAACACACACAAAAAGAGAAACTCAGATATTATAAACACATTGAAGATTCCAGAGTATTGGTTATTAAACACAATAACAACAAGAAAGCTACACTTGTTTGGTCATATAAAGAGACACAACTGTTTCGAAAGACAAATAATGGAGGGCGAGAACACCTGGGAGGAGGAGGAAAGGCAGGCCAAGAAGACGATGGAATGACGACATTAAAGATAACATGAATTCATTCATTTTCCTTTGACGCTGAAATTAGCGCATATGGCAGAGGTCAGACCTCTCCAATTCTGTCTGTTCAAAGCCATATAACAATACGTCGTTGAAAAATGCAAGCTGCATCGCCCAAGACAGAGAAGGGTTCAGGGAGTTCATTGGGAAGATAACGTTCCGGAGAGAATACGTCACATGACACGCACGACAATTCTGTTAGATAACAGTGTCGCTATTTGTGTCCCAAGTACGACATTCATGGCAGGTAATCGTGTCGCTAATCTGTGTTCCCCGTGCAACAATTCTGGCAGGTAAAAAAATGACTGTGTCCTTCTTAAGACATTTCTAGCAGGTAATAATGTCGCTATTATGTGTCCCTCTTGATACATTTCTAGCAGGTAATAATGTCGCTTTTCTGTGTCCCTCTTGATACATTTCTAGCAGGTAATAATGTCGCTTTTCTGTGTCCCTCCTGATACATTTCTAGCAGGTAATAATGTCGCTTTTCTATGTCCCTCTTGATACATTTCTAGCAGGTAATAATGTCGCTTTCTGTGTCCCTCTTGATACATTTCTAGGAGGTAATAATGTCGCTTTCTGTGCCACTCTAAAGATATTTCTAGCATGTGACAGTGTCGCTATTGTGTCTCCCACGTGCGCCATTCTGGCATTACGACATATATAATGTGCTGAAAGTGTTTATACATTTTTTAGGTGTCTCTGTTTATGTCCTTCTAAGGAGCTTGAATGCCGAAACCTTTGAATGACAGAGGATAATAAAATATGTGTGAGTGTGTGTGTTGTTACACTCTCTTAGACGGTTTCATATCATGTATCAGTTTTGTGTGTTGTTACTGTCTGTCTGTCTGCTGCATTCTTGTCTGTAGATCTGAGTATGTTTCTCAGACAGACATGTGACTGTTAGTCAGCTAAATGCGCTCGTGTTCTGTCTATTTATATCGTACTATCAGAGTATGTTACTCACACATAAATATTTGACTCTTGTAAAGATATCTGTCTATATCTGTATCGTTCTGTCTGAGTCTGTTAGTCAGACAGGTGGATATCTGATTCAGTAGGCGGATCCGCGCCTTGCATGAGCTGAAAAAGGTAACAAAGATCGTATCACTGTAGTTGGTAATGGATGATCAAGGATACGACTCCAGGATTTTGGGAGTGTGGGTTGTCTGTACCATCCAGTCAGTAACATCTTCTAGCCGTTACCTTTAATTGTTTTCGACGTCTTGTTGTTGTTTCTCATTTTCACTTGGCTTAGGTTTATTATTATATCACTCCATTTTCCTATCACTGCTTAAACATATTAAACGCATCAAATATGCACTTATTAAAATTATGGTGCGCTGGATCTTTTGTTACTGTGTGATGATTTCCTGGTGAGAGAAATCCGTCTCCCAGCTATTTTATAATATTCGTTATGGTTTTGTGTTCTTAACTGTTTTTGTTGTCTTGATAAAGGTTCCAATTGGACCGACACGTTGACAATTGTATTTGTTATTTGTTTTATTGTTATTTTCTATATTTTATTATTTTATATTGACAGTTTTCTTCAGTAACCTTCCTACCTTATCTGTATCTACCTCTATTTGTCTGGTCACTGCGGCACTCCATTTTGTCGGACATCCTCCAATATTTGGGTTATTTATATTGACATCTTATAGTATTGTTAGTTTTCCTTAAGTATTGTAATGTTTCTCTTCGATATAAGCAGTGGCTTTCAACTTTTTTTTTAACAGTGACCTCCCACAAATGGGGAAAAAAACACTATTGTAGTCTCCCATGTTCATGAGGAAATTGACGTTCTTTAGAGCTTAGCAAATCTTTTGTCATTCCTCTTATCAGAACATGAGAGGGGATTATGGTTAATGGTTAAGTACGATCAATCAAGTAAAGAATATGGGCTTAATGTAAACATCAATGAAACAGAAACTATACTAGTCAAAACAATCACAGAAGAATGGGCGCTCGGCATGGAAGAACGTGGAGAGATACTGCAATATGTGGATCATTAATAATGTCTTAGTTATGGTGATAAATAACGGTAGATGAGAAACAGAGGCTAGATGGAGAATAGAGATAGCTAGCACTACATTCAGTGGCATGGGAAAAATATGAAAATCTTCGAAAGACATAATCAATCTAATAATGAGAAAATATGAAAATCTCTGCCAATTATAATAAATCTAAGAATGAGAATAACAAAAATGCAACAACTATCCTACACTAATGTATGACACAGAAATATGTATGGTGAACAAACGGTTAGAAGACAGATTGAGATGTGCATATATAGAAGTGTAGAGATATAGCCATACAAGAAATAAAGTAAATAACATATTTTCGACATTTTAAAATATGCATAGAGATGGACAGGTTACAGTTGAATTGAGTATATCACCCACAGTCAGAGACAGAATGTTGGAGGTCCGTTGCAGAAATCTTCCTCCGTTGCAGAGACGGAACTTAATGGAGATTAAGGTGTTTTTAGGTTTAGTGACATACATCGTACTAAATTTTGTTCATAATTATTAATTTTGTGCCTGATCCCCTGACGGGTGTGCCATTCCTCAATTTCACATGGTTTCTCTGTAGCCCCCGAAAATCTACGTAGCCAACCCAGGGGTTATATGACTCACATTGAGAATCACTGGTATTAATTATCAACGACTGGGCCTTATTACGTGTACATAACATAGGTGATGCCCCCCACCCTTTTCAATATAGCACATCCCTAGATTATTTATTTCATATCCTCCTCTCTAACTTCATAGTTAACAATATCATCTCAAGTGCACAGTTATGGCACTTTTGTTGTGAAGCGTCATGTAGCCGACTCGCTAAACATAGATAAACATAAGATAAACATAAACATACGACAAACATAGATAAACATAAGATAAACATAGAGTAGAGTCAGTATTGTTGAAGAACTTCTATGCTCTACAGAAACCTATATATATATATATATATATATATATATATATATTCAATGAATAACCATATTGACAGCATCCAATAATTATCACATGAATTAAACACTCGACATGTTTTTTCCCCTAGTTTGCGTGCATATTTTTCATATGACACATCAAACTAATGGACGCAGCATCAAAGGATGTCTGTAATAAGGGCGACAATCCTAATGTTCGTAGTAATGGTCATAAGTGAAGAATGGGAGAACTTTAATAAAAAAAAATCTGTTGATGACTATAATAATAATAATATACTTGGTTCGCAAGTAGATAACACAATCATAACTGACTTTGATCAAGTTCAGGTGTAATCGATAATCTGAGATTATCTGCACATTATCCCGTGACTCATTGAGTTAATGAAATATATTTAGAAGCACAGTAGGCATATGAGAGATAGATGGTGTGCTTTCTCCTCCTTTCACCTATTAATTGTGTGCATTTCATGTTCTTTTTCTGTATTCATTATCAAAACTCATGAAGATTTGCAGGAAAATGGAATACTCCTGTCATGGTTTATAATTTGGCACTGTTTTGCCACATGTGTCAGTTATATATGTGTCGCGACATGTAACGAAAACTATGTCACCACAATCATGTGACGACAATAATGTGAAAGAGAATATGTCAAAGTTTAACAAATAGTTGCTTACATTTCTATTTCCTTGACACTCCTACAAGATCAATACCTTGACTAACGGGTCTTAACGTGGAAAGTACCAACCAGTTAATATTTTCCGATCAAAGTTAACACCTCTTACTGATGATTGTATTCGTGTCATCTTACTCTAATCTGTGGAAACTCAAATATGTTCTTAACATTTTCAGTTTTTGGCAATGAAGGAGCAGACAAGTTATCTTCGTAGGTACCATTGCAAACCGAATTTATTATGAAGAAGAATAACATGATAACATTACTAGATGAAACTCAAGTTGTTTAACTCCAACATCATCCCTATTCTATCATATGTGTGCGAAAGTTGGAAAGCCACAAAAGCCACAGATAAACGACTCGACTCCTTTGAAAACAAATGCCTACGTACCATTCTGAACGTTAAGTGGAGTGACTTTAAATCTAACACTACTATAAGAGAGGAAAGCAAACAAACATACTCGTATCTTCCTTCATTAGACAAAGGCGTTGGACTTACATCGGCCATGTTCTCAGAATGAACAGCCTAAGATTTCCCCAGCAATCACTATATTGGGTGCCACCTGGAGTAAGAAGAAGAGGGAGACCTAGAGAAACTCTACGAAGAACCATTAATAGAGAAGGCATGTCAATGAACCTAAACAGCACGCAACAATTGAAAGACCTGGCAACATAAAGACAGAAATGGAAAGCTATGGTTTCTGCCCTATGCGCCGCCTATGGCCCTGGAGGAACATAACATAACATAACATTACTAGATGAGAATACCGTAAATGTGAACACACTATAACTGTGCACACACCATAAATGATGGCATCATCATCATTAGGTGCCATGCCGGCTTTCGTAGGCGATTATGGCTATCCACAGCTCTCTGTCCACAGTATATGAATCAAAATCGTTGTTGTTTCCCTGCCGTGGCAGGTTGTCAAACTGTCTAATATTTTCTCACGTTGTCGCCCTCTGTCTCTGTTGCCTTCATTCTTGCCATTTGATGACATGTATAAACATAAATAAACACAAGATAAACTTAAACATTGGATAAGCATAGATTAAGAACACTATACATGAGGACACATACATGAGAGCAGACAATACATGAGGACACATACATGAGAGCAGACAATACATGAGGGCACATACATGAGAGCAGACAATACATGAGGACACACACATGAGAGCAGGCAATACATGAGGGCACATACATGAGAGCAGACAATACATGAGGGCACATACATGAGAGCAGACAATACATGAGGACACATACATGAGAGCAGACAATACATGAGGGCACATTATAAATGTAACACACTATATGTATATATATATATATATATACAGTGCAAAATAGAGCATGATATACATGAGAACGCATGGCTGGAAGTAGATACGACATTGTGAATAAATTATTTTTGAATTAACCCCTGTTCACGTTGCTTCGGGGAAGGGTTAATGAGTCTTTTTAACTAATGAGTTACGGGAACCACGTGCATTCATAATCTTCCTGGTGTGTTAGAAGAAACAGAACAGCTATTGATTTGTACAGTGTTCCAACATCGATTCAAAAATGTAAACTGAAATGTAAACTTTCAGATAAGTGAGTTGGAGAGTATTGAATACACCGATTCTTCTAGATTCTTGATTAGAAACTGGCTCAACAGCACGTGGGATATTCCCATAAGTGTTCCGTCCTCCGTTCCAGCAGCCATCCCAGTGTATGTAGACTCAGAGTCCCGGTCAAGTGTGATCTTCGAGACTTTCCACAAAATTTATCTTTCCTTCCTCACCTCTAGATACTCCTAACATTCTCTGTATGTGTACGTTCTCAGCTTCATAGACTTATCTTCATCTTGAAACGAATTTATTACTACCTTGATTAAGTCTGCTTTATCTCTTCGAAGAGGTTCGGAACTACGTCCGGACATTAAAAAAAAATCAGGGTAGTGATTTCTCACTTGACACTCCTCCAGTCGACTCAGCTGTAAATGAGTACCTGACGAATGAGTTGGGGAAGGTAAAAAACAGCAAGGAACTGGCCACCCCACCTAATAGTTGCTGCGGCTTAGTACATGAAGAGTTATCTTCATCCCCGACGGCAATGCCATGGGACCTTAACCTTACCTTATCTCTTCTAAGCAATGTGCCGTCTATCGCCGCAGTGCCTGCAAATATGTCGGCTCTCTCGTTTCCTCTGACCCCAGCATGACCAGGGCAGTATATCTATATAATGCTCTAGACAACCAGAAGCTAGACAACCTGGGATTGTGGAATTGGAAAACAACGGTATCGAAAATAATCGGCAACACACGAAACAATGATGTGGAAGGACATGATAACCAACGATACACGGCATGGACTATACGAAGTCATGTGGTATACATTTTTACATTCAATAACATAAGTTTAGAATTTTCTAACAGATTTATCCTGGGTATAACACATTTATCCAGCTCATCGTTAAACTGCGCATTATTAAACCAATTTAATTGCCCTTTCTTGAACAAATGTATCTCTCATACTGTTACATTTCCCATTCTTGAACCCCTTTATCCTTCGTTTCCTTAAATTGTGCCTCCTCTATGATAGTCCTCAGCCATAGGAAAAAAACAGCGGTTAGTTCCCTCCTCCCCAGTGCTGCGCAGTACATCTCTGGTTCCCTCCCAACCACACATGTACATACATATATACATATACCACAGCATGAAACACATTACAACAACATAATAAAAGCATAAGAAGTAGATAAACCTTCTATACGAAGATAACCACAATATAACGGCATGTCAGAAGATAACCTCAATATAACGGCATGTCAGAAGATAACCTCAATATAACGGCATGTCAGAAGGTAACCTAAATATAACGGCATGTCAGAAGGTAACCTCAATATAACGGCATGTCAGAAGGTAACCTAAATATAACGGCATGTCAGAAGGTAACCTCAATATAACGGCATGTCAGAAGATAACCTAAATATAACGGCATGTCAGAAGGTAACCTCAAATAACGGCATGTCAGAAGGTAACCTCAATATAACGGCATGTCAGAAGTAAACCTCAATATAACGGCATGTCAGAAGGTAACCTCAATATAACGGCATGTCATCTACTAATGTTTTCTGTTGCATCACTAGGCTTTAGTGTTTGTCTAGTGGGCCATTGGCGAGACACACAGACACAGCCGTATGAATAAAAAGCTGGTGTAAAACAGGGAGATTTGTTATAAAGTGATGCGCTATTCCCTATATACTACGCTGAGAATTTTAATACCTTCTATTTAACTTTAAGAACTTGATTTCTTTTTTCAGTTTATTTAGCAGGGGAAAATGACATTTCACAACTGCTAGAATTTAAATGGCATTCTTGCACAGTCGAAATTTAATAGAATGAATAATAGTTTTTACAATTTCGTTAAATTGTAACATCAGCCCACATGATATACATCTCACTTTACCGATTCTCACCCTAGACCTCAGTTCTTTAAAGATTTAGCCCTTGTTGTCTTAGCTCAGTGGAGCACTTCTTTCTTAGAAATCCTCATAAGTTTGTTCATTGATTACTTAGAGTCAAGAGACATTTGTTCTTTGATTACTTAATCAGGAAACATTTGTTTATTCATAGCTTAGAGTCAAAACACATTTGTTCATTGATTGCTTAGAGTCAGGACACATTTTTTCATTGATTGCTTAGAGTGCGGACAAATGTATCATTGATTCTGGAAGCAGA
This sequence comes from Meghimatium bilineatum, assembly GCA_034231615.1. Lineage (NCBI taxonomy): Eukaryota > Metazoa > Mollusca > Gastropoda > Stylommatophora > Philomycidae > Meghimatium > Meghimatium bilineatum. Next base: position 28,906,282 of record CM067309.1, read on the forward strand.
TTTTAAGAGTAATTGGAAGGTGAAACTATACCCCCCCCCCCCCTGAATCATGGAAGAATCCTTTAGAGATTTTAGTACTTGCTAAAAGTTACATATGCTAGATGCTATTCACCTACATGACAGTGCTATCAATAGATCGCTTACCTAGTAGTTTCGGCGAGTATTTATAATTGTACCAGCTTAGAATGATTGGATAGATATGTTTACCTGTATCATTTGTTCGCAAGGAAGGCTATATGTCCCCTCGCTCCAAGAGTCTACAGCAGGAATACAAAAGGGAAAAAATGGAGTCATACAGAAGCTTAACTATTTGAGTGTTATAAGAAATAAAATCAATAGTCGGTCATGAAGAAATCAAGAAAATATTTTAAGCTCATTGTTTTGACTCCAGAATAGGATTGGAAAGGGGTGTGAGGTGGCCCACGACAAACACAATCTTTCTAAAAAGGCAACCATGTAAGCAACGATGAGACTTATTTATCTAGATTAATAGTTCATTTATTGATCTAGATCAATTGTTCACTTATTGATCTAGATCACTGGTTAATTTGTTGATCTATATATCACTGGTTTACAATATTGTTTTACCGGTAGCTCCCCTTTTTGTACAATTTTTTTTCCATGAGACCACCACCCATCCCCTCCGCCCAACTCATAATAGTGTCTACAGACAGTGTAGCCTTTCTTTTATAGATTACTATAGTTATTTATTGATAGAAATATATTTTGTTATTAATCACAATAATCAGAAATAAAAAGTAGATTTAAACAGCAAAATAACACTATTTACAACGATTATTACTCCAACACTGTACTACCAATAAACATGGATAACGTAAACTTAAACTACGTAAACTTGTGACAGCTGAAATGGCATGCTAGAATTCTAGAAATATCGCTAAGAGATATAGTGAGGAATGAGGACATTAGACAAAGAACCGACACCGCCCCAATTTTGGAATATATTAAGAGCCAACAGTTCAAATGATTTGCACACATCAGTAGACTACCACCAGACAGCATACCACAGCAAGCTATGCTACACAGATACAGTGAAGCAGACCTAGAGGCCGACCTCGAAAACGATGGACCACCCAAATAAAAAAGTTGACAAATACCACAATATACTCAGCACACACGAGGGCCCTCTCTAGCGAACTCTTCTACACCTGACGCTGAAAGGCAATAAATATTTTAGCGAATAGATAGATTAATCGTTCAATAGTTACCTTCCTTGGTCACTCTTTTACGGTTCTGTTTTCCACCGAATTCAAAATCTTTCTTCAGTGTTCTGTGGACCATCACGAAGGAACCATATTATAGCACAACAGAATGCTGGTCACAAACAATTTCCAGTAGGATATAGTCGAGAGAGTGAAAATGAGTCATGTCACCGTTTTATGTGCGACACTAGTCCCATGTTGTTCCTAACTAAACTCGCCCATGCTGTTCCTAAACTCGCCCATGTTGTTCTTAAACTCTCCCATGTTGTTCCTAAACTCTCCCATGTTGTTCCTAAACTCTCCCATGTTGTTCCTAAACTCTCCCATGTTATTCCAAAACTCGCCCATGTTGATCCTAAACTCGCCCATGTTGCTACTAAGCGCTCCCATGTTGTTCCTAAACTCTCCATGTTATTCCTAAACACGCCCATGTTGTTCCTAAACTCGCCCATGTTGCTCCTAAACTTTCCCATGCTGTTCCTAAACTCGCCAATGTTTTTCCTAAACTCGTGCATGTTTTGCCTAAATCCGAATAGGTATCAAAGAATAGTGAATAATTCTCAGAGTTGTGACACACTTGTCGTTTCACACCGTTGAAGCGTTTAGTAAATAATATGTGTTAGGCTTGTATTTGTATGCTGACCAACTGGAAGGTGATATGGCCAGCATAGTGCCATTTGATAGCTTTAGGTTTCCCGATATGTTATGGGAGCCGCGAAGCGCAGTGGTTAGCGTACTGGCTTCGCCAATGAGTGGTCCTGGGTTCATTCCCCAGTTGAGGTGGAAATGTTTTTCAGATCGCAACGGCTCCCGGGTCGACCCAGCATTAATCTGGGAAGTAAAGACTGCGAGGGAGAGGAGATGGCTACCCTCATTTGCAGAGCCTCTGAAATGTGAGATCGCTAACATCTCACACCCCTATGGCGTTAATAAATGCTATGGGTTACTTTACATATTACATTACATTATTTTAATACTGGGTAAGAACAATCATGGACAAAATAATGCCATATTAGATGACAATCAATGGACACTAACCGTTATGCTGTAACAGATACCAGATTCGACATATTTTATCTAATCAAATATCGATTACCCAATCGAAAGAGGATCTTTTTCTCCTCTGGCACCTGTTTACTCCCGAGGATATCTGAAAATCATCTCCGGAATCATTACAAAATCCCGCATCATATTCACTTGGTATTTAATCTATGACAGCATTGATCTTGTACATATGTTGTATATGTCCTGTATATATGTGGTTGTTATATGGAACCCAAGGGATTACACGTGATTAACTCTTAATTCATATGGAACCCAAGGGATTACACATGACTAGCTCTAATTCATATGGAACCCAAGGGATTACAAGTGATTAGCTATTAATTCATATGTGCAATGAGGCATATATGTTGTATGTGCTATTGCTATATACATATATGTGTGTATACGTACGTGAGTGCGTGTTTGTTTGAGTGGAGACATTCACGAGATATTTACACTTAATAATAAAGCACATTTTTATTACACATCTATGAAAAAAATAACTTTAACAGTTCCAGCAATTCAAGTATATGGGATCAACAGTTACATCATATGGAAGAAGTTTAACATAGATAGGGTAGGGAAAGGCAACGTTCCTAAAACTAAAGCATATACATGTACTGATGTGTCCCTGTCAACGAATGAGTTGCACAGTGTTATTCAGAGCTACATATCATCGATTCTATGGATGAGAATCGCGGATAATAAATAAACGGGAAATTGGAAATTATAAAACAACAGAGATGTTGTTCTATAAAGGAAGTATGAGAGTAGGATAGATTAGAGAGCTAGAACAAAAGTAGGATATGTTGAAGTAGTCAGACGTGAGACAAGTTTAGGTGGAGGGGGAACGGCTGGTTCACTTAATAATATCATAAGACAACTGTTACATTTTGGTCACGGTATGAGACTAGAAGGTATGGAGTACATAGATACAACGAAAAGATAGAAGGCAAGAGAGAGAGATCTCGCACGTTAACGTGAGAAAATATTATCGAGTTTGACATCATGGCATGCAGAGGCAACAACGATCCTGATAAAAGTTAAAGTGTAAAGTGTTTGGGAGATCCATGAGTGGCTACGCGAGGCGGCATGACGCATGATAATGATATGAAAAATAGAAATATCTCTAAAGCTATATATATATATCATTGCAAGGCATGTCCGTATTTATTGCACGTTTCTTTGAATGCCTAAATTCCAGAGCACGGTGTTGATACAAATCTACAGAGTAACATATAGTTCAGTCATTCATTTTTTCATTGCCTTACGCAGCTCGTTTGTTTATAGCTTTCATACTTTTGTTATAATGGATTTAATATGGCAGTAAAGTTTACCATTACTGCACATTTCTTGACCCAGACTTGTGTGTACACTTTGCAATCCTTGTAGGTTAAGAAATGTCTGGGTCACTCTACGCAACAACGTTCAAAGTATAACATGGATTTACCCTCCAGGTCATGCAGGGGCCCAAAGGCAAAGAAACAGCTGATGCATGGATTTATTTAAGTTGAGGGGTGGGGGTGGTGGCACAGTGATATGACGAGTTCGGAGATGAATTACTTGGGGGGGGGGGGTGTGTTGTAGTTATGGATGCACTACGGAATGACGAAGAGGTTGAAAGAAAAGCATGTTCAGGTAATGATGAAGAGAAGGTTGACAGAAAAACATGTTCAAGTAATGATGAAGAGAAGGTTGACAGAAAAACATGTTCAAGTATTGATGAAGAGAAGGTTGACAGAAAAACATGTTCAAGTATTGATGAAGAGAAGGTTGACAGAAAAACATGTTCAGGTAATGATGAAGAGAAGGTTGACAGAAAAATATGTTCAGGTAATGATTAAGAGAAGGTTGACAGAAAACATGTTCAAGTATTGATGAAGAGAAGGTTGAAAGAAACGTGTTCAAAGAATGATAGAAATTAGAAGAACTAGGAAAGATAGTGTTTCATCTCCGGAAATATCTGAAGAGTACACAACCACAAATTAACAGGGACAATGAGATGGATGATTGAATGGCGAGCTAAGCATTTATGGCAATGTCATTTGTACCTCTTTACTCCCGATATACCCGACCAACAGCAAAATTCGTCTCCCAATTCACACGTTCACTCTGAGTAATCTGTTCTTGTCTATGTTAATACATACCTCTGTGTCCATCTGTCTGTCTATCTGTCTGGTCTGGTTTGGTCTGATCTGTCAGTCCACCTACCAACCAATCTATCTAACTGCATACCTACCTATATATTTACCTATCTATCTATCTATCTATCTATCTATCTATCTATCTATCTATCTATCTATCTATCTATCTATCTATCTATCTATCTATCTATCTATCTATCTATCTATCTATCTATCTATCTATCTATCTATCTATCTATCTATCTATCTATCTATCTATCTATCTATCTATCTATCTATCTATCTATCTATCTATCTATCTATCTATCTATCTATCTATCTATCTATCTATCTATCTATCTATCTATCTATCTATCTATCTATCTATCTATCTATCTATCTATCTATCTATCTATCTATCTATCTATCTATCTATCTATCTATCTATCTATCTATCTATCTATCTATCTATCTATCTATCTATCTATCTATCTATCTATCTATCTATCTATCTATCTATCTATCTATCTATCTATCTATCTATCTATCTATCTATCTATCTATCTATCTATCTATCTATCTATCTATCTATCTATCTATCTATCTATCTATCTATCTATCTATCTATCTATCTATCTATCTATCTATCTATCTATCTATGTATCTATCTATCTATATATATATATATATATCCATATGTAGGCCTACTTATATCCACGAATCTATTCATCAATCCACGAACCTGCCTATCTTCTTGAATACCTCCTTAGTGAGATAGCCAACCAACTATCCATGTATTCAGCCATCTATGTTTCTGCAACGCCGAACATTGCAGACGCCGAACGTTTGTGCATAGGGCACAAACCAGAGTTCAATAGTTCTATCGATGTGATGCCACTGCGTGTAATTCGTGCATGTTTTACAGACATATAATCATTCACTGAATATGAAGAAAGAACTACTAAGAGAAATAAAGATCAGGCAAATAAAATACTTTGGACACATTAAAAGACATGACACCCTATTGAAGACCTTACTTGAGGATAAAGTCAAAGGGAAGCGAGCAAGAGGTAGGCAGAGATACACGTGGGAGAGTAACATTACACGATGGACAGGTTACAGTCTAGCAGAGTGCACCACCAAGAGAAGAGACAGGAGATGTTGGAGATACGGTGCAGCCAACCTTCGTTGCGGAGACGGCACTTGATGATGATGATGAATCATTCACTATTTGATAGTTGTTCTGTGAAGAATCTCCCTTGGTCTTACCCTATTCCGTTTGCGATCGTGTACCCATAATGCCTGTAGTAGTTCATTGTAGGTACATGTCCGATATACCTATATCTCTATCGTTTTCATCTTATTGCTATAGAAACATATCTCTGTTTGGTATGTTCTCTTACTTGCTTATTTGACTAGAATTTTTGTCCAAGATTTTTCTAAGAACATTCAGCCATATCCAGCTATTTGTCACTATCTTCTACGTCCAGTTATAATTTGTAACACCATAGAAGGGCTTGATCAAAGTTTCAATCATCTCCCCCCCCCCACACACACACGCATCAGTTACCACCGTCCTTTCAATGGTCAAAATATGAAAGGGTATCTACAAGTTCTGCCCTCGTGGCTCAGATGTAAACGCCACTGTGCGTTTTGCATCCTGAATCCACTCACGTTAACGCCACTGGGAGGGTTAAACCGTGGCTCTAAATTCACAGGCCTTCCAGCTGACTTAATGAGGCCTTCATTCAGTACGTTTTTTTTAAATTATAGTCACACATTGGTTACTATTTATATACTTGGAGTAGCCTTGGCTATTTTGGAATGCGATTCTAAGTATATAAATATTGAGCAACGGAACACACGGGAATAATCAAGAAAAGGAACGAATGAAGGCCTCATTAATTTAGCTAGAAGGGCTGTACTGCCGAGAGCCACGGTTTAACCGAACGATACAGTACATAACCGGTTCAGGCGGTGTGAAGAATGGAGTGCGTTGATGTTAATTACCCATTAGAAAATGAAAGTCCCAGTTAGCCAAGTACTGCAACATCTAGATGTTAGCAGATACAACGACAGTTTTGTGTGAACAGGGGAGGGGAAGGTGGTTGTTTTTCTACTTTAATATAGTACAGGTATGGTCATGTTAGGTGGTGTGCTATGTGTGTACAGAAATCATTGTGTGTAGTTGTGTGTAAGGAAAACATTAATTGTAGTGATGTGTAAGAAAATCATTGAATGCAGTGATGTATTGTGTGTAAGGAAATCATTGTGTGTTGTGTGTAAGAAAGGCATGTGTGTATGATGTATTGTATGTAATTAAATCATTGTGTGTAGAAATGTATTGGGTGTAATGAAATCATTGTGTGTATTAAAGTATTATGTGTAAGGACGTCATTGTGTGTAGGAATGTATTGTGTGTAAGGAAGTCATTGTGTGTAGGAATGTATTGTGTGTAAGGAAGTCATTGTGTGTAGGAATGTATTGTGTGTAAGGAAGTCATTGTGTGTAGGAATGTATTGTGTGTAAGGAAGTCATTGTGTGTAGGAATGTATTGTGTGTAAGGAAGTCATTGTGTGTAGGAATGTATTGTGTGTAAGGAAGTCATTGTGTGTAGGAATGTATTGTGTGTAAGGAAGTCATTGTGTGTAGGAATGTATTGTGTGTAAGGAAGTCATTGTGTGTAGGAATGTATTGTGTGTAAGGAAGTCATTGTGTGTAGGAATGTATTGTGTGTAAGGAAGTCATTGTGTGTAGGAATGTATTGTGTGTAAGGAAGTCATTGTGTGTAGGAATGTATTGTGTGGAAGGAAGTCATTGTGTGTAGGAATGTGGAGTGTGCAGCACATTCTTGTGTGTTTAGGACGGTGATGTGTGTGGCACTGTAATGTTATTGTAGAACTATGGAGTGTGGTGTGTGTAGGACAATGGTGTAGAATTGAGGCCAGTATATAACTTGGGGGGGGGGGTGGAGTGTTGAAGACCCCCACCCACAAATAATTTAACATTTACCTGCTGATAAAATAACAACATTCAGTATTATGTACTTTGACAAAAAGGTCGTTTAAAAACCCCTCGCTTAGCGATTTTTCACAACAACGTTCTCCCGATCTCCCGTCACATATGAAAGTTACACACATAGTAAAGGACTTCTTTTTGTTATACATGTATACTCATTCATGCCTTGATGTAGAACATTTTTCTGGAGATTGCGTTATGGTTGTGTTTTATATATGTTTGTTTTTGGTGGTTCTTTTATTTCTGTTATCCATCGTTTGCAAGGTCTGCCTTAAATTTGTATCCATCGTGTCTGTATAGTAATGCATTTTAAGTTTGATGGTATTTTGAAAGCAACTGGAAACCACTTAATCTGTTGTCTTCTGATTTAATAATAGAATTGGCATTGTGTTTGTTAAACTTCTGATGTTTTTATTTCTAATTCCGTCGCGTAATGATGTTTTTATTTCTAATTCCGTCGCGTATTGATGTTTTTATTTCTAATTCCGTCGCGTATTGATGTTGTTATTTCTAATTCCGTCGCGTATTGATGTTTTTATTTCTAATTCCGTCGCGTATTGATGTTTTTATTTCTAATTCCGTCGCGTATTGATGTTATTATTTCTAATTCCGTCGCGTATTGATGCTCCGAGAATTCCGCGTAGACAAGACATTTCTGACATGACAAGGGTGCAGTAGAAGATCTGTTCGCTAAATTAATTTGGACCCAGTTCGTCGCGTGTTTTGATTATTGTTTGCCTTGTATTTGGTTACTATTTATATACTTGGAATAGCCGTGGCTATTTTTGGAAAGCGATACCAAGTATATAAATGGTAACCAACTAAAAGGCAAACAATCAAATCACGTAACGAACTGGGTCATAATTAATTCAGCTAAGAGGCTTGCCCGTATATGAGCCATGTTTCTGTTATAACAAATTACACAATGACGGGAACAGGACGAAAGTCCTATTTATTAAGTAAAATTCTATTCTAAAGTTAGTCATGTCTACGTTCCTTGTAGGACTGTGAAAGCGTGTAGAGCTATGTTGTGTGTAGGATAGTGTTGTGTGTGTCTGATATTCTTATGTGTAGAATATTGTTGTGTGTAGGATAGTGATGTGTATAGAATATTGTTGTGTGTAGGGTAGTGTTGTGTTTACGATAGTGTTGTGTGAAGGATAGTGTTGTGTGAAGGATAGTGTTGTGTGAAAGATAGTGTTGTCTGAAGGATAGTGTTGTCTGAAGGATAGTGTTGTGTTTATGATAGTTTTGTGTTTATGATAGTGTTGTGTTTATGATAGTGTTGTGTTTATGATAGTGTTGTGTGAAGGATAATGTTGTTTGAAGGATAGTATTGTGTTTATGATAGTGTTGTGCGAAGGATAGTGCTGTGTGTAGATTAATGGTCTGTGTATGAAATAGTGTGTGTATAATAGTAGTGTGTTTATGCCTTTGGTGTGTAGGATTTTGTTGTGTATAATGCAGTCGTGTGTAGGATAGTGTTATTTGTCTGACTGTAGGATTTGCACTTTGATCCACTGCATATTTTTTTGCAGTCCTTTACATTTATTTAGGCGTTTGAACTTTCAACCATGTGTTCCTAAGCGGCGACAGCTTTCTCTTCATCTTGAGACTTGTGAGATTTGATTGAGCTATTGTCAGACATCAAGGAAATCTAGTGGCAAACAGCTTTATATTCAGCTATTGACATTCATGTTTGTGTCTTGATTTCATAATTTCCAATTTGTCATTACTATGCATCGCGTTTTACACAGTTCGGATCTGATAGCTTGTGATCTGATATTTCACTGCTGAGTGGACCATTCATGTAGTGGTTTTAAATATTTATACGCAGTGGGGGGGCAGAAAAGAATACTTTCATGACCAAATTTTTCCCACAGGCTATATTTTTCCACCTATTTTTTATTGTTATTCTTGTGGTCATCAAGTGTTGAGAATAAGAATTCCTTGTATCATGTGCAATATGCAGTATTCTAGAGTGTTATTTCATACCCAGTAGCCATGTAAGAAAGTTAAGTACATAAATATGTACCTATATCTATATACAAATGTACAATATCTATAAATATGTGTAATATAATATCTATAAATATGTATATTTATAGTACATTTTAGTTTGAGGCGAAATACTCGGAAGAAGTAGGTAACTCAACGGGTACATAGGCGCTAACAGCAGAGCTGTGTGTACAGCATAGGGCACAGCTAGACACATAGTACGCTCTGGCTATCCATTGCACCTGATTTTCTCCCAGTTGTCTCGACTTTGTCTTGCCAGATAAAACTCAGGAGAGAGAGTGTGGTTGACGATTAGCACAACTCTTCCACACTATAAACCAACTTCAGCGCTAGTCATTTCTCAACCCAATTAGTGTTAGTCATTTACAAACGCACTATTAACTTTATTATTTTTATTACTTATTGTTATTATTAATATGGTTGAGTTTTTGGTCATCGGCCATTACGACGGACGAACAATATCATATATGTATATATACACACATATATATATATATATATATATATATATATATATAGAGAGAGAGAGAGAGAGAGACAGAGTGAGGTCTAAATCTGCAGTAACGTATTAATTACATTAAGACACTAGTTTGTAAATTTAGTGAGATTATTTTCTTGCAAAGTCGCCCATGTTAAAACACGTAACTCGTGTTGAAGTCAGACAATTATTCTACATTTCGTAGAATTCGGTTCCATAAACATCTTACTGTCTGCACAATCCCCTGTATTCTTGCATGTTATTTTACTATCACTTTCCATTAACAAATGTCTTCTATTTTTGGTCCACAATTCTTTGCGTTCACAGTTTTTCATATTTTTTAATTTTTTTTTTTACTTTTTTTGTGTAGATATAAACCAGCCTTTTTCAACGTGGACTGCTTGATCTCGGCGGCAACAATGTTTTACTGAGGAGCAGGGGATTTCTAATTTTATAAAGGGATGGAGTACGGACTCATCCTCGGGGCTAGAGAAAATTAACTATCTCAGGATATTTAGTAAGATAAATAATAGTAAATACTCTAGTCGGTTGAGTTATTTCTTTATTGTTCTTCTTCTTATTTTTTGGCTATCATCATCTTTATGGTTCGACGGACTCCAAATTAGAAAAAAATAGCTTGAAAGAAGTCTGCAGTCGAAGGAAAGAATGAGAACACGTCAGTAGTTTTTTATTGCTTTCTGAGCTGCCTTGATGCACAATTGCTTGCGACGGAATTCGAGCCCGGTACCTTAGCCGTAAGAGACACGCTCTGTCAGACAATAATGTCAGACAATTTAAAAGACAATAGAGTCTTTTAAACAAGTTGCCGAAGTAGCAAAGAAGATGTGTTGGAATAAATTCACCGAGGAGGTCACGGCGGACAAAGCATTACACAAGTTTTGGAAACTACATAGGTCAATGAAGCGAAGAACAGAATCGAAACCCAGTACAAGTGTGAGGGACGACACAGGGCAGACATTGATATCGGATGATATGAAAGGTAGAGCTTTCTTTGATAGATATCTTCAACAAACTAATCATGGTGACTTAGATCAGCGCAAAGAAATGCTGCATATCCTGACATCCATCACGGATTTTAGGGCCAAAGAAGACCAGCTTGCAGATGTTAAAGAAGTGCAACTGGCTATTAAGAATGCATCCGATGGCGCTCCAGGTCCGGTACAGCTTACTCAAGGACATTGAGGAGAATATGCTAGCTAAAATAACAGACGATTATAATACGAGTCTGAAAACAGGAGTAGTACCAGAGGAGTGGCTACATAGCTATCTTATACCCGTGCCAAAACCAGGCAAAGATTCTACGGACATAAAAGGTTATCGCATCATCACACTGCAGAATGTATACGGTAAGATTCTGGAACGAATTGTGGCTAGACGCATAACCAGGGAACTAGAGATAAAAGGCGTTCTCCTAAATAACCTACGTGCATACAGACCTAGACGAGACACAGTCACAAATGCAGCAGTTCTTGCATATGAAGTTTATGAAGGTTTTCAGAACAAAGAAGAATCTGCAGCTGCAGTGATAGACATGGAAGATACATACAATAGAGTTAGCTACACCCATCTCATCGACATGCTAAGGGAACAAGATATCCACCCCTGGATCATACGCTGGATAGCAAATGTGCTAATCTGTAGAAAAGTCGCTCTGATGTGTGGATCCTGGACGTCTGAGATCAGAACAATAGCACCTGGTCTGCCACAAGGATCTCCTCTGTCCCCAGTACTGTTTAATGTGCATACGTTGAGAATTGCTCAATTGCAAACCTCCAGCAATGGTACAGTTCTAACATACGCTGGCGATATCCTACTATACAACATGGGCAGGAACAGAACATATATCGCTGATAGTGTACAGAATGTTCTAGATCAATTGTCGATACGGTGCAGAACATACAACGCTGTGATCAATCCCTCGAAAGCAAAGGTCGTCTGGTACTCCTTAAATAATAATCTGGTCAATGACACACTGCCAGCTGTTAGTTGCATGGGCTCATTCATTGAAAGAGAACAGGACCTTAAATATCTTGGGATAATCTTTGATAGAAGTCTCTCATTCAACAAGCACGTCACAAATATGATTCAGAAGGCTAGAAGAGGGATCAGTGTTATCAAGGCTATGGCGACCTTCGACATGCAGCAATGGGTACTTTTTATGCTCCTGCAAGTAGTGGTGCTATCTGTAATAGATTATGGTCTCGGCCCACTAACTTTGTCACAGACACAAGTCGATAGATTGGAAAAAGTTCAAAATGAGGCAATGAGAGCGGTACTGGGGTGTACTAGAGATACACCCATCTCTGCTATGGGATTTTTGCTTGATCTCCCCAGCATTAGAGTGCGACATCAGGTAGTACAAGTTAAGTCGTACCTTAAAGTGACAGAATACAACCACCACACATTACACCATCGTCTAGATGAGTCAAAGGGAAAACGAATCAAGCGTGGCAGATCATGGATGACAGAGGCTGAAGACACACTGCGAATAGTATGTGAATTGGAAGAAATAGGAAAGGGCAGTGAATGGGTGGAGGTAGACACTGAGAAGAAATCACTGACTAAAGTAATAATACAACTAGATACATCGTGTCGAAAATGGACGGCAGTCAGGGTTCAGGATACAGTGCAAGAACTCGCCCAACTACACTCGAAACCACAAGACATAATTATATACACAGATGGCTCTATTAGTAGAAACACAAATAAAAGCGGTTGGGGTTTTGTTGCCTACAGAAATGGCGTGAAGTTGGTTGAGAAATCTTCAGCATATTCTACTGTCACATCGAGCATGAGGATGGAGATAGAGGGAGTTACAGCATCTCTTAATTGGATGATAACTGATACATCAACACGCGGTAATACTCACAGACTCTCAAAGCATGTTGCGCAAGATAGAAAAGTTCATGCTAAGAAAAGAATGGTGGGACTTATTGAACATCTCAGTTGTCCAGAGCATTACATGGATATACTGCCCTGGTCATGCTGGGGTCAGAGGAAACGAGAGAGCCGACTTACTGGCAGGCTATTTGGCGATAGACAGCACATTTCTGAGAAGAGATAAAGCAGATTTAATAAAGGCAGTAATAAATTCATTTCAAGATGCAGATGATGTCAATGAGGTTGAGAACGTACACATACAGAGAATGTTCGAAATGGGAGTATTCAGAGGTGAGGGGAGGAAAAGTACATTTTTGGAAAGTCCCGAAGATCACACAATCAACACCTGACCGGAACTATGAGTCTACATACACTGGGATGGCTGCTGGAGCGGAGGGCGGATCACTTATGGGAATGTCCCGCGTGCTGTGAAGCCAGTTTCTAATCAAGAATCAAGACACGCTCTTTAACTCGCTGTCACAAACGCTTTCTGTACCACGGTGTCACAAGACTCTTTCTGTACCAGGCCGTCACAGAGGCTTTCTGTACCAGGCCGTCACAGACGCTTTCTGTACCAGGCCGTCACAGAGGCTTTCTGTACCAGGCCGTCACAGACGCTTTCTGTACCAGGCCGTCACAGAGGCTTTCTGTACCAGGCCGTCACAGACGCTTTCTGTACCAGGCCGTCACAGACGCTTTCTGTACCAGGCCGTCACAGACGCTTTTTGTGCCAGGTCGTCACAGACGCTTTCTGTACCAGGCCGTCACAGAGCCGAACATTTCTGTACTACAGCATTGTCATGATTTACAGTTGTTGCTCATATATACTGTATGTTTGATCATTTCTACTGTAAGCTTGATCATTTCTACTGTATGTTTGATCATTTCTACTGTATGTTTGATCATTTCTACTGTATGTTTGATCATTTCTACTGTATGTTTGATCATCTCTACTGTAAGCTTGATCATTTCTACTGTATGTTTGATCATTTCTACTGTATGTTTGATCATTTCTACTGTATGTTTGATCATTTCTACTGTATGTTTGATCATTTCTACTGTAAGCTTGATCATTTCTACTGTATGTTTGATCATTTCTACTGTTTGTTTGATCATTTCTGCTGTATGTTTGATCATTTCTGCTGTATGTTTGATCATTTCTGCTGTAAGTTTGATCATTTCTACTGTATGTTTCATCATTTCTACTGTATGCTTGATCATTTCTACTGTATGTTTGATCATTTCTACTGTATGTTTGATCATTTCTACTGTAAGCTTGATCATTTCTACTGTATGTTTGATCATTTCTACTGTATGTTTGATCATTTCTACTGTAAGCTTGATCATTTCTACTGTATGTTTGATCATTTCTACTGTATGTTTGATCATTTCTACTGTATGTTTGATCATTTCTACTGTATGTTTGATCATTTCTACTGTAAGCTTGATCATTTCTACTGTATGTTTGATCATTTCTACTGTTTGATCATTTCTGCTGTATGTTTGATCATTTTTGCTGTATGTTTGATCATTTCTGCTGTAAGTTTGATCATTTCTACTGTATGTTTCATCATTTCTACTGTATGCTTGATCATTTCTACTGTATGTTTGATCATTTCTACTGTATGTTTGATCATTTCTACTGTATGTTTGATCATGTCTACTGTATGTTTGATCATTTCTACTGTATGTTTGATAATTTCTACTGTATGTTTGATAATTTCTGCTTTATGTTTGATCATTTCTACTGTATGTTTGATCATTTCTACTGTATGTTTGATCATTTCTACTGTATGTTTGATCATTTCTACTGTATGTTTGATCATTTCTACTGTATTTTTGATCATTTCTACTGTATGCTTGATCATTTCTATTGTATGTTTGATCATTTCTACTGTATGTTTGATCATTTCTACTGTATGTTTGATCATTTCTACTGTATGTTTGATCATTTCTGCTGTTTGTTTGATAATTTCTACTTTATTTTTTGATTTTTCTACTGTATGTTTGATCATTTCTACTGTATGTTTGATCATTTCTACTGTATGTTTGATCATTTCTACTGTATGTTTGATCATTTCTACTGTTTGTTTGATCCGGAAACAAGGGGCATAATTCACATACCTAGGAAGCAATACAGCAACAGACGGCAGGAGCAGCAAAGAAATACACAATAGTAAATCATACAGATAAAGCTCTAAGGTAAATCAACCAATCTACAGAAATAGAAATCTTGATTTAAACACTAATACAACAATATGCAAAACGATCATTATGGCACTGCTGTGCTGCCAAAGCCAAACATGGACATCAACACTATAAGGCAAGAGTAAGCTTGTGACATCTGAAATGGCATGTTTACGCATAATCCTAGAAATACCGCTAAGAGACAGAATGAAAAATGAGGACACTAGACAAAGAACCGGCACCGTCCCAATCATTGAATATATTAACAGACAAAGGTCAAATGGTTTGCACACATCAGCAGACTACCATCAGACACCATACTATAGCAAGTCATGCTATACAGATACAGTGAAGGCAGACGTAGAGGCCGACCACGAAAACGTTGTACCACCGAAATTAAAGAGGGGACAAATTCTACAATGCTCAGCACACACGAGGGCCATCTCCAGAAAACTCTTCTACCCCTGACGTTTAAAGGCACCAAATGGTTTAGCGAATAGATAGATAAATTTGATCCGTTTATATTATAGTATTGGCATCCTTCCAAATGCAGGCACTACACTACTTATCGTGCTTACTTGTCCTTGTTTATCTTCCCACATTCAGGATTCAGGTACCGTTCTCCTTGTCTTTTTTACTTACTGGCGTATATCTTTCCATATTCAAGTACCGTTCTCCTTGTCTTGTTTACTTGCCCGGGTCTAGCTTCTACAACACTAGCACCGTTCTCCTTGTCTTGTTTACTTGCCCGGGTCTAGCTTCTACAACACTAGCACCGTTCTCCTTGTCTTGTTTACTTGTCTGTATCTATGTTCCCATATTCAGGCACCATTATCCTTGTCTTGCTTACTTCCCGTATCTATCTTCCCAAACATAAACATTTTGTATAATGTTAAAGAACTAACCGTAAAGGATACCTCTTTTATAACTAGCATCATGGCACATTGTCTTCCCTATAAGTGCTCAGCTGCATAGACTGTGGCTGTCAACAAATATCCTAACTAGTGTTGTCTACCGTATTTGCTCATTAGCTGTGGCACATTTCCTAGATCTTCCTGAGAATGGATCCTGGTAGCCTACTTTATCACGGTCTGGTGAACTAGGTGACTAATTTTTATTTCAGAAACACGAATAATGTGTTAAACTGTAACTCGGGTCTGTTGGACGGCGAGAAAGTGCGTGTTTAACTTCACTGCAGAGGTGCCCAAATATCAAATCTCTTGTTACAGACGCCAACCAAAATTATACCTTTATCTTACCTTATCACCTTAAACTTAGGAAGAAACGTGTGCTCCCTTCCACGTCTTCTTAACAATGAATCACCAGTAATGCTTTTACTTCGTTAAGTCATCTTTCCTCCCCTCAGGATCTTTTGCCTTCCACATACCTTCCAAAACCTCGTCCAATTTCATTAAATTTACAGTCAAACTGGAAGCCAGTACATGTAATTTCTTCTGCAGCTAGAAATAACACCATTTTTTATAGCTCACGTCTAAGTTTATCCCATTTAGAATAATTTTTCCCCGCATCTATTTTCTATTTTGTTTCTGTTTCTAATTCGGATATCTGGAGCAACGTTTAGTTGTCAAGTCGCAACTACGTATATACGATGGTGGAGCTACACTAACGTTTATTTGTCAAGTCGTAACTGCGTATATACGATGGTGGAGCTACACTAACGTTTATTTGTCAAGTCGTAACTGCGTATATACGATGGTGGAGCTACAGTAACGGTTAGTTGCGAAGTCGTAACTGCGCACATACGATGATGGAGTTAAATCAACGTTTTAAAAAAAAATGTCAGCACGTAATTAGGTACGGACGATGGTGGAGTTAGCTGTTCTGAAGTTACTGTTGGAAGAATCCAGCAAGAAACAATCGGTGTGGTAATCACAGTCGATGTGGTTATGATAGTCGGTGCGGTTATGATAGTTGATGTGGTTATGATAGTTGATGTGGTTATGATAGTTGGTGTGGTTATGATAGTTGGTGTGGTTATGATAGTTGATGTGGTTATGATAGTTGGTGTGGTTATGATAGTTGATGTGGTTATGATAGTTGGTGTGGTTATGATAGTTGGTGTGGTTATGATAGTTGATGTGGTTATGATAGTTGATGTGGTTATGATAGTTGGTGTGGTTATGATAGTTGGTGTGGTTATGATAGTTGGTGTGGTTATGATAGTTGGTGTGGTTATGATAGTTGGTGTGGTTACGATAGTTGGTGTGGTTATGACAGTCGGTCTGATTATGATAGTCGGTGTGGTTATGATAGTCGGTGTGGTTATGATAGTCGGTGTGGTTATGATGGTCGGTTTTATGACAGCTGGTGTGGTTAGGACTGTCGGTGTGGTTATGACAGCCGGTGTTGTGATGACAGCCGGTGTGGTTATGACAGTCGGTGTTGTGATGACAGCCGGTGTGGTTATGACAGTCGGTGTGGTTATGACATCCGGTGTGGTTATGACAGCCTGTGTGGTTATGACATCCGGTGTTGTTATGACAGCCGGTGTGGTTATGACAGTCGGTGTGTTATGACAGCCGGTGTGGTTATGACAGCCGGTGTGGTTATGACAGTCGGTGTGGTTATGACATCCGGTGTGGTTATGACAGTCGGTGTGGTTATGACAGTCGGTGTGGTTATGACAGCCGGTGTTGTTATGACATCCGGTGTGGTTATGACAGTCGGTGTGGTTATGACAGCCGGTGTTGTTATGACATCCGGTGTGGTTATGACAGTCGGTGTGGTTATGACATCCGGTGTTGTTATGACAGCCGGTGTGGTTATGACAGTCGGTGTGTTATGACAGCCGGTGTGGTTATGACAGCCGGTGTTGTGATGACAGCCGGTGTGGTTATGACAGCCGGTGTTGTGATGACAGCCGGTGTGGTTATGACAGCCGGTGTGGTTATGACAGCCGGTGTGGTTATGACAGCCGGTGTGGTTATGACAGTCGGTGTGTTATGACAGCCGGTGTGGTTATGACAGCCGGTGTGGTTATGACAGTCGGTGTGTTATGACAGCCGGTGTGGTTATGACAGCCGGTGTGGTTATGACAGCCGGTGTGGTTATGGTGCTGAATTGAGATAGAAGAGGTTGACTTTTTCTACATTTTGTATTGATAAAAATAGGGGGAAAGTGTGAGGGTGGGAGGAGGGACAAGGGCCTACATACGACTTCAGTAAAGGTTTGTGGAAAACGGAAGTATTACCTGAAAAGAAGTTCATATCCTCGTTTTCGTGGCTATATTCATTGTTTGTAGTCTGATTATGTGATTATAAATGATTCAGTGCGTGAGTCATAAGTGATTAAATATGTTAGTTATACGTGATGAAATGTGTGAGTTATAAGTTATTAAATGTGTTACATATAAATGATGAAATGCGTGAGTTATAAGTGATTAAATGTTTTAGTTATAGGTGATGACATTTGTGAATTATAAGTGACTGAATGTGTTAGTTATAGGTGATTAAATACGTGAGTTATAAGTGATTAAATGTGTTAGTTATACATGATGAAATGTGTGAGTTATAAGTGATTAAATGTATTAGTTGTGCGTGATGAAATGTATGAGTTATAAGTGATTCAATGTGTGGTAGAAGTGATCCGATGTACGAGGTCTTAGTGATTCAATATTTGAGCTTTTAGTGATTCATTGAGTGGAGACTTAGTGATCCAATGTGTGATTTAAAAATGTTTCAATTGTGTGTTATGAATGTTATTGACTGTGTGAGGTATTGGTGATTCATTGTGTGATTTATGAGTTATTCATGGTGTACGGTCTTAGTGGTTCAATGTGTGAAATTTGAGTCTTTCAATGTATGATGATTACAAATAAGTTATTGGATTTTGAATACTTGAATCTATGTTGTCTCTTTATCTGGTGTTTAGAGCAATTCCCGTGAAATCCTATGTCTTCATTGTGCTGGGTTTACGAATATATTGTCCTGATGCGATAGTAATATGAATCGGGCGTGGGACAGGGAGGTAGGGAGAGATTAAGAATTGTTAATACAATGTCTCAATTGTATGAGCCCTTTATAGCAAGATCACAGTAGGCTGCAGTTTTATGGAACAAATGGAGAAGGTGGTCGCGAATGGATTGCGATGGTAGATATATGAATTTTATTGTTGTAATGCAGGAGCGGTGTTTGAACCCTCAAAAACAATCCCCTTAATACAGACTTGATTGTGCGGTTAGATTCATTCATGCAAACCCTATTGATGATACTTTCATACAATTTATCAAATCTAAGATATTTGATGATACTTTCATCAATCATCAATAAACCCATAACCCTTCAGGGTCGTAGGGGTACCACATTGGATGCTTCAGCACACAGAGTCCTCCAGCGAATTCTATCGTCAGCGATGCGGATGAGTGTGGAAATATCTAGCCCTGTCCATTCCTTGATGTTGTCTGTCCATGTCTTTATTTGTCCTCCTCTGCTTCTTCCACCCTCGACAGTTCCCTGCAGTATTGTTTTTGACAAGGAATCGTGCCTGCATACATGTCCGAACCATGCTAGTTTATCCATTGTAGTATTTCAGTGGGCAAAAGGTTTAGCTAGTGGTGCCCATCTCCTCTCCAGCTGTCCTTCTAATGTGGTTATATGGATGTGTTTTCTAGATACTTTCATACAATTTATCAAATCTAAGATATTTGATGATACTTTCATACAATTTATCAAATCTAAGATATGTGATGATACTTTCATACAATTTATCAAATCTAAGATATTTGATGATACTTTCATACAATTTATCAAATATAAGATATTTGATGATACTTTCATACAATTTATCAAATATTAGATATTTGAGATTCGTCTCATTAGTGAAATATATATTTTCCTGCTTCCTTTTATTATTCTCCGTTTCTCTGAGTAATGCAGTATGAGAGCATAAAATTAACATAAATTCAGTTATTTTGCCAGGGAGCTCATCTCATCTCACCTGACGGGATTTCATGTTACATTCTTGATTCAAATCTCATTAGAACACTTGCCAGGTATTCTGAGTGTATTGTAATAAGGTAAATCCTTTGTATATTCCTTCATACCTTAGTCTTTGATTTTGCATTCAATCTGACATTCCTACCAGTTAAAAGAGTATGTGTGTGTTGTTCGTCCATGACACGTGATGATGACCATTTGTTACATCCACTTTTGAAAATTCAATTTTAGTTATGTCCTGGATTATGAGTTCGTAGATGGCTAATGAGCCCTATTCGAGCTGTAAATTTCCTTGGACAGTTTGGACATGGAATGACGACTGTAGACGGATCTTGGTCTATCCGTGACTTTCTAGCTGCTCTCCGCTGTTGAGCTGCTGCATTTCTCTTCTTTTCACAAGATGATGCGCTCTTTTTTTATTTTAGAACGCCATGTAGATCTATTTCGTGCAAGTTCTTCCTATGTATCGTCTATTTCAAAGGCTTTCAGTGAGTCCTTTAACGAGTCCTTGTATCGCTTCCTTTGACCACCTTGAGATCGTATACCCTTCTCTAGCTCACCATAGAGAAGTATCTTTGGCAGACGATGGTCTGGCATACGCACCAAATGACCTGCCCAACGAATCTGTGTCTGCATCAGGATCGTGTCAATGCTTGGGATACCAGCTCTATCAAGGACAGTGGTATCTGGAATCTGGTCTTGCCATCTGATGTTCATAACTTTTCTGAGACAATTTGTATAAAAATGATTGAGTTTTTTCACATGACGTCTATACACAGTCCAAGTTTAATTAGCGTATAGCAGCACTGGAAGTACCACTGCTCTGTAAACTTTCAGCTTAGTCTGTTGGTTAATGCCATTTCTACGCGAAACATTTGCGTACAATCTGCCGAAAGTACTGCTTGCTTTGGCGATCCTTGTATACACTTCATCATCAACGATGGCATTTTGTGATAACGTACTGCCTAGATATGTGAATCTATTGACAACTTTCAGTGCTACACCATTTACCTTTATGCAGGGCTCGAGATAGCTTTTGTCAAGTGCTGGTTGTAACATGACTTCTGTTTTCTCTGTGTTAATGGTAAGCCCAAAGTTGGTACAGGCTTTGGAGAATCTGTCTATAATACATTGTAGATCAGCCTCAGAGATGGCATTTAGGGCACAGTCATCAGGAAATAGAAGATCCCTGATTGTGTGTGATTTAACTTTGTTTTTTGCTCGAAGCCGCCGAAGGTTGAATATATTTCCGTCTAAAAGAGTGTAGTCCACCGAACGAAGTCGCATGTTTTGTGGTTGGTTGCTGATCCTACGGTCCATTGGTTTCTGATATTTGACACAATACCATTGTATCATATACGAATTTGTTTGTGAGCTGTTATTTGTGTCTATAGAATGTGATTTTTGTAATCTGCACTTGAAGGGAAAATAATTTTTTTCTGAAATTATCCAGCGCTGGACTTTCATAAATGTGGCGGATAGTTTCGTAAGGATATGTGCACAGCTGGCACTCATGAGTGTATTGTGGTTGTATTCTGTTCAGGTGATTGTCAACCATCTTTTACACCATTTAAGGTTACTCATGATAAAAATATGTTTACTGGATATTTCAAGGACATTTAGTTCAGGTATGCTCAATATGTTTACTGGAGATTTCAAGGACTTATGGGTTCAGGTATGGAGAATATGTTTAAACAAAAATGAAAAGTTGTATATTAACATGTCAATGGGCGTGATAATACTTAATGGCGTGTACAGTTAACGAATTTGTTTTGTTACGGGTACACAATTTAAGAAGGAAGAGAGAAAAAAAGATCATTTTCTACACACGTTAAATACACTAATGTCATATATTCTGTAATAGGAAAACAGTGAACTAAAGTCATATGATTGTGTAAGGAGCAAGCAATTGTACTAAAGTCATAAGATTCTGTAAGCAGCAAGACAGTGTACTAAGATGATGCACTGGAATAAAATTATTCTCAGGATCGAACTATGTTGGCAACTTTTGGATCTCCTAGTGGTTAAAACTTTGAATTTGTCCTCAAGGGGGGGGGGGTTGCTAAAATCCTGCTAACGACACTGTGCTGTACGTATTTTGATATTACAAATCATATTTTGGAACTTTAAAATAGCAAGTGTCCACATCGGACTTCCTGCTCTCAGTTTTTAAGAAATTTGCGCCCGTCCTTTTTTTAATAATTTTTAATGTAATCGAGGAATGCAATATTTTGGTGACGTCAATCTCTCAGTTCCTTTCTTTCTGCTAGCACAATGGATGTTGAATGGCTGCCTTCAACTGATAAGGATGCAATACGCTTAGGGTTTAGGAACGGGGATCACGTTGTAAGGTTACATTTAGTTCTAACACTACTTCTAATACCCACACTCCCAACCAGCCCTTCTTAAATTCTTAAATAGTACTTTATCTCTTCCGATGTGCACACACACAGTTTAGGAAAGGGTTGCGTTGTAGCGTCAGATTTAGTTCTAACACTACTCCTAACACCCAGACATCTCATCCCTCCTAAATATCTAGCAGTACCCCTTCTCTTCCGATGCACACACGTACACTATTTAATCTACGCTAACAGTAGCCATTTTCATTATTTCTGACGACACGTTCTCTAGGTGAAGTAATTTCATTGACCGGACGAAAACTGTGCATGTCATAACGCGTTTGTAATGAACCTGTGTGATATCTTAATTCCTGTGGTACATCCTTCTAAGGCATTCGTAACGTGGTTTTCCTTGAACAATCATATGGTAAAGACATCCATACCACATGTTTCGGTGTCCGGGAAAAGTTTAGAAATAACCAGCACGATGAGATATATGTGTGTATTTTTGAAAGGAGTCTGAGTTTCAGGGAACATGTTGACCCCGTTATCATAAAGGCAGGCTACGGCTTAGCAGCAATATAGAGTATGGCTGCTGCGCAGTTTGAGCAGAGGTTGTTATTTCTATTGTACCAAGGTTTGGTGGTGGCTGTGTTGGAATATGCACTGGCAATTCTGACTCTTAGCCAAACTCAGATTTAAAGATATAATCCAGAATGCAGCAATGCGTATCATACTTGGGTGCAGAAGACACACATCGACAATAGCTAGGCGGTACCTATTTGATTGTCCAACAGCAGAGCACAGATTACAGTATTGCCGTGATCGGGCGTACCTTCAAATAAATGGTTGATGAGGACCACTTGTTGTATTCCAAAATACAGAAATTTAAAGGAAGCAGACTCAAGAGAGGGAGGTCGTGGATTGGACGTGCTGAGGATGTCATGCAAAGCGCGTGCGGATTGCAAGATGTGGCAGCAGGTGCGGAATAGATAAGTCTACCCACAGATTTAGAAACTTGTTTAAGAGTAGTAATATCACTTAGCAGGGAATGCAGAGAATGGTGTCCCCCAGCTGTGGAGAAAGAAGTACAGGCTTTGGTCAATGAGAATGGCAAAGAGGGGGTGTGATTATATACACCGATGGATCTGTGATCAGGCATGTTCACAGTGCTTGGGCATTTACAGTTCAGTCCGCAAGTAAAACTATCAGGGAGGAGAGTGGTTCCTTTGCGGTTACTACAAGTAGTATGACCATGGTGACTATAGCGATGACCAGGGCATTTGAGTGGGTATGCATACAGAAGGTAACTCAGGTCTGCATCTTGGGTGACTCTATGAGTATACTTGAAAGGTACAAGTGGGTCTCGTTCACGAACAGTGGATTGAGGCCTACAGAAAGGCGAGGCTGAAAGTGGTTACATTTATTTTCGTGCGAGGACATATGGGGGTTTGAGGCAATGAACGAGCGGATCAACTGGCGTCATGAGCGGTTGTGGCACATAGCAATTGGACGGATCGAGTTGATGTTTTGAATTCCTCAAGAGATATAGATCGCGAGAGTGAGATTAGTGTGGGTGATGATTCCTTTTCAATGGCGAGGATTAACGATCAGGGTTTTAAAAACGGTGTTGCTAAAGGTGAACATTTTTTAAGGGTGCAGAAGAATGATGGTCAGCAAACAGAGGGCTCGTACTGTCAGCAGAAGTGTAATGACGAATGCACTCAGGGAGAGATCGGAGCAACTATGGACGTGTCCAATTGGCAGTGATGATGATCCTACGACTATCTAACTATTCCACGTATAGAGGAAATATTAGGTAGGCACTTGATATTGTACAATTCGCATATTTCATCAGATATTCTTGGGTTTTAAAGTTTGAAGCTACAGAGTCGCGTGTTATGAGTATACTCTTAGCAAACGGTTTGATTATCTGTTTAGAGGCAAAGAATACATATGTGGTAACCCGAGTACAATAAAGTCAATCCTCTACATCTTCATAGGCTTTTTTAAAACACAATTTTATGAAAAAGCAGTGACAGGTAAGTTAAGGCACTCTAGAATTGAACAGTATACTCCAGGAAGACTTCAACAAAACACTTAATATGCACCACTACATAGAGTAAGTTGTAGAGAGACATGATCACCTAAGCAATTTGGCATGACACATGAGGATGATGGGAAATGGGTCCGGGTAATTATCAACACTTCCCAAGTCATCTTCCCATCTGAGAAATGCGTAGAAACACTTGAATGTGCGTGAAGCCTAATTTGTTTCTACTAAAGTTACGTATATTCTGGGATACACTGGAGACGATACACCTGTCTGTAGTTGGCAGGTTAATTAAATTACCTATGAACTGACACCAGGCAGGAAACTGATCAGCGTGCAGTCAGTAAAAGAGAGGCATACCAGGAAGGACCAGGCATTACATATTCTAGAATACGCGGGGATGAAATGAATGCTGTCGGTACCATGGATCAGATGAAGCGAGGATGCGAATCTGGCTTGAGAAGAATAAGGCGTGACGATATTTGTACTTAAAGAGATTTGGGAAGTTATTTGGAGTCGAACGGGTGTCTAGAGAACAAGGGAATGTGAGAAGAAAGCAGTTAATTGTGGTTGTTTAGTACGTGTGTTATTAAAATGATAATTTTGTGCTAGAATAGTACGTTGCTAGAACCGGGAAAAATATTCCTAGACAAAATATACGGAACAAAATATTTCCATGACAAAATATTCCCATGACAAAATATTACCATGACAAAATATTCCCATGACAAAATATTCCCAGGACAAATATTTCATAACAGTCACAGTTGAAAGCATGAACAATAGCACTTTAAAAAAAAAAAACATTTTCTCACGCGGGCAACGCCGGGTATTACCTCTAGTTTATCTAAATTTTAAAATAAATTGTTCCATGAAAATGTTTTAATATTTCGTGTTGTTTTTCTTATTATTCCACGATCTTTCAGACCAAGATTTAAGATCGACATGTTAACCGTGTTGGTCCTTCTTCATTTTATCATAAATATACTTATTATTATCTTTGTGTTATTAGAAGTAGTATACATATGTCACTAATATTCCTTTCTTCACTATTTTTACTTTGGTATTTGTGTTACTAAGTCCATACATGGTTGCTGGAGCTTCTCTGATTTTATTGTAATTATATATCATAATTTGGTAGTCTTCTTGTGTTGGTGTTTGCTTGTACATTTCTTTGTTTCATCTGTTTCTTTTGATGGTAAGTTCTGGTTGGTCCTCAATAGTAATCTCGTCATCCATGCGTTATGTTTTGTCCTGTTTGCAATACGATGGTATCAACGTCATGGTTATTTGACGCTGACTGATTAGTTCTGTCAGGAATGCAAAATTACTTACTTTTGTAACAGGACTTCTTATGTTTTCATCAATTTAAACAAGAAAATATACAAAATTGATACAATTAGTATCTATTTTCGAATGCATTGCCAAAATATAAACATCATGACTACAAACGTGTAAAAATAATCAGCATGGCAATCCCGATATAAGGAGAGCATGTGTGATTATGATGTAACTATACATTTAATAAGTAATTCACGACCAAAGATCAAACATATTTCTGTTACTTGCTTGTAGATTATCTGTTTATTATGGGACTTAAGATGCGTATTTCTGCTTGAGGAACAGTTGATACGGTTAAACAACTTCTGACTTTATGCTTCACATTGTAATTAATCTCAATCAGACGGTTGTTAATAATTTAACATTACATGCGATGGCTATCGCAGTTAAATCAGAGAAACGAATTAATTGTTGGTCGTTTACAAAATCCGGTGTTTACACAAATGCATTACTGGATCATAAAATTTCACACCTGTATGTGTATATCCATTTTTTTTTTAAAAACATGTCCTCTGTGGTATATGAGTACGTTTGCTATAGTCTTGCAATTAGTTTTAAGATCCATGCTCGTTCTGGACTAACAAGACATTATTCAATTTCAAAGAGGATCCTGCATGGAACAGGTGAGGGTGAGAGAAGAAGTAGGACTGAAAATCATGGTCTGATAACATCAAGGAATAGTAAGAGATTGATTTTTCTACACTTGTCCGCATGACCAAGGATTGGGATGTGTAGCGGGATTTGTGTGCTGGTGTTCCATTGTGAAAACTCTACAACCCTAACTGGGTATGGGTTTTATAATGTTCTTCTTCTTCTGCGTTCGTTCTCAAACCAATGCAAGAAAAAGGAATGCGTGGTTTTATGGTTTACATTCTCGGTTGTGGTATTTGTTGCTATCGCCCTGACCATCTGATTTGATAATGTCCCCTAGGAAACCTTTTATAGCATGGGACAGCGAACTCCATTCCTATAAGTTCCTTAGAGCGTGGCAGGTCGACCTGTGGATATTCATTGTCCCTTCTCTCAAGCTATCACAACACACATCCCAAGTTATATATTATTCGGTAGCGTATCCTATTCAGGACGTAGCCATCAACCCAATATTATTTTTGGTTCTAGTGCTTTTCTAGGCAATATAATATATCCATCAGTATGCCATTTCTTTCTGAACGGTCCAGATTGTCTGTGATGGGGATTGAACTCGGTACCTTGTACGTCACAGACGCGTTCTGTAAAACTCCGCCACAGAGCTGGAAAGCTTTTATATATATATATATATATATATATATATATATATATATATATATATATAATATATATATATATATATATATATATATATATATATATATATATATATATATATATATATATATATATATATATATTAATATATATATACACATAAGTTATTATCACAATCCCAACTCTCTCAAACAAGCTTGACGTGACAAGAGATTAGATATCTCCCGTAATATCTAATTAGATATTACACAATTATATTAAGTGTACTGTTTATATTAGGTGTACTGTTTATATTAGGTGTACTGTTTATATTAGGTGTACTGTTATACTGCTGCAGTGGTTCATTTGCAACATCTTCAGCATGCCCCCATATTGTCAGAAAGTCATTGCATAGTTCCCAAAGTAGCAGAAGCTGGTCCAACTCGTAGCATTATTCCACACAACAACATTCAGTTAAGGGTAGTTATCGTGGACGAGTTGATTCACTTCTAGATATCCAGACACGATTCCTCAGCAGGTTTATCATAGCAGAGATTATATAGTAATTTAGTGGAACCTCCACAGTCTTCTCATACAGCGTGCGTGGCAACATGCAGTATTTTTACCTCGTGCTACTTTTAGTGAGACTCAAACACGCATGCTTCGTATAAGTAGTCAGAAAAATAGCTGAATTTGTGGGTTGTGTGTTTTGTGGGTGTTTATTGTTTGTTTTTGTTTCTTAGTTGTGTTTTTGTGAATGTATGCGGATCCCCATGAATTACCATTAACGATAATATTATTTTATTGTGTTCAGTTTTATTTGTGTATGTCAGGAAATTGTTCCAAAGCTATCTTTCATACCCAGAAAACTTGCTCTCTCAGTGGTATGAAATGCTTTAGGAAAAAAAGACTTCTACTCCAAGGAGGTGATGATTCGATGGGGACTTCGCTCCTGGCTGGAGGTGATAATCCAGGGATACTGCTGCTCTGAAATGTCCTCCACCCTGTTGGGGACTAAACATCCATCCATAAATCCCATTAACACAAATGCTCTGAGACAACAAAAACCGTACACGAGTTCCAGTGTCACATCTGTTACTCAAGTAACGAGAAGCTGTACTTATTTATAAAGACTATGGGTTGACAAGAGCTAACGACGCTCAGCTAACGGGACTACTTCATTATAATCAACACAAGATGGTAGATAACAACACACTTCATCATCAACACCAGAAGGATGAATAACAACACACTATCACATACAAGACGAATGATGTTTTTACACATTTTAACAATGTTTTCTAAAACATGTAATACGTTGTGGCAAAGTAGTAATAATAGCACTAAAGTAATCCTGTTAAGATCATGTTATTTCTCACTGGCAACATATGGATGCGAGGCTTTGACTTTAAACAAAACAATATCCAAAGGAATAAATTCATTTGACATGAAGTGCTACAGGAAGATTCTACGAATATCATGGGCAGAGCATTGAAATATAAGAACATTGAAATTTTAAAATTACTGAAACCCTAATGAAGAGTGAATTCTAAATATCATCATAAGAAGGAAGCTGCAGTATTTTCGACACTTAAAGCGACATGATGGTATCAACAGACTGATTCTAGAGGGCAGAGTGCCATAGAAAAACGAAGGGGAAGGTCTAGAAGATAATGGACCAGTTACATCGATGAATGTAAGCACATGTCTCTGGCCAATGTTAGCCTGCTTGGCCGGCACAGAGAGGCGTTCAGATACTCCACGACCAAGACAACGTTCTGGAAAGATCATATCACTTGATATATAATATGCTCTATCACATTCAATATATATATATATTATACGCTGCAGTCTCCCCTGGAACCATAATGCCCACGCTGCAGTCTCCCCTGAGAGCAATATTCTCCACTGTGAGAGTTACTGGCATAGATTATAAAGTCCGACTCTTCTAGTACACACACACGAAGTTGTGTTATGTTTAATTGTTCATCTACATTATCACTTGTGTTTATGTGTCCTATTATTAAAAAAGACAAGGACAAACAGAAGCCCGAAAGTTATAGACCAATACGTCTAACGAGTTGTGTCTGCAAGACAATGTAAAGGATGGTCAACAGAAGACTAAAGTGGTACCTAGAGTCAGAGAAGCTATTGGTGCCAGAACAAGCTGGGTTTAGAGAGTGTAACAGCACAGAAGACCAAATAACATTCCTGTCCCAGATCATAGAAGATGTATTTCAAGAAAAGAATAAAAATAGTTTTCACCCTATGGATAGATCTTCAAAAAGTTTTCGACAAGGTTTGGAAAGATGGACTGATAATAAAGCTGCAAAGAAACGGAATTGGGGGCAACATGAGCAAGTGGATCCGTTCCTTCCTACACAATAGGAAAGCAAGAGTTACCATGGAAGGATACAACAGCAAAAAAGTTATTCTAAAACATGGAGTTCCTCAAGGCTCAGTATTGTCTCCAACTCTGTTTCTTGTCTTCATAAACGATATAATTTGTGAATTGCCACAAGGTGTAAGAGCTGCAATGTACGCTGATAACTTGGTGGTGTGGTGTGAAGAAGAATATCTAAAGATCGCCAACACAAAAATACAAAAAGCAGCAGACAACATAGCAGCATGGGCAGATAAATGGATGGTAATGATAAATGCTGAAAAGTCTTCAACAACACTCTTCACACTTTCAAATAAGGACAAAGCAGGAGATATACAACTCGGAAATGTACATATCCAAACAGAAGACGTGCCGGTGTACTTGGGAACTACGCTAGAGAAGAGACTGACATGGAGGCCTCACATTGAGAAAATAGACGCAAAGGCAAGAAAGAAACGTGCCTTCCTGAGGAAATTGGCAGGAAGGGGGGGAGCAATGAGGAAACTTTGAAGAAGGTATATACTGGTTCAATTAGACCAGTACTAGAATATGGATCAAAAGCATGGACTTCAGCAGCCAACTCCCATCTACAAGCCCTGAAAAAAGTACAAAATCAAGCACTTCGCCTTAACACAGGTGCCATGAGGACCTCTCCCATAAATGAAATGGAGAAAATTACAGGCATCACCCCCTTATCATACAGGCGAGACACTAAGACCATGGACATGCAGAAAAGTACAAGAGCATGCCAGCGCATCCAATGAAGGCCAAACACAGTGACCTAGCCAGTGGAAGACTGAAGAGGAGCAGTTTTATACACCGATCCAAAAAACTAATCAGAAAATATAAGGATGAACTACCGAACATAACAAGAGAGATATCACCAACACTTTTTCCAGTTCAGAGTCCCAAATCTCACTATCAGAACCACCATAAACAACTACCACACTATGATAGAACTGAATAATCTCCAAAAGAAAACAATAGTATGCAACATGATTGAAGATATGTACCCCAGAGAACCATGGATGCAAGTATATACTGACGGATCAGCAACCAGAGCAGTGAAGAATGGAGGTGCTGGCGTGTACATACAATATCCAGAAAAAGAAAATGAATCCACATGTTCACAAACTGGAATATTCTGCTCCAACTACTCTGCAGAAGTACAGGCTTTAAACATGACTGCAGAAATAATTAAAAACACAACAAGCCAATGCCAGCAGGTGGTATTTTTTACTAATGCTATGTCTGTCCTACAAGCCCTTGACAGCGATACGCTGACAGGCCTGAAGAAAGCCATGCGAGAAGTGAGCATCCAAAGAAGGGTAGTACTACAGTGGATACCATCCCACTGTGGCATACCAGGAAATGTATAGGCAGACAGACTGGCAAAGGATGGAGCAAGACAGGAACAAAAACGACAAAGAAATCACCTACCAAGAAAAGAAGACCCTCATCAAAGCCATCCGGAAAGTGAACCACCCAAAGGACAATTACCACTATCACGACAGAGCAGTGCATGTTATTATCTTCCGCATCAGAACAGTACACAGCAGATTAAACAGCCACTTAAATAGGCTAAGATTGGTCCCATCACCATCGTGTCCTTGTGGGCAGGCAGTACAGACCACTGAACATATCCTGCAAGACTTCAGTACACTAAACCAGTTAAGTGAAGAACACTGGCCCACAGAGATGGATATCCACAGAAAGATGTTTGGGAGCACTGAGGAGAATTCAAATACAGCAGCATTTATTAGGGAAGCAGGACTTTCTTCTTCTTCTTCTTCAGCGTTCATTCTTAAACTCCCACTGGATTTCTCTTGTAACAGGATAATGATCCTACAAGATTTCCAGTTGAATGTAGTCCAGAGAATGGAAATGCGTTGTGTTGCCGTTTTATTTGCGCCAATGGCCCAACACATCCGTATTTGGTGGTAGGACTTGCTGTGTAGACATGTCAAACTCCGAACGAGAAGAAGGAGATTATCACTTGTGCATTGACTGTATCACAGCTTACTTGGAGGTAGTCAACGAGTCTGACAATAGTGAGGTAGTCTACTTGTGCATTAGCTGTATCACAGCTTACTTAGAGGTAGTCAACGAGTCTGACAATAGTGAGGTAGTCTACTTGTGCATTGGCTGTATCACAGCTTACTTGGAGGTAGTCAACGAGTCTGACAATAGTGAGGTAGTCTACTTGTGCATTGGCTGTATCACAGCTTACTTGGAGGTAGTCAACGAGTCTGACAATAGTGAGACGAGTGACTGATGAACATACAAATATCCCTCCTATGTGAGAAACTACGGTCGTTAGTCTAATTTGGTTTAATCAGAGCTTTGACAATCAAAAGGGATGGAGGTCATACTCAAACCCCACCAATCAAAGTAAGAACATGCAAGCCCTAAGACTCACGCTCGCGGTTTGAAATCAGCTACATACATTTGTACTTTCGGACTGTTCTGCAAATAAACGCAACTTAATGAATAACAAATATATCGTGGACTGGCTCGTAGATAAGGGTGGGGGTAGGGGGTAAAGGTATTCTATTCCTCTACCCCCCTCCCTCATTAACAAATCGGAACATGACTTTAAGCACTAGGAACGTGGCCAAAAGGAAATGTCTAAACATTTTTTTCTCAACCTGGGGCCCACTCCCCTCAAGCAGGCAATTTGATTGTTCTGTGGGAAATTCGATCAAGTTGTGATTATACTTTAATTAGGGAATTATTTAAAATTTGAATATATAACAATATGGATATGTTACATAGAGGAAAGTCAGAATTTAGAAAGACTTAGGCGGGACATGGTAAACAATACATTGGCGTGTCATGCTATTACACGATGTCTGAAAACATGTTTAGGGTTTGAAATCCAATTCTGCAGTGATTTTGGCGATCTTGAGCTACTGTTGTTACACGAGGTTGGCTAGACAATGGACGGCCATTAGTTGTACCTGTAGCTAGAAATATGTAATTCAGACTCACTATAGTGGAATGGTCACAATTAAAATGTCTGGCAGCTTCTCTGGTCACCATAACCACTCATCAGCATACCAACAGTCTGCCATCGCTCTTGTGACAAAGGTCGAGGCTTCACAAACACAACAACACTTCATTTCGATGAAAACAAAAGATGACGTTTTACCCCCTGAAATATACTACTAATGTACGCCAAATTTCAAATTGATTCAACTAATAATATTGCCATAATTCTGCAATTTGATGTTTTACATGTGAAGCACGAAAATTGTAAGATAATATGACACGACAATAACGTGAAACATTAAATTTAACCCGTACATATTCATGCGGTATGTGCTTTAACATCTCTCACTATTTATCTATTCGCTAAACATGTGGTTGCTTTCAGCGTCAGGGGTAGAAGTGTTCTCTGGAGGCAGCACTCTTGTGTGTTGAGTATATATGGAGTTTGTCACCTCTTTTATTTCAGTTCTCCTTCGTTTTCGTAGTCGGCATCTAGGTCTGCCTTCGCTGTATCTGTGCAGCATAGATTGATGTTGTATGCTATCTGATGGTAGTCTGCTGATGTGTGCAAACTATTTG
This sequence comes from Meghimatium bilineatum, assembly GCA_034231615.1. Classification (NCBI taxonomy): domain Eukaryota; kingdom Metazoa; phylum Mollusca; class Gastropoda; order Stylommatophora; family Philomycidae; genus Meghimatium; species Meghimatium bilineatum. The sequence goes on from CM067309.1 coordinate 28,939,140, forward strand.
ATCTGTTGTCTCTTAATACATTTCACGATTGGACTTGTGCCAGTTTACTAAAATAACAATTCAAGTATGAAAATGTTTCATGTTTGTGTGAGCTTGTAATGACTGCTGGAATAGAAGTGGATGTGCTTGTATTCGTACCAGTTTATACAAATTAAAATGTAGCTTCAATATTTAAGGACGTAGCCATCAACCCAGTATATTTAGTGATTTTCTAGGCATTGTAAATACTTTCAGTAGTTTGTCATTGCTTTCTAAACGAATGCACAATTGCCTGCGGCGGTATTCGAACCCGGTACATTGGTCGTCACATAGTCGCACTATACCACACCGCCACAGAGCCGGACTCACCATATCACTTGTGTACTTCACGGTATGATTAAAAACAATTATTCTTCTGAATTTGCTCTCAAACTCCAACATATTATCAGTATATAGACTAGAGAATATACTTGTTAATTTTTGTGGCATTGTTAATAATTTGACTGCGGTATCTACGCCTTCGACCTCACAATTCCTACGTCAGCATTACTTTTGTGTCACATTAACCCTCCATGGGCAGCCCAAAACCTAGTCATCCTTAAACATGTCTTCTGTCTTTGGTCACACCACATCTCTAAAATTGATGCGATTTTAGTTAAGAATTGCAACGTGAATATTCCAAGCTACTATGAATATGGACCTGTTAAACGACACACAGACAATAGCAACACACACACTGCACATGTAGATCAACTCCACGAGAGCCGCAGACATTTTAAGCCAGGTGTTCTCAAACTGACCAAACGTTGAGTGCCGTCCACATGTACTCGTTAGTGCTAAAGAGTACCATAGAGAGATAGGAAGCACTCGCACGAGGCGAGTACATATCGTAACGAGCACAATAAGGTCCTCCCGCGCACCAGGTTTACAACGCTTGGTACACCACACGATATTTTGGCTCAAAAACATAAGCACTACTAACGTATATCCCTGCGGATATTATCAAGTACTAAGAATGTATATAACAATAACACTATTCATGTGTGATCAACAAGACCCAAGGGTACATGACATGTAATCCCGACACAAAAAATGTCAGGGGCTAACCAACAAAAGAGTAAGGTTCAAAACTCTTTTATGAGATCTCATACAGTTACATTCCTCGTTACACCCTGTGCGTTTCTCAAATGGATTGGTGAATGGGGGGTGGGGGTATACTGGTTTAAGGATCCCTTCCCCGCCTTTTATAAATATAGACACAGTCTTATAAGCCTACTGCTTGAAACTATAGAACATAGAATGTTGATGGTGATGATGCTGATGGAAAGTGTGTGGGTGAGGGGTCGGGGGGAAGAGGCATTCTAGTGAGGCAGTATTCAAGGATCGTCACGTTTTGCCAGAAGCAGGTGCCGGTTTCTGGGCTAACTAGTTTATCATTCTTCTGTCAGTTTTGTTGATCTTTTTGTCTATTGTCTTTCCCCAGGCGGTTTGTAACCGACTCTTTCCGTTAAGCGTAGGGGTGGTTGTAACTCGAGCGTGTGTTCCAAGGCCAGATGTGTCGCCTCTACTGTGCTATGACCGTGTTTTTTTCAAAATGTCCCTGATGTTTTCTATCCATCTTTATCGTGGTCTTCATCTGGCTTCGTATCCTGGTCTCATTTGGTTATATTTTTGTACGGGCAATTTGTCGCGATGCATTCTCATAATTTTACAAAACTACTTGATCTGCTGCCTTTCTGTGCATTATGTGCAACGTGTTTTACCTATTATTTTCCTGATGTATTCATTTCACAACCTATCAAGCCATATTTGATACACATGACATTTCTAGGATCCATCTGTAGTGATGGTAAATCTGACAATCCCGGTATCATAAGAAGTCTGTCACAGAAGAACAAAGATGTAATGTCCGCAGGCGTGCATTCTTCGTCATTCATTCGGATTATTTTATAGAAGTGAGAACAAAGAAATGAATTAAACAATGCGTATTTAACAAAATGAAATACAACGTGAAACATTAACTATCGTCATCACGTGACATATTCTTTCCAGATCGTTGTCTTTGCAATGATGTCCTAAACCCGACTCTATCCTGTACCAATCTGCCAGAATCCTCCAATGATATCTTCATACATTCTTTAATATCATCTGTCCATCTCCGTCTATGTCTACCTCTTCCACTACTTCACTGAGTTTTGCCATCTAATAGCTATAAAGACGATTATTTCCACTGGAATAGAAGCCTCACTTAATAGTTGCATCCTTTACTAGATGTATATTACTGCGGGATGCTAGGTCTGGTGGGCACGTTAGCAACGCAGTTTCTATAATATAAATATAACTAGAAAATAACTAGAAAAAAAATCGCCTTCTTTTTTGGTGATTCTCTTAAAAATAAATTTCAAAAAACGGAGGAATCCGTGTTTATTTTACCACACCAATCTTACTTATGTCGTGTCTACGACCCTGTCCATTTTATCCCTCTAATCTCACTGATGTCCTATCTACGATCATGGGTCTCTTTTACCCTTCTAACCTTACTGATATCAGATATCCTGTCAACGATTCTGTCCATTTTAGCTGACAGCTTTTCACTGTCTTACATTCCATCGTTACAAATTCACGTTATACCGACTTACATTACTTTAACTTTTCTCATCTAGTTCTTTTTCATTCTATATGAACATTACTTTCTGTCACTTGTCTTCTCTCAATAGTAATCTGTCACGCATTCTCTCTCTACTCTAAACAGTACTCTCTGCTACATATTCTCTCAACAATACACAGTGTCACCCATTCTCTCTAAACAGTACTCTCTGTTACCTATTCTCTCAACAATACACGGTGTCACCCATTCTCTCTAAACAGTACTCTCTGCTACCTATTCTCTCAACAATACACAGTGTCACCCATTCTCTCTAAACAGTACTCTCTGTTACCTATTCTATCAACAATACACGGTGTCACCCATTCTCTCTAAACAGTACTCTCTGCTACATATTCTCTCAACAATACACAGTGTCACCCATTCTCTCTAAACAGTACTCTCTGCTACCTATTCTCTCAACAATACACAGTGTCACCCATTCTCTCTAAACAGTACTCTCTGCTACCTATTCTCTCAACAATACACAGTGTCACCCATTCTCTCTAAACAGTACTGTTTGATGTTAAGTTTTTCTCAAATGTACTATCTCTGCCCATTCTGGTAACATTGCCATTGGTGCCTACTTTCTATACAGATAATACATCTCTATATGTTATTTGTACCCATTCTCTCAAAAATTACTACCTGTACCCATTCTCTCAAAATTACTACATGTAAACATTCTCTCAAAATTACTATCTGTACACATTCTCTCAAAATTATTATCTGTACACATTCTCTCAAAATTACTATCTGTACACATTCTCTCAAAATTACTACCTGTACACAATCTCTCAAAATTACTATCTGTACACATTCTCTCAAAATTACTATCTGTACACATTCTCTCAAAATTACTATCTGTACACATTCTCTCAAAATTACTACCTGTACCCATTCTCTCAAAATTACTATCTGTACACATTCTCTCAAAATTACTATCTGTACACATTCTCTCAAAATTACTATCTGTACACATTCTCTCAAAATTACTATCTGTACCCATTCTCTAAAAATTACAATCTGTACACATTCTCTCAAAATTACTATCTGTACACATTCTCTCAAAATTACTATCTGTACACATTCTCTCAAAATTACTATCTGTACACATTCCCTCAAAATTACTATATCTACACAATCTTTCAAAAGTACTATCTGTACAGATTCTCTCAAAATTAATATCTGTACCCATTCTCTCAAAATTACTATCTGTACCCATTCTCTCAAAATTACTATATATACCCATTTAACACATATTTACTCGACTTAACACATTCACGTCTATTCTCCCTCTCACTAACTTATATAATGTACCCACACTCCTCCCTCTGTTATTCATCAAATTACTAGATCGAAACTTTACAGACATTTCTACTAGTACATTGAACTTAGTACGGCATAGGGACACTTGCGGACATAGCCCTAATGAAATGATTCCCAAATGTGCATCGTGAAGAAGTACTGGTTAATGTGGTGATAATTCGAGTTCCTGGTCTCCCTACGGGGTTCAGTAATTTATCAGAGTTTCATTTCCTGGAAGTCCTTACGCTGAATACAAATGGCATTCAATTTTTTTTTAATATCGCCCCTCTATTTTCATATTAATCTTCGTAGCAAGTAAGTAACGTCCTTCTAGTGAGTGAAAGCGAGCCCTGGACAATCAGGATGATAGTAAGGAACTATGTAGAAATCTAACAGAAACATATATAATAGAACAGTGTGAACAACTTCCATAGTTTGGTTTGCACTGGAAGCCGTTGGTGATTGGAAACTGTTTGTATCTAACCTGGAAATGTGTCTTATCATCACATCAACACACATAGCACATATAGTGAGAACATATCAACACACATAGCACATATAGTGAGAACATATCAACACACATAGCACATATAGTGAGAACATATCAACACACATAGCACATATAGTGAGAACATATCAACACACATAGCACATAGAGTGATAGCTTATCAACACACAGAGAGCGAGAAATTCAGTTAATCACGAATACCCAATGACCAGGTGGACACAGACAACAGGTTGAACGATGTCCAATCAGCGAATATCTTTTATAAAAGTAACTCCAAAAAAGCTGTGTTTATTTTTAACAGTATAGACGAACTACTAATAATTTTTATACATATTCTTCTTCTTCTTCTTTCGTTCACTTGAAACATGTCTATATCTGTAATTCTGTCACCTTAATAAAACTCACTGTCTTTTGTAGTTCATTCAGTGTCCCATAGAGTTTTGATTCCAGTGTTGTTTCCTCTGGCCAAAATGTATGCCTCAGCATTTCATACTCAGAACACTCTTGAAGTATATTTTTGGCACTCTGTGCTGCCTGTCCACATGTACACATCGCCGTGTTGCCAATCTTGAACTTTGTATACATGTGACTGTGGAGTCGGTTGTGTCTTGTTCTGAGACGTAGAATTATAACTTGTTCTGATCTGTTCATAATGTGATAGTCATTTTGTGTTGGTATTTGTGGCTTTCTTATTGACTTGATCATCTGTTTTTTTTCTGATGGTAGGTGATTGGTATATCTAGTTGGTCTTCGGCAGCACCTTCCTTAGCCAGTTGGTCTGCTTTTTCATTTCCTGGTATTCCACAGTGAGAGGGTATCCACTGCATGGTTACCCTATACTGGTACGACAATTCGCTAAGTTGTTTTTTCAAGTATGTTAGTTTTCCATATTGGAGAGCTTGAAGCACTGACCTTGCATCTGTCATGAATACCACAGGCTGTAGGCCAGAGTTGGAGTTCAGCAGTTTTTTAGCTGCCACACTAATTGCCTGGATTTCTGCATCATAATTATTGTAGAATTTTCCTGTCGGTGTTCTGATTGTATCTCTAGGCTTGTGTGGATATTCTATATATACACCTGCACCTCCATTCCTCACAGAATTCTGTGCTGACCCATCTGTGTATACTCTGACCCATATAGCTTGTGGATATTCCTCATCCAGGAAACTGAGGGTGGCTGTCCTTCGCTGCACACTGTTCTGTTCGTCCTAGTTTAGTATTCCTTTCACATGGGTCTGAATGTATATTGACATGCCATGCCTTTCACTCCACGGGGTTTGTTCTGGTACAGACCTTAAGGGGCTGTCAACTTCAGGTAGGTCTGTAAGTTGTCTACGGAGTCGTTTAGCTTGATGGATAAAGCTGTTTCTTTTCAGTCGCCCCATTGCTAGATTTTGGAATCTTTCCTTCATTGGATGACTTGGCATACACTTAAATGTTTCTGCTTGAATTAGTATTTGTGCGTCTCTGCGTTCGCCAAGTGTTTGCATGCTACCCATTTTCTGCATCTCTGCTATGGGTGTTGATTTCATTGCTCCCAACATTATTCTAAGTGCCTGGTTTTGCAATTTATCTAGATCTTGTAAAGTGGTGTTTGATGCAGGACACCACGCAGCTGAACCATATTCCAGGTGTGGTCTTATGCCTTGCTGGTAAACTTTACTGAGTATATTTCCACTGGTTCCCCATATCGTTCAACTTAGTTTTCTCAGGATAGCTAACTTCCTCCTGGCTTTTGTTGTTGCTTTGTTTATGTGCTGCTTCCATGTCAGCTTATCATCAAAAGTAACTCCGAGGTATGTTGGTTGTTTGTCTTCTTTCAAGAGCTCTCCATCTATCTTGATATGACCAGCTTTTTGTTTTGGTGAGATGATAAAGAGTGTAGTGCTGCACTTATCTGTATTAATGCTGACACACCATCTATTTGCCCATAAGGTTAGTGCTTTAGTAAGGATAGCTCATTGTATTTGTTTAGTGGCCACTGTTGCATGTTCTTCCGTGCACCAGATCACCAGGTCGCCAGCATACATTGCCACTTTGATCCCGTGTGGTAGTTCAGCAACTAGGTCATTGGTGTAAACCAAGAAAAGTGTGGGTGACAGGACTCCTCCCTGGGGGACTCATGACGCAGTAGAACTTTCTTGCTCTTACGACCATCTAATTCTACACTGGCTCTTCTATTATGCAGGTATACTTTTACCCATTTGTACATTCTTGAGCTAACCCTGCAATTTCGCAATTTCTTTAGGAGCCCTTCTTTGTTATGGTGATACAGAGATGCAGAAAATGGGTAGCATGCAAACACTTGGCGAACGCAGAGACACACAAATACTAATTCAAGCAGAAACATTTAAGTGTATGCCAAGTCATCCAATGAAGGAAAGATTCCAAAATCTAGCAATGGGGCGACTGAAAAGAAACAGCTTTATCAAATGCTTTCCTGAGGTATATCAATGCTGCTAGTACCAGTTTCTTATCTTGGAAGGCATCCTCAATCTCTTAGGAGAGGTAGGTTGCCTGATCTTCAGTAGAGTAGCAATGTTTGAAACCTGCTTGCTGTGATACCAGGTTTTCACTTTAAAGGTACCACTGCATCCTAAGATTTATAATGCGTTCCATTGTTTTGCATAGACAGCTTGCGAGGCTGATGGGCCTGTAGTTGGAGACAGTGTTGCCATCTTTTCCTGATTTGAGGATTGGTATCATTATTGCTTCTCTCCACGCCTGTGGTACATTTCCTGTGGACCAGCTTGTGTTAAAGATCTGCAGTAGCTTTGCTCTTGCTGCAATTCCCAGGTTTCTAATCATTTCATTTGACACTCCATCAGCTCCAGGGGACTTTTTCATTTTCAATTTGGATATTGCATGTTCCAGTTCTCTCATTGTAATTGGTGTCTCTATGAATTCAGGTATATTTTCGCCTTGTCTAATGTTTTGCTGGTTCTCTCTAACCTCCTGTTGTTTGTCTGGGCTGACTTTGACGTTATTGTCTTCTGCAAAGGAATCTGCAAAGTAATCAGCTTCATGTTTACCTGTTAAAATGTTTCTATCTTTATAAAGTGTGATCCTGGTATTTCTCCCTGTACCTTCATCATTTAGTTGTTTTACAAGTTTCCATAATTTCCTAGTATCTATTTCTAGGTTCAGCGACTCTGTTTTTTTCTTTCCAGCTTCTCCGTCTAGCTTGTAACTTGGCTCTTTGAAATTTAGCCTTTGTTTGCTGATATTTGTTGTGATGTTCTTGGCTAGGTCTGTTCTCAGCCTGCTGTCTAGATGTTTCCATCTCATTTTGCAGCTTTTCCAGTTCATCATTCCAGTAGGGTTTGTAGTTTTTGCGTGCCGCCCTGGGTATGGTTTTACTAGCAGCATGTAGTATACATCTATTAAATTCACTCACTGTTCTATTGATGTCTTTGTCCAAGTTCATGTCCTTAGCTAGAACTCTGTTTAAATGTTGGTACATTTTCCAGTCTGCCCTTTTATAGTTCCACCTAGGGAGCGTGCTGCTGTCCTAGGTAAATTCATTGTGGATTTCCATGAATACTGATCTGTAGTCACTACCCCCAAGCTGCTTTCCAACGACACGTGTGATGTTCCATTCCAAGCCTGGTGAGTGAAATGTAGAGGTGGTGTGCCATGCTCTCGAGTAGAAGGTTGGTGAGTCTGCTGGCTGGTTAATAAGGATGAGATTATTTTCATCCTGCCAGCTCTCAAGTTCCTCACCTCACTTGTCGATATGATAGTAGCCCCAGCTCTGAGTGTGGCTGTTGAAGTCACCACACACCATACGTCTCTCTTTGTCTGGAATAGTGTCTAGTTCCAATGGTTTATCATTTGGGCAGTAGTAGTTCAGGAGATGGAATTCTGCACTGTCTGTTTTTAGGTGGAGCATCTGGTATTCTGCCCCTTCCATGTATACTTCCAGCTGACATGCGCTGATATTGTTTTTAACAAGTGTCAGAATTCCACCGTTTCGCCTGTCCTTTATGCCAGACCGGTAGCACTGGTAGCCTCTGATTTTGAAGGTTATGTCGCTGCTGAGGTGTGTTTCTTGGATACGGCATATATTAACGAGTTCTTCACTGAGGACATTTTCAAGTTCCAATTTTTTCTGTATCCATCTCTTTTACTGTTGACACCCTCAGCATTCCAGTGCATTATTTTCATTCGTTGTTTGTTTGTTTGTCCAGTAGCTCTATTCCCTTGCCTCCTGGCTCCTCTGGGTAATTGAGAATGACTTCCAGTAACTGAGGTATAGGGTCGAGGTATAGGGCCCGGTACCGTCCCTGCCTGAACGTCCGCCACAGGGCAGGCACCATAACTATTTATAAATACAGACATGTTTCCATTGTGTTATGTGCGTGGCATCCTGATTATCTTTGCGCCTTTTGGATGGATGCCTCCGTCGTCAGCACTCTGCTTACTTGGGCAGGACTATGGTCCTGCTCGAGTGGGACTGCCCGACCAGTCTTAGTTTCCAGCCCCTGATGGCTGAACTAAGCCCCATCACCACTGCACGGTGCTGGCCTCGATGGGGTTTCTACATATAATATTGTATAATATCTTTACATTATAAGACCTATGGCTAATGGACACTCACACTTTCTAAAATGACCCATTTAATTATTTTCTTTATTTTTATTGGTGTAATCATAACAAAGTGTAATCATAGTGTTTACAGAAAACTCCAATAATAGGCAAACGTTTAATTAAGGAGGCCCGATTCCCATTAGCTAGTAGGTCTTCTATTGCAGACGATGTGGACGATACCAATACTGATCTTCACGGAGGTTCACCTACGAATACTTTGTTATGCATTTTACAAAGCGCGATATTCTTCGTCTATCATGTCTCAGACAAGCTGGGAATCCGGAATCTTTGATACAGTTTGTTGTCTTTTTCGTGGCTTATACTCTGACGTACAGCTTCAACAAAGCTGATTGGAATGGGTCATGACTTGCATCTAGAGTCTGCGTGACAGGGGGCATTCTTGTGAGATATGTTCCACTGCCATATTCGCGAAATTGCAATGTCACAGGCAAGCTATACCTTTTTATATGTGGTGTACATGAGATGTCTCAGCTTGTTGCGATCAGTTCTGAGGCTCGAAAAGATAACCTGAACTCCACTGAATAGTTGCTGGTACCCGTCATTTGTATTATATTTATGGTGGTTTTTTTACTACTGTTTCTTCTAGTTGCCATTGATAATGGTCTTCACTTTCCTGTAGCCGATGAGACAAACTTTCAGCGGCAGATTATTACATTCTTTGGCTCAAATTTACTTTAAAATTCACTTCCGTTAATGTTGCCGTGTGAAGTTAACCAATGGATCACTAGTCTTTGGAAATTAATATCAGGGCCGTGCTGTGATGTGATGCAGACAGGTGGTCGCATCAGGCGGCACCAATCAAAATACATTTAAGTAGCGGTATTTCAAAGAAAAACCGCTTAAGGGGATGGCGTTTCAAAAACTTTCATCATACTGAGAAAATCGACCGTACAATCATGATTATTATGTATCTTTAAACAGGTGCTTCTCTCAGTTGAGAAGAACAGAGTACATAGGGGAAATACGAGTAAAACTAAATTAATCCTCTACGCTATTTCGTTGTTTGAACTTATTCTTGCTTAGAGGTTGTAGCACTTGCTTGGCCGAGAACAATGCGAGATTCTCATTGGTAATAATCAACGAGTGATTAAGACTAGTGCTTACTGGAGATTCATCGTTTCCGTGAGAGTTTCAACACACAGACTGTTGAACCTCGTGTGGCTAAACGTCTTTTGTCTCTCTAAGACGTTGCGCCGACGTATCAAATTCATCCCAATTTTAGACTGGAGATAGTCTCGATTCTAATGTCCAGATGGAAAACCGTCTGGAAAAATAGAGTAATTACAGTAGTGAAGATCGACTGATATAAATCTGTAATCGGTAGCGTATCCTAGTCAGGGCACAGCCATAAATTCAGTACTTCTTGGCTGTAATAATTCTCTAGGCAATATAAATATGTCTACTAGTTTGCCATTGCTTTCTGAACAGCCCGGATGCACAACTACCTGTGGCGGGAATCGTGCTCGGTACCTTGACGGTCACAGACGCACTCTGTACCACTGCGTCACCGAGCCGGACAAATCTGTAATAATATATATATTATTTTGTACGAACAAGAGAGTTATAACGGAAACTGAGAGAAGAATACAGGATTTTGAAAACAGATTTCACAGACAGACGAGTACTGCCCATCAATTATGTTCCATATAATTGATGGGAAACTCCGTGGCCTAGTGGTTACGCCGATCGCCATGTTCTTGAAGATTCATGGGGTCTTGTTTACATGGTGAGATTTTTTTCAACGATACGCGGGAATTGTCAATGCCAGGGTGTTACATGTTGTTACAGCGGTATGTTCAGCAGGCGGCGTGACACTTTGTTTAGAAGAACGGAGTACATATGGAATAACAGGGGTAAAATTAAGTTAATCCCCTACGATATTTAGTCATTAGACAGAAAATAAAACCAATGCATATCTAAGAAAATAAAACCAATGCATATCTAAGAAGCACAATACAAGCGCACACTTACAGATCAATACGTGCTATAGAAAACTATGAAAACGGGACTTGTGGATTTATTTAAAAAGTATCATACGCAATTTAATATTTTCAACGGAATTGAACAAAGCAACCACTTGTGAATAAGAATGCACCTGGGTTCATCAGAAAAAATCTCCGTATGCATTTAGGCAAGCATCCCACTGTTTAGGTAGACGTCGAATGCCGTCCGAGAAAAAGTTGCGTGGCTGTTCTCTGAACCATGTGGTCACCGCTGTCTTCACGTCTGCGTCGCTGTTGAATCGCTGTCCCTTTAGTGCTTTCTTCAACGGTCCGAACAAATGGAAATCACACGGGGATAAATCGGGACTATAGGCTGGGTGATGAAGAACTTCCCAATTCTTCTTTGCCAATGTTTCCTGCACTATTTTTGCGACGTGCGGACGAGCGTTGTCGTGGAGAATAATCACACCTTGAGAAAGTCTGCCTGGTCGCTTAGCCTTGATGGCCTTATGCAGCTTGTCTAAAGTGTCTTTATAATGGGCGGCATTGATGTTGACACCAGGTTCCTTAAAATCAGTCAACAAAAGCCCTTCATGGTCAAAAAATGCAGTCACCATAACCTTCCCAGCAGAAACCTGTGTCTTGAATTTTTTGGGTTTTGGTGAACCTGGATGTTTCCATTGCATGCTGTCAATTTTGCTGCTCGGTTCATAGTGGTGGCACCACGATTCATCACATGCCACAATGCTCAACAGAAATGCATCACCCTCTGCCCTGTAACGCATCAGGTGGTTCAAACTCCACCCCATCCGTTCTTCCTTATGGTGGTCAGTCAACATCCGTGGGACCCACTGTGAACACACCTTCCGATAGTTCAATTTCTTCCGAACAACCATGTGGGCTGTCCCAATTGACATATGGAATTCTTCTGCAAGCGAACGAATGCTCCGACGACGGTCAGTCAGTACTGCTTTATCAAGCACGGCTATGGCTTCTTCTGTTGCAACAATATGCGCCTGACCTGGCCGTGCAAGATCTACCGTTAACTCACGTCCGTCTTTAAACATACGCACCCACTCCATCACTCTGGTCCTCGACAAACATTTGTCACCATATGCTGCCTTCATTCTCCGATGAATGTCTACTGCTTGACATCCTTCAAATGAAAGAAACTGGATCACAGCACGCTGATTCACTGTGGACGGGTTCGGAATCACACCCGCCATATTGTTAACAGTCTTCTGCAGCACATATGCATGCTGGGAAGATGAACACGTGACCGTATGTAAATTATTGGATACTCATTACTAGTGCAAAATGTCATCAATATCAGTGCGCTCTATCACGCGTGGTGTAACAAGTCCCGTTTTCATTTGAACACGCCTCGTATCTATGTGACGTGTTCATTTGCGGAACGTTGTCCTCACTACTATTCTGTAAGCCTCTCTGTTCTGTGTGAGCTGCCCAGCTTCTTCCAGTGTCATGTTCAGAAGGTCTTCGATGTCATGTGTCCATCGTATTCTTGGTCTGCCTCTTGTTCCCTTTACTGAAACTTTCAACTCCATGATTAATCTCTCCAAACCAGTGTGTCTTTTTATATGTCCAAAATATGTAAGTTTACTTTTTATATGTCCAAAATGTGTAAGTTTACTTTTTGTGATAGTTTTGAGGAGATAATCTACTAATAAAAATATCTGAAATAAAGATGCCCCAAAAGAATAACACTGAAAACTATTAACCATTCGCTTTAATATCTTCGTCAGAATACAAACAATAATAAATGGAAAGAAAATAAAGTAGAATATACTAGTAAATCTAATAAGTATAAGCACTGTGGAAATAAATACAACAAGTAGTGAAATATTGCAAACTTGTATGGTTTGCAGCACTGATAGAGCATGCTTTTTTCTTCCAAGAATGTCATGCAGTGGACAGAGGCGGTAGAAGAAATGAAATGAAATTATGGGTTGATACTATTAAAGACATGATTCTCAAACATGAAAGCTCAAGTGGGTGTTGATATTTCTAACGTGGCAGCATTACACACCTGAGGCATGACCTTCTACTATAGTGAACCTCTGCACATAATTCATTAGGCCGTCATGCGTTACAGTTTTGATTATTGTTGTGTTTCCGTTGATCACTAGTTATATACTTGGAGTCGCATGACAAAAATAGCCACGGTGTCTCCAAATATATCAATCAATATCAATAAACCCATAACCCTTCAGGGTCGTAGGGGTACCACATTGGATGCTTCAGCACACAGAGTCCTCCAGCGAATTCTATCCTCAGCGATGCGGATGAGTGTGGAAATATCTTGCCCTGTCCATTCCTTGATGTTGTTTGTCCATGTCTTTATTTGGCTCCTCTGCTTCTTCCACCCTCGACAGTTCCCTGCAGTATTGTTTTTGACAAGGAATCGTGCCTGCATACATGTCCGAACCATGCTAGTTTTCGTCGTTTCACTATTGAAAGCAATGGCTCCTGGACACCTGCACACATCTCTACTTTATTTCTTACGTACACATTGGTCTTATGTTCCCTATAGTAAATTCATAGAATTCCTCTGTAGCATTTATACTCGAAAGCCTGTAATCTTCTCTCCATGTCCGCAGTGAGTGTCCAATTCTCACAACCATACAACACAACAGAAAGCACCAGCGAATTATATAGTTTGATGTTCACTCCAGCACTGATGTTGCTCTTCCAAATCACAGTTAGCCTTGACAAGGACGCTAAATCCATCTCCAGCCTTATTTTTACTTCTGCTTTGCATTTACCATCGCTGCATATACTGGATCCGAGGTATTTGAAGGTATTCATCACCTCATATTCACCTCCAAATATATAAATAGTGACAAAAGGAATCATGACAATAATCGACAACGTAACGAACGACGTCCTAATTAATTATGTGCAGAGTCCCTGTATACAGTAGATGGTCATGCCTGAGGGGTTATAGATTTGATAAAGATGCTGTTTTTTTTTTTACATCAAATGATATCACGGTACAAACAAATCAACAACCACATCATCTGTGTAGAAATTGATTCACATAATGTGTCACGTACTAAATACTTGTCTTTATCAACACGCACAACAAACATTAGCTTGTAGAGCAGCCCATTTGTTTCAGTGAGATTGAGTACTCAAAGTGTAAGTCGTAAGGGGAACATCTTCTGAGAAAAGTTGATAACCTCTGAACCAATTGCATTCACGTCACAATAATGCAGTCAATATTGATAATATTCTCATTCATCACTCAGAAAGTGATTGTCCCCCCTGACTAAATCTCTGTATCTCGGTAATGACCTTCTCAATATTTTGAGTGCGTTGGCAAGGTCCTATACTTCAGCGGTTCTCATAATATTCTCTTCGAGGTTATCAAAAAAGATATTAGTGTATTTAGGTTGGAATCTAAAGTATTATGAGAAACGCTGGTCTATTTCATATCCAAACGGCTTCTAGCTAATGGCAGTCATAAAACAGTGAACAGCTTTTTGTTTGACGGTGCAATCCACTCTGGATTATTAATTATTCACTTCAAGTTACTGGTAATCTGAGCACTGGTTCCCTCAACTCGGTAATTATGTGGATTTCTGTGTTTGTTTCTGTTAGAGAGCTTTTGTGTCTCTTCCTTTTGTATTATGTGGATTTTTGTGTTTGTTTCTGTTAGTGAGCTTTTGTGTCGGTACAATATTTATTATGTGGATTTCTGTGTATGTTTCTATTAAAGAGCTTTTGTGTTGGTTCCATTTTGATTATGTGGATTTCTGTGTATGTTTTCATTAGAGAGCATCTATGACGGTTCAGTTTTGATTATGTGGATTTCTGTGTATGTTTCGGTTAGAGAACTTTTGTGTGGGGATCCATGTTATTTAAATATGATGGTGCTGGCTACAACTGTGACGAGAAACCATGTTACATTTAGCAAACGTGTGAAGCAAAATTTCAGATATTGCTTGTTTTAACTTGTTAGTTGTGAGTTTTAAAACACAAATTTACCTTCAGAATGTGTCTTGTTCCTGGCGAGTGGATTAGTCAGATTCATAGGTGCTAATTGAGGAAATGTGGTGTTTTTTTTAAAAAACAGCACAAGGAATGTCACTGTATATTAATACTGTTTCAGAAACGAAAATTACACAATGTTCAAAAGGCGTTTATTGATTTAATTGTATTCGTGGTGACCTAAATGTACTTTGTCCCTGTCAATAAAGCAATTCGTCGCTCGCCAAGAGTACAACTTATAATACATAACATGCACCTCCAATCTTCAAGTGCGTCCTACGTCAAGGGTACAACTTATACATGCACCTCCAATCATCACGTGCGTCCTACGTCAAGAGTACAACTTATACATGCACCTCCAATCATCACGTGCGTCCTACGTCAAGAGTACAACTTATACATGCACCTCCAATCTTCAAGTGCGTCCTACGTCAAGAGTACAACTTATACATGCACCTCAAATCATCACGTGCGTCCTACGTCAAGGGTACAACTTATACATGCACCTCCAATCATCACGTGCGTCCTACGTCAAGAGTACAACTTATACATGCACCTCCAATCATCACGTGCGTCCTACGTCAAGAGTACAACTTATACATGCACCTCCAATCTTCAAGTGCGTCCTACGTCAAGAGTACAACTTATACATGTACCTCCAATCTTCAAGTTCGTCCTACGTCAAGAGTACAACTTATACATAACATGCATCTCCAATCTTCAAGTTCGCCCTACGTCAAGAGTACAACTTATACATAACATGCACCTCCAATCTTCAAGTGCGCCCTACGTCAAGAGTACAACTTATACACAACATGCACCTCCAATCTTCAAGTTCGCCCTACGTCAAGAGTACAACTTATACATAACATGCACCTCCAATCTTCAAGTGCGCCCTACGTCAAGCGTACAACTTATACATAACATGCACCTCCAATCTTCAAGTGCGCCCTACGTCAAGAGTACAACTTATACATAACATGCACCTCCAATCTTCAAGTGCGCCCTACGTCAAGAGTACAACTTATACATAACATGCACCTCCAATCTTCAAGTGCGTTGCCAGAAATCTTGGGGAAAAATCCACCTTTCAGTGAGAAGTTATCGGTTTGTGTTCATTTTTTTTAGCGCGTTATATACTGCTCTGCAACACTCCTTTCTTATTTCTTTGTTGTTCTCATTCATTATTTGCCTGTGTATCTGCTGGTGTTTGTTGGTTTCTCCTACTATTATTTACCCCTGTATCCTGCTGTTGTTTGTGTATCCTACTATTACTTGCCTGTGCATTCTGCTGTTGTTACCCTGTGTATTCTGCTATTGTTTTGTATGTGGTTGATTGTCTATCTTTTGTCTATACATTCTATTTCTGTAGTTTGTCCATATACTTCCTTCGTCTCAATTGAAATACTTATATTTCGTTATATGTTTTTAAAACTGACTGCAATTGAACCAAGTCTGTTCTAGCGGCACCGAATCCCTTTGCAACTCAAGTAGATATGTGGTTTTTTACAGCATTAAGAAACAAAAAACTGCATTTATCCGCATGCTTCCTTCTTGAATTTACTTGTATTATTTATATATGTGTACATACTATTTTTTAATATACACAACAATGTAATTTTTGTGTATTTTTTCAGGGGTTTCGGATTTGTCACGTTTATGGACCCCGATAGTATCACCAAAGTTATGGAAAGCAAACCACATCATATAGACTCTAAAGGAGTAAGATAAATGTTGTCGTGTGTATGTTTCATGTAATGTTGTTTTTCCATGCTTATTGCAAGTATTCATATGAGATAAAACTCAGTGTCGGGAGACAACCCAATTTTGGAAATTGCGAGGGCTAGTGTAACATTGTCTAATATCTAGCTAGATAAATGGAAATAGATATATCTGTTATCAATATTTATCAATAAAATATAATAGATATATCTGTTATCAATATTTATCAATAAAATATAATAGATATATATGTTATCAATATTTATCAATAAAATATCCTGCAACGAAACAGCGACATATGACTACGAATACAATTGTTTATATATTACGTCAACAATTTTCTACCCCTTTCATCGACTTTCAACAAATGACAAGAATTGAGGAATCCTTCCTAGATCCTGCGTAATTATATGTCTCAAAAATGTTGACCGTTTGTCACGTCCACTTTTGAAAATCAGTTATACTTGTGTCCTTGATTAGAGTTCGTAGATGGCTAATAAGCCTTATTATAGTCGCAAATGTTCTTGGATAGTTTATGCATAGATGGCCACTGTTGATAGTTGTTGGACTACCCGAGACTTTATATAAACTTTTAGCTATTGAACTACTGCATTCACATCATTTCACATGATGCTGCGCGCCTTATTTCTGTGTAGTCTAATTGAGCACAGTGTAATACTATTTTGTGCAAGTTCTCCCATGTATTTTGGTCTATTTCAAACGCTTTCAGTGAGGTTTTTAACGAATCATTGGAGCGCTTCCTTTGGCCATCTTGAGAAAGTATGCCGTTCTGTATTCTACAGGAAGTATGCCGTTCACCATAGAGAAGAATCTTTGGTAGACGAGACTCATTATCGAAACATATTCCCACATTTCGTGCACCTAAAGTCAGTGCGAAAACCTTTTCCCTTCGAGCGAATTTTCGTGAATGTGAAACTGACTTGACCTGGGAATGTTTATTTAAAGTGAGGAGAAATTGTACACAGCATTGATCTCACTGTCTTGTCTGACTCATGTTATACTATTGGTCAGACGAATCGAGACTACAAATGAAGTTTGATGCAATAAACGAGCATAGTTTTCTACGTGTCTCACCGTGCTCGATAAGTCCACACCGCGTGCTACAACTCGCCTACATACCCGGTGGACATAAGCGTACATTCACTGAAAATCAGACTTTACTAGCTATGGTTTCCAAGACCGTCATGTTTTTGTCATATTTTTGTTGACCGTCATAATCCCAGCATGGCATCATCAACTTTATGCCTGTCCAACAGACTCTGAGTCGAGCGTGATGCTTGAACACGTCCCAAGCCGAGTTACATACTGCGTTACATATTTCACAGTTCAGTGTTGTTGATATTAATTTTCAAGTCAATTTTGGTCAAAACATAAACTTCATATTATTAAATATAACTGATCTTTATATTAGAAGTTGACAGCTTCATCTGCTCTTTATATTAGAAGTTGACAGCTTCATCTGCTCTTTATATTAGAAGTTGACAGCTTCATCTGCTCTTTATATTAGAAGTTGACAGCTTCATCTGCTCTTTATATTAGAAGTTGACAGCTTCATCTGCTCTTTATATTAGAAGTTGACAGCTTCATCTGCTCTTTATATTAGAAGTTGACAGCTTCATCTGCTCTTTATATTAGAAGTTGACAGCTTCATCTGCTCTTTATATTAGAAGTTGACAGCTTCATCTGCTCTTTATATTAGAAGTTGACAGCTTCATCTGCTCTTTATATTAGAAGTTGACAGCTTCATCTGCTCTTTATATTAGAAGTTGACAGCTTCATCTGCTCTTTATATTAGAAGTTGACAGCTTCATCTGCTCTTTAAAACACGGTTTTGTTTTTTTGTCCGGACGTGGTTTTGAACCTGGCACGCTGTAACCCGGTGATAGCAAGCAAGCTCTCTATGAAATATGCTACCGCGCTCCTCAGCAAATGTTAGGTAGATAACATGAAAAATCCGACAGCTTCAGAAACATCCGACTATCAAAAACACTCTTATCCACATTTCTACCAGGTTCATATAGTAATTTCTACCAGTTAGACATCTAGTACTTTTTACCAGGTTCAGGTAGTATTTTTTACCTGGTTCATGTAGTAATTTCTACCAGTTCGTCCATTACTTTCTACCAGGTTCATGTAATACTTTCTACCAGGTTCATGTAATACTTTCTACCAGGTTCATGTAATACTTTCTACCAGGTTCACGTAATACTTTCTACCAGGTTCATGTATTACTTTCTACCAGGTTCATACATTAGTTATAAATAAACAAAATAACCTATTTATGATAAAATATTCCAAAATCACACGTTTCTGTAAATACATAAAACAACTAAGTTGTCAACAGTTGGGGCCCAGATGACACAGTTCTATAAATAAACCAAGAAAGTTTTACTCTACTAGGTTTACAGTCATTTTTTCTCTTATTATTTTGGTCATGTTAAGAGACAGTGAGATATGGATAACATAGGTAAAACGTGCAAGATTGAAGGAAAGAGAAACAGAGGCGATAACGTGAGAAAATATTGAACATTTTTACAAACTGGCATGGCACTGAGTCAACAAAAAATATAATACATACTACTAGTGATAGAGAATTCTGGAGATCCAAGATCGCCTACTTCAGCCGGCACGGCACCTGATAATTATGACGACTTTACGATCTTATTTTTCAGCTGATTTTATATTTTTTTGTTTGCCATTTTGAATTTTCCTGTTCTATTGTAAATAAACCAATCAACCAAGCTATGGTTCACATAACTTTTCTCTAAATAAACCAATCAACCAAGGTATGGTTCATATAACATTTTTCTCAAAATAAACCCAACGACCTGGTTATGGTTCATGTAACACTTCTTTCTAACTACATCAAACAACCACGTCATGGCCAAATGGTTCATATGACACTATTCTGTAAATAAACTGAACAACAACTCTATGACAAATTTATAATTATCAATAAACCAGGGAAGATCTAACAATGGGTTATATTTTGTGTCTATTAATTATCCCAAGATTTATTATGGTTGATAGCATTCACACTTACCGTTAAGCGTAGGGGTGGGAGCTTCAGTTGTCGTTCCAGTGCCAGATGTATCGCCGTGGTTACATTAATTCCATGTTTTTTCAAGGTTATCATGATGTTTTCTATCCACTGTTTTCTTGGTCTAACTTTCACTTTATGTCCGGATATTCTTTTGTTTTTACATGCTCTTAGTACATCCGAAGACGGCTGTGCTGGGCCATTGTCACAAATAAAACGGCAACACAACGCATTTCCATTCTCTGTACTATATTCAACCGGAAATCTTGTAGGACCATTGTCCTGTTACAAGAGAAATCCAGCGGGAGTGTGGGAATGAAAGCTGAAGAAGACGAATATGCTCTTATTGGTATTTGGTTTATCTTATCTAGTTTAATAACCATTGCGGATTTTCTCAGATACTCAATTTCACATATACCGATTTATTTCTGCTGTGAGACTGTTAAAGACCAAGTTTGATATTGGTGCAGTGTTCTGGTATAAAAATTGTAGGTATTACGTCTTTTGATTTATGTCTTGATCTTTGGATAGAGAAGTAATGGTGAAAGTTGGTAAGTCATTGTATTTGCTTTCTGACATCTTGTTTCTATTTCTCAGTCCAGTCTTCCAATTTCGGAAAAAAATGCTGCCTAAATATTTAAACTCTTTGGCTTATTTCACATTGATGTTATCTATTGTTTATCCATTGGTTTTGCAGACTTGCAAATTTTCCATAACATTTGTTTTTTCTATATTAACTTTCATGTTGTACTTCAACTATGCTAATATCAATGCATCAATGTCTTTTTGCAAATTTTCCTCATTTGGTATATTAGACTGTGATCTTCGGCAAATATTAGTTCGTTGATTTCATTAAGTCGCTCAGAAGGTTTATTTGAAATGCAACCAGTTGTTTTCAGAAGTAATAACACAATTACTAAAATAAGAGCGTCCAGAGCTTCGTCTGAAAGAATGAGTTTCTAATACATAAGAAAAACAAAAAGTAATGCCGGAAAATATTACTTTAAAAATATCTTTTCTTCTTCTTCTGCGTTCAGCATCTGTGGTTATGCTATACCGTCAGGCCTGTCGTCAAGACGAAGTCCGCTGTCTTCTCCAGGTCAGAGCGGCTGCCCCATAGCTTTTGCCTAAAGTCTGTATCCCTGGCCAGGTCTGCTGTCTCTGCTCTTTGTATGTTGGGCAGTCCAGAAGTATGTATTCAGAGGTCTGGGTTCGGGATCCACATGGACATTTATCTGTGTATGAGATCCTTAATCGGTAAAGGTGACCCAACAGTCTGCAGTGGCCTGTTCTAATGCGAAATATTGTGGTCTGTTGGTATATTTGGAGGAGATGTATTGCATCATGTTCGTATTCCCCTTCGATTTGTTTCTTCCACTTTGCTGTGTATGTGTTGCGGATTATAGTTTTTGCTTCTCCGTAAGACAGTGGGTGTCTGTGTTGTTCCATTTCACTTCCTGCCTTTGACAGAGCACCCGCTTTCTCATTTCCCATGATTCCACAGTGTGATGGTATCCACTGAAGGGCAATAGCTGTTGATTTTTGGATCTGTCTTAGCTCATGTCTGATGTTGTGCAGAAGGCTTTCGTTTCTGTTGCTCTGGATTTATTCCAGTATGGATCTGCAATCTGTGAACATGGCTATCTTCTTTGGTCTTGGCAGTCCTGGTTCGGTGAAGGCTAAAATAAATAACGAATCAGTCAGAGCAACAGCCTGGCGAACGAGCACTTGTAACACATATTTACTAACTCACTATAATCAGTTTGTGATCAGATGGTTCACATCCAATAAATATGATCAAGCATAAAGTTTTAAATGTGAAAAAACACATAACACCGAATACGAATGATTTTAATCGCATGGGGCACAAAAGATGATAATCATTGCGTCATGCTTGAAATTTTCTGCTCAAATAATAGTCATTATGACAGACAGTAATATATAATTAATAGAAAACAAAGAAATATGTTTAAACAGCAAACAATTCAATTACCCTCAAGCTATCATAGCAGAAGACAAACTATGAATCACACAAATTAATTGCGTTGTTTTCTAGAAGAATGCGTAAGAAATAAACCGAAAAATATAGGCCTAGACCACTGCGCAAATCGCTGGCAGTATACGTGAGGAAATGAGTTTTAGTTTGTTATACAAAACTAATATTGATTCATGGATGTAAATCATGGACATCGATTAAACGAATATATAAAAAAACCACTTACGTTACATAAACGAGTTTTTGGAGGCTAAATTTATGATTCATACCGTGTATAGTTCTGAAATTTAAAAAAAAATAAAGTGTTATAAAATGCATCATTACAAAATCAATGCAAACAGAAAATTATTTTAAAATACATTCGAAATTTATTGGATCAATTGTTATTTTAAATAAAGTAATAGAAAATATCGTGATATTAATCATTATCAACTGCCGTCTCCGCAGCAAATGTAGGCTGCCACCTTCATTTGTCTCTTATTATGGTGATTCACTCTGCTAGACTGTATCATCTTGTGATGTTTTCCTTCCATTTGTATCTCTGCGTAACCTTTACTCGCTGCTAATCATCAATTTATTAAGTAACTACTTCAGGGTGTCATGTCTTTGAAGTAACTACTTCAGGGTGTCATGTCTTTGAAGTAACTACTTCAGTGTGTCATGTCTTTGAAGTAACTACTTCAGGATGTCATGTCTTTGAAGTAACTTCTTCAGGGTGTCATGTCTTTGAAGTAACTACTTCAGGGTGTCCTGTCTTTGAAGTAACTACTTCAGGGTGTCATGTCTTTGAAGTAACTACCTACTTCAATGTGTCATGTATTTGAAGTAACTACTTCAGGGTGTCATGTCTTTGAAGTAACTACTTTAGGGTGTCATGTCTTTGAATATGTCCTTCATTTTTCTTTTAATTTGTATTTCTATTAATATTTTTCTTTCATAATCGATGTTGTCACAACATCTTTGCTTTCTTTCTACGAAGTTTTCCATATACTTCTATATATTAACATCTCAAAAGCATCATTTCTTAATTCTTGCTGTTATTTTATTAGCCACGTTTCTGAGACATACATTATTGTACAATATATGTAATACTTTATAATTCTCATTTTAGATTGTGTATCATGTGTTTATGTAACAGTATTTTTCTCATGTCATTGAAAGTACTTTTCTCCATTGATATTATCTATTTTAACTTCTGTTTCGCATCTACCAAATGAGTAAAATATATGTCCAAAATATAAATATAGGTCTACTTTTATGCAGTATCTCTCCATATGTTTGTATATTTAGTGTTTGTTCCCCTTTCATTTTGTTGATTATAATATGTATTTGTTGAAATTAAACTCATCGTAACATTAACGATGATTTGACAAAGCATTGGCAGTGTATTGGAAGGAATCCGAAAAGGGAGCAAAGAATAAAGACACCGTTACCAAACATGAATATCTTAACATGCGACTAAAGAGGTTTCTGGGATAAAGTTATCGGCCATATCTCACCATGGGTCCAAGTGATGCACAGCCTCGCAGAAAGTAGATGTGTCAGTCGATAAGCACAGATATCGCAGCCAAGCTGTAAACCATGATACAACGCAAGACATTCACTGGATTACATCTTGCTCTTCTACGAGAGTTTCATAATTAACGCCGAAGAAGAAGATGAAAAGCTGGAAGTACCAGACGACATATCAGGGTTGTGCGGTACAATTGATAGAGAAAACGTGCATCTAGAGATGAAACACGCCACCTGGCAGGTGCCTGTGTGTGAAATTAAACGCATCAAATGGCAGGTCCTTATGTAGCAGATCCTACTTTCTATCCTACTTGCTCAATGTCCTTAATTGTACCCCTTCTCTATTTTATAACCTCCATTGTCCTGCCAGGTCAAGATTGACAACTTGAATCTGTTTCAATTGATCCTTAAATATCATATTGTAGTATATGGATTTTGTTGAGCTTAACGTGAAAGGTTGAATGTAAAAATAGTGTAGGGTAGAATTTTATTTTCACTTCATACTTGTTTATGACCTGCACTGTCATGTGGTAGAAGAGTTCTCTGGAGACTGCTTTTTTGTGTGCTTCGTATGTGTTTGTTTGTGTTGACTCTTTTATTTTTGTAATCCATCGTTTTCAAAGTCTACAACTAGCTATGTCTCCATATTATTCTAATAGTCACAAACTAGTGCGCAGTGTAATAATAATCACAAATTGGGTGTAAATAACAAGTTTGCAGTGAAATAATAGTCACAAATTGGGTGTAAATAACAAGTTTGCAGTGAAATAATAGGAAATAATTTAGTGATATACTTTACTATATTCTGCCCGTATAGGCATGTACGATCGAGTCTGGCCGTGAAAAGAACTCCGTTCTTTTCATCATAATAGTATTGTCCAGTAAGTAGCGCATAGCCGTTATATCAGTACTCCTGGGTCATCCAAGAATGACGAAAAGCACAGGTTCATTGTGGATCATGTTAGTCGTCGTGGAACAGGGTTAGAATTCCAGTGAGTGCTCTACTGTTTGTGGCAGGACGAAGTTTTGATATAGCTGTACAAGCAGCTGTTTTGATATAGCTGTACAAGCAGCTGTTTTACTATAGCTGTACAATCAGCTGTTTGATATAGCTGTACAATCAGCCGTTTTGATATAGCTGAACAAGCAGCTGTTTTGATATAGCTGTACAATCAGCTGTTTTGATATAGCTGTACAATCAGCTGTTTTGATATAGCTGTACAAGCAGCTGTTTTGAAAAAAAAGCATCGGCGATGACCATGATAGCTGTCAACACTCTTAGGATTATCTAAATTCCTTGGATATTAAAATGCAGATATACATTTTCCGAACATGCTCTCGGGTACTTTAAAGTTTCTGCTCTCAATACTGTATCTGGGCATAAAATAGTATTCGGCGTAGATGCCTGAACGATGTGATTAATCAGAGAACTGCGCAAGTGGAGCAGGTGGGTAACTTCGGAGAATAATAAGTTAGTTTAATCAGCGGGCAATGGATGCTATGAATACTCACGCCCGTACATATTCTGAGGGAGGCTGTACACCTAATGGATTAGCCCAAAGTGAAGTTCTGCCGGTTCAAAATTAATAATCAATATTCAAAGCGGACTCAACAAAAAACATAGTGGACAGATTATAATCACGTGACTCAGGCGCCAAAGTTCATTTTCTGTTTTATTGTTCATTTACAGTTTTCAAAGAATAATTAGCATATATGTGTTTTTTTCCAAAGAATGTCTTTTCACCAGAAATAGCTGCAACGGTTATCAATTTTCATAACACTGATTCCATAGATTAGTCCATGGAATGTCTTGTCGCTTCATTTAACACAACATTGACTGCGTGGCACTTATAAAATTTAATGATGTTATGTCTGTTTGATAGCGTTCTGTGAATCGATTTGTCAGACGTTTTGTTATGGGGTTTTATGCTATTTTTACATCGATAATTCATTTGATACTTGTGTAAGTTTATGTTGTGTAAGTTTATGTTGTGTAAGTTTATGTTGTGTAAGTTTATGTTGTGTAAGTTTATGTTGTGTAAGTTTATGTTGTGTAAGTTTATGTTGTGTAAGTTTATGTTGTGTAAGTTTATGTTGTGTAAGTTTATGTTGTGTAAGTTTATGTTGTGTAAGTTTATGTTGTGTAAGTTTATGTTGTGTAAGTTTATGTTGTGTAAGTTTATGTTGTGTAAGTTTATGTTGTGTAAGTTTATGTTGTGTAAGTTTATGTTGTGTAAGTTTATGTTGTGTAAGTTTATGTTGTGTAAGTTTATGTTGTGTAATGATGATGATGGTGGCGATCATAATGAACTAAGTGATTCACATTTCTCCGGGAATTTATGTTACTTTCAGCGCCATATGTGTATTTCTCCTGGCATTTATATTAGTTTCAGCGCGATATGTGTATTTCTCTTGGAATTTATATTACTTTCAGCGCCTGATTTGTATTTCTCCTGAAATGTATGTTACTTTAAACGCCTGATTGGTATTTATCCTGACATTTATGTTACTTTCAGTACCTGATTGGTATTTATCCTGACATTTATGTTACTTTCAGTGCCTTATTGGTATTTCTTCTGGCATTTATTTCTATTATTTTCTTAGGGAAATTTTCGACAGTTTTATGAAGTCTCATTTCCTTCTACTGCGTAGGGGACTGCAGTGAATTTCATGTAATCATCAAGCATGATGCAAATTAATGTGTGAATTCTGTCGAGCAGTTCAGAAATATGTCTTTGGCAAAGGAAGTCATGGTGTGACCTAGCTAACACCACGCCTAAATTCCTTATTTGACTTTTGTGACTTTCATGATAAAATACTAATATATTTCTCTTCTCTATCGAGTCTTGGTAACTGGCGAGTGATTGATTTTTATTAGGAAATATAAGCGTATATTGCCGCATTATTCCAGTGTTAAGGAATCTTGTTATGTTCTTCGTCCATCACAAATGATAATGACTATTTGTTACTTTCACCTTTGAAAATTCAGTTATAATTTTTTCTTTGTTTAATATTTCATAGATTGC
This sequence comes from Meghimatium bilineatum, assembly GCA_034231615.1. Taxonomy (NCBI): domain Eukaryota; kingdom Metazoa; phylum Mollusca; class Gastropoda; order Stylommatophora; family Philomycidae; genus Meghimatium; species Meghimatium bilineatum. The sequence continues at coordinate 28,965,461 of CM067309.1, forward strand.
TAATAAGCCCTATTCGAGCATGCTCTTGAGCAGTTTGGGCATGGAATTACCACTGTAGAAGCATTTTTATCTATCCATGATGTTCTAGTCACTCTCCGCTGTTGAGCTGCAGTGTTTCTCCTGTTTTCACAAGATGATACGCCCTTGTTTACTGTAGAGCGCGATGTAGATCTATTTTGTGCAAGTTCTTCCTATTCATACTTACTATTAGCACAGACAAAACAGAAGTTATATTACAGACGGCGTCTGGTAAGGGCTGTCACGAGTTCTGAATAAAGATAGATTATGGGAGCCACGTCAAAGGCCTCCAGTAATGTTTTTAACGAGTCCCCGAAGAGCCTCCCTTGGCCACCCCGATATCGTGTACAATTATCCAGCTGACCATAGATAAGCATCTTTGGCAGGTGATGGTCGTACCAAACGATCTGCCGAGATTCCGTGTCCGCGTCAGAACAGTATCATCACCAGGGACACGGGATCTGTTTAATACAGTGATATTTTGAATTTTCTCTTGCCCTTTGATGTTCTCAACCTATTTGAGACAAGTTGTGTGAAAGTTACTGAGTTTCATCACATGACGTCTAGACACAAACCATACCAGCTACATCTATAGCAGCATGTAGCATCACTGGAAGTACGATTGATATGTAAACTTTCAGCTTAGTCTGTAGGTTAATGCCATCTTTATGTCGAACATGTGTGTACAATCTGCAGAAAGCGCTGCCTGCCCCGGCGATACATGTATGCACCTCATCATGAACATTGGTACTTTGCATTAAATTAAAGTGCTACTTAAGTATGTGAATTTGTTCATAATCTACAGTGCTACCCCATCAATATTTCTGCATGTCTCAACATAGCACTTGCCAGACATCGCTTGTAACATGTCTTCTTTTTTCTCCGTGGTAAGTTTAAAGTTGGTACAAGTCATGTAGAATATCTGTGTAATACTTTATAGGTCAACATTGGAGTTGGCATTTAGGGTATAGTCATCAACAAACAGGAGATCGCTGATAGTGCGTGATTTAACTTTGCTTTTTGCTCGAAGCCGCCGACGGTTGAACAATTTTCCATCTATGCGATATATGATGTCTACTCCCAAGTCTGGATCTCCTAAAGCTTGATTCAACATCGCAGAGAACACGATACTAAATAGGATAGGTGCTTATACATATCCCGTTTTACTTCATGTGAGACAGTAAAAGTTGCAGATAATACTTCATCATCTTGAACTCTAGCTTAAATTCCATCTTGCTATTGCTGCACCATTGTGATAAATTTATGTGGGCATCCATATTTTGGCATAATCCTCCACAGCACCTCTCTACTTACTGTGTCAAATGCTTCTGCTAAGTCTATGAATGCCATGTACATGTCACAGTGTCGTTCTTGGAATTATTCTTGAAGTCTTCTTTCAGCAAAGATCATGTCAGTCGTTTCACGTTCTTTTCTCAAACCACGTTGGCTTTAGCGTAATAATCCTTCATTAAGATGAGACGGTTCAAAATGAGTCTGGTAAATATCTTCCCAACGATGGACAGTAGAGAGATATCTCTATGGTTATTTCAGGGCTGTCGGTTGAAGTTTTGTGGATGTGAAAATAACTTGCACTGAGAATTTTGATGTGAGGAGAAGTTGTGCAAACCGTCGACAACATTCTCGTGTCAGTCCTTATTGGAAACCAGTGGCAAGACGAATCCTGACGACTGCAAGTGAAGTTCGGTGCAGTGGATTGCCATGGTTTCCAATGTGTCTCACCATGCCAGATGCGGTCCACACCGCGTTGCTTGTGTTTGCCTACATTATCCGGTGGGCCGATACATTATCGTACCTCATACGCGTAAATTTGTCCAATATCAGACTTTGCGTTACGTGGTTGACAGGACTGTCATGATTTTTGAGATAGTCTAATTATGACATCACTGTCTAACATATCAGTCGAGTGTAGAGCTAGAACACGTCTCCAGCAGTTCACTGGTAATGTGTTCACACCACCAAGGCGAAGCAATAGGTCCATCTTGTTATAAGATGAAACTGACATACCCATCTGAAGATTTTGAGCATGTCTGAAACAAGAAAAGCCTGTTGGTCAAGAAGATTTTAACAGCAGGAAAAAAGTATCCACAATGAATATGTTTACGCTATGGTGCCGTTTCTTACCCGTCGTGTTTATGTTGTGTTCTTGAAAGACTTTTCGGTCGAAACATCGATATATGTGTGTTATTATATGTTACCAGAGATTGTCAAAGCTTCATAACACCTTTCCAAGTTCCGTATGTTGGATAACAGTTTTGATGAATTATTACCTATTACATAATGTAACATGAGAAACTGAGCATTAAATTCTACCAGGCATTGACCTCCGCTGCATCGTGCGCAAGTCTAGCTGTCTGTCGGTGTGTTTTGTTGAGAGCGCAGAAATGAAATCAAACATATGCAGATTTTATGGAGCGCTAAAGTCAACGGACGAGCTGTTCCTTGTTAACCTCATGAGATTTTCTCACTTTTCAATGTGTCTAGCAAACGGCTTGACTTTTGCTTTTTCTTCTGACATGCTGTCCAGCCGGGACGTTTTCCATAGCTTTCTTAAAATTCCCCTAAGACGGATTGACTTAATGTGGTTGTAGGATACAATGCCTGAAACTTGACAGTCTTAAATTAGAAAGCAATAGCAAGAAATCTCAAAGACATTTGTCATCACCATCTGATCAGTTAAATTGAACAAATATGAATGAACTAGGAGTACGATGGTGTAGTGGTAGACCCCGGAGGAAATTGTGTTCTCTCTATCGTCTGCTTTCTCGTTCTCCAGTCGGAGTCAAACATGGATATGGATTTCTTCAGTTAACTGTGATATGGTTATGCAGACACTAGAGCACGCCGTAGAGCTTGTCCGTCAGATATCTTACAGATACCAAAGATTGTGGTGTTCTACAGTTGGCATATTCTATTCAAGATTGGTCGTTTGACATTCGGTTAGACGTGGAGAGTTTTCAGAACTTTCGTAAGTATCAGATGATTGAAACAATGTGTCTGTATGTGGTGCACTGCCGCAACCTGAGCTGCCCAAAAAGGATTCAGCAATGACTTTCTTGCACACTCGAAGACATCTGGAGATAAACATTGTGCACCATCCCAGCAGCCCAGGTATAGGTCTTCAGCATGATTCATCACACCGGAGATCATGGAATGGCGAGGGTGGAGGATAGCACGCCTTCACCCAACTTCTTTTGCGCATTTTACGACATTGACTGTAGGTATCAGTGTCAGCTCCCTTCGTGAACACACGTGATGCGATCGTTCTTGATGAGAAACTAGCATCATAGGAGCATCAACACGGGGCATTCCCATAAGTGCTCTGCTCTCCGATTCAACAGCCATTCCAGTGTATGTATATTCAAAGATCGAGTCAGGTGTTAATTTCGTGATCTTTGATTCTTGTCAAAAAGAATACACGAGACTGTGTAGATGGTAAGTGATAACCAGCTGTTTGCTTCTATCTGTAGAAAATAAGCTCAATGTAGCTCTTCATTCACTTAAATCAGGGGACGTTGTTCTCGGTAGCTCTCAGCAATATAAGACAATTATTGTGTTGTGTTTTGTTACTGCGACACTCTCCTCTTTGTTGGATATCTTCTATTTGACATATCATATATCAAATATATCTTATATTTGACATATCGTATATCAAGTGACATATTCTTTCCAGAATGTTGTCTTCGTTATGGATACTCTGAATGCCTCTCTAGTTAGTTAGTCGTCGGATCATCATCTCTGCAAACTGGACACGTGCATAGTTGCTCCGATCTCTCCTTGACTGTATCCGCCATTACACTTCTGCTGACAGTACCGGTCCTATGCATCATTCTTCTGCGTCCTCGAAAATATTCAATTCTAGCAACGCCGCATTTCAATCCCCGAAGTGGACGCCTCTCTGTCCCGGGCAAATAGGCCTGCATTGGCCAGTGGCATGAGTATGCATTCTTGTATGTCGCTGGTTCATCGTCTTCTTGATCTTCCTCTTCTTCACTCGCCCGGCACTCTGCCCTCTAGAATCAGCCTTCCAATACCATCATGTCGCTTTAAGTGTACAAAAACAATGTAGCTGCCTTCTTATAATGGTATTTAGAAGCCACAATTTCCAGTAATTTCAATATTTCAATGTTCTTCTTTTTCTCTATTCATGATATTCGTATGATCTTTCTGTAGCATTTCATTTCAAATGAATTTATTCTTTTGGATATTGTCTTGCTTAAAGTTCAAGACTTGCATTCATATGTTGCCAATGGGAAAACACATGATCTTAAAAGGGTTACTTTAATGTCGTTATTACTACTTTGCCATAGCTTTTTCATTTGCCCTTAATTTGAGTTTTATAATTGCGAGTGTTCTTCTTATCTCGACTGAACAATCTCCAAAAATATGTATAACTGCTCCCAGATATTAGAATTTATTTATACATTCTAGTTAATTGTCATTGTTCATTATTGGTTTTATTTTTATTTTGTCTGCGATCATAATTTTGTTTTCTGTGCATTTAGATATATTTTTTGGATCTCGCTGTATTTCTTTGTTGTTGTGATATGATGTTTCAATCTTCCAGGATGTGTAGTAAAAAGGACTGTGTCATCTGCATATCTTATTTTTGGAATCTTGTACCCACCGATATTTAATGGATGAAACTCATTTTCCTCTAGTTCTTCTCTTACATTTCTCATTATATTCTCTGCATATATGTTAAAAAGATAAGGGGATAGAGTGCACCCTTGCCATATTAGCTAATAACAAATTAATCCATCTAAAATGATATATTTAACTATCCCCTTGATTTTCATTGGCTGTCGCACAAAGTATCATCTTAGTGACCAATGAAAATCACGGAGATAGTCAAATGAATCATTAAAGTGTGTTGGTTTTTATTAGACAGTAGGTCTTATATTGTATACGTTCACGCTTTCTTCAACTTTTTTCATACTAAGAAGGTACCCCAATAACCAAAGGTATTCAATGCTTTGAGAAGAACACGTCTATTCATAGAATGTCTAATTGTGTATGTAGACTGCATGTTCCAATACTTTCTATGAACACATGTTGATATGTTGAAAATTACATTCACAGAGAAGTGACTTTATTGTCTTAGGGTTGTACGGTATGTACGCCCTGCTTCTTAACGAAGCATAACGATGCCTGCGGTATCAGTTATAGCACTTAAGAGTTATGTCATGTAGTTCTGTCTCTTCGTATCATTGACCCATCGCTTATATCATAATATTGACGATGGACATGTTGCTGAATTATTTTACTATCATGCTTTGTTCGGATATTTGCTGTACTCGTTCATAAATGCGCATCAGTGCGCAAACGTGCACATCACTGCAGACTAGAACTATCCACTACATGCTGCTGTTGAGCACGATCAAAGGAAATAGATTAGAAAGGGAACATGCATGTTCTGGCGGAACAAATGCGGTTATTAAACGGATGAGAGCGGACGAGGTTATTCAACATTGGGAGAAATAGACCATGGAGAAGAGTGGGAATGTGAGCCTATCAAGTTTACAACGGCTCAATGCAGAGGGTAGTATATTAGGAAGAAAATTGGGGCTTTCAATAAAATACAACCATTTGTAGTATGACAATGTATGTGCTGGATGGCGTTGACCAGGTCAATGATATGGCTGGAGTTTCAAAATACTATATGTGTCTGTTGTCTCACTGTTTCTATGAGTATGCTTCGAACGAGATTCAAGCGGGCTGTCTACGCCGTCAGTAGCTTGAGTCGATGGCGAAATTTGTGATGAAGAGAGTTTTCTTCATTGTCGTACATGGACACGTGGATGTTGAAGGAAATTAAAGAGCAGACATACTTGCCAGAGTGACCACATTTACTTAGTGATATTTGAATGGGCGTGCTGTTATTTTGAATGCAATGAAATAGGCCAGTTGAATAACATGGGGCGTATTAATTCTTCCATGTCTATGACTAGATTACATGATCTGGGAATGAAGCGTGGTGTTGAAAGAAACAACGGCATATAGGAAATCACAGAAGAGTTGTCAACCAACAAAGAACAGGAAGAGTTGGTTGAAACTTGCTGAAGAATATACTGGATATGAGATCCGAACACCTGTGGGCGTGTCCGGAGTGGAATGATGATGATATGACGACTAACTAACTCGCTATAGCATTGCCTACCAATGAGTCAGCTTATGTCTGAACTGGGTGTTAGATTCATGTGATACTGTGGGCGTTACTGAGAAGTATTAACCAAATCATGTCTTATCATGGACTTCGCTATGATATTGTGTTTCTGAAAATCTTCTCAATCTCAGCATCCTCTACCTGTTATCTTCTTCATCATCGTCATTAAGTATCGTATCAGCAACGAAGGTTGGCTGCATCAGACCTCCAACATCATCTGCCACTTATCTTGGTGGTGCAATCTGCTAGACTTTAACCTGCCTATCTCGCGATTTTACTGTTCCACCTGAATTTCTGCTTCCTTCTTGCTCGCCTCTAGTGGATAGTTTTAACCTGCCTATCTCGCGATTTTACTGTTCCACCTGAATTTCTGCTTCCTTCTTGCTCGCCTCTCTCAAATTTACCCTCAAGTAAGGTCTTCAAGAAGATGTCATTTCTTTTAATTTGTTCACAATATTTTATTTGCTTGATCTTACACATGCTTAATAAGTCCAACTGTCCTTATGCTTCCATTATTTACTCTTCATCTCCGTTAAACCACTAGAAAAAATTATTTAACCCACGTATCGTTCCGGTAAACAGATGAATCCTTTATGTTTCTAGTGACTTTCAAATACATTACTGGAAGGATAGAAAAACCAATTATACTATAGAGTTAGCGTTTACGTGTTGCAACTAATATCTACATTGTACTTGGAATGACATTACGTGGCATTGACAGCCTGTTTCAGATTCTATAACATTCCATTAATAATTTACAAATGTTGGCATCATCACCATCATACATCATAATTGTCATCAGTCATATCATCATCCACAGTATCATCACAATTATTATAATCCTTAACATACAAATCATCACCAACACGAGCATTAATTCCATCATCATCAACATCATTATATTCATCAGTATTACCATCATCATGAGCATCAATAGAGTCATCATTATCGACATTATCATCATCAGTCCTGCTCTGTGGGGGCGTGGTACAGAGTGGCCGCGCCAAGGTACTGGATTCGAGTGTAACAATCGAGACATTTTTCTACTGTCCTTGGCAGGGAAGATTTTTCCAGAACCATTTTCAACAGTCCTACATCTCATCTCACTGAAGGAACATTGCCCGAATCTTACATCTCACTGAAGGAACATTGCCCGAATCTTACATCTCATCTCACTGAAGGAACATTGCCCGAATCTTACATCTCATATCACTGAAGGAACATTGCCCGAATCTTACATCTCATATCACTGAAGGAACATTGCCCGAATCTTACATCTCATCTCACTGAAGGAACATTGCCCGAATCGTACATCTCATCTCACTGAAGGAACATTGCCCGAATCTTACATCTCACTGAAGGAACATTGCCCGAATCTTACATCTCATCTCACTGAAGGAACATTGCCCGAATCTTACATCTCACTGAAGGAACATTGCCCGAATCTTACATCTCATCTCACTGAAGGAACATTGCCCGAATCTTACATCTCATATCACTGAAGGAACATTGCCCGAATCTTACATCTCATATCACTGAAGGAACATTGCCCGAATCTTACATCTCATCTCACTGAAGGAACATTGCCCGAATCGTACATCTCATCTCACTGAAGGAACATTGCCCGAATGACAATGGCGTTTCAGAAAATAGCGTGAAACAACTGGTATGGACTTTCTGAAAGACAACTTCAAGAAAATTGTAAAGAACAATACTGTGACCTATACATATTATTCACAGAGTTTACAAAAGCATGTGACAGATAATCTGTGACACACTAATATTGCCCACAGAGATTTATCACAATGGTGCAGCAATTGCATGATGTAATGCAAGCTAGAGTTCAGGATGATGGAGAGTTTTCGGCTACTTTCCCTGTCTCAAAATGGAGTTAAACAGGGATGTGTATTAGCATCTACCTTGTTTAGCATCATGTTCCCTGCAATGTCAAATGATATTTTCAGAGATCTGTATGATCTGGCATCATATTAATGGAGAATTGTTCAACCTTTGGCAGCTTCGAATACAAATCTGTGAAATCATGGATGTACAAAGGGATCTCCTATGTGCTAATGACGGTGATAATTGGAGACTCTATGACTGATCTACACATTCGTATAAATAGTCTCCGAAAACTGTACATGGTCTTTTCTTACTATTAATGTTGAGAAAACAAACAGAAGTCATGTTACAGCCATCATCTGGTAAAATCAATCACGAGCAATGAAAGTAACTTCACGAGAAATACAGGTAAATAGCGTAGCACTGAAAATTGTGAATATAGTTACATACCGGTTTAGTACTCTATCCCAAAATGCCACTGTTGATGATTCAGTATGTACCAGGATCTTCGAAGCAAGCAGCACTTTCTTCAGGTTGTACGAAAATATGTGGCATTGAAATGGCATTAACATACAGATTAACCTGAAAGTTTACAGAGCATTAGTACTTCTAGTGCTGTTATACCGCTGGTAAAACATGAACTGTGTATAGATAATATGTGAGGAAGCTCAATCACTTTCAAACAACTTGTCTCCGAAAAGTTATGAATATCAGATGGCAAGACATGATTTTTGATACCACTCTCTTTGACAGATCTGGTATCCCTAGTATTGATACTTTTCTGATGCAGGCACAGATTCGTTGGGCAGATCATCACCTGCCAAAGATACTTCTTTATGGTGAGTTGCAGAAGGGCATACCTTAACATGGTGGCCAAAAGACGCGCCACAGATATTCGTTAAATGCCTCACTGAAAACATTTAAAATTAGACCACGATGCATGGGTAGAACGTGCACACATTATAGCTACATTGTGCTCTACATTCAAGACAGACTCAACATCTTATGAAAGGAGTAGAAATGCAGCTTTTCAATAGCGGGGAGTAGCTAAAATATCACTGGTAGACCAAAATTATGTACCGTCTTCATCCCATGCCTGAACTGTCCACGTCCATTATCGGCCACAATATGATTCATTAGTCACCTACAAACTCATAGTCAAGAAACTCTAACTGAAATTTCAAAAATGGATGTAATAAATTGTCACCACCATAAGTGATGAACGAACAACGCACTTGGTTCGAATTTTGCATCCGGTCGTTAGAAAGCAATGGTAAACTCCTCAGAATAAACAATATCAAGAAAATCTCTATAGCCGATACATGCTGATTTTTCTCGTTATCAACATAATTAATATCAGTGCTGTCATCATCATGAACACCTACATCGTCATCATCATTATCATCATTGATATAATCATTATCATCATCATAATGAACATCACCAGCATAAACATCATTATTAACATCGTCATCAAAAATCATCACCAACATCATCATCATCGACATCATCATCAGAGTCATTGCTGTAATGCTGCTGAATGATCTGGTATGATATTTGTCTCAATCTCAACAAATGAATCAATATTTGTGATCTTAATCTGACTTGTCATTGATGTATTAAGTCGTGACCGACAACAACATAACACATATTGTCTGATGGAAAAACATCCTTCTAAAATGTATCATTTTACTTTTCCCGTGAATTTTATTGACTCTCAACACAATCTATAATCAAAGTAACCAATGAAAACCACGTGAAAAGTCAATTGTGCCATTTTCTAAGGAGTTTTCTTCATTATACAATAGGTTCTATATTGTCTACTAGCTGTGTTAAATGTCTCAAAGAGCTCATTTTCATTTTTCTGTATATTCCAACTATGATGATCCATTTGTGAACTAGTTTCATCTTCTTAATGGAGACTAATCATGAAATAAATTATATGTTTATGTATATATATATCGAGAGAGAGAGAGAAATAAGGTGGTGGTGATAAATAGAGTTAAAACATGCGCTCAATATGAATATAACTAGAGATGAATATGACTGATCTATTGAATGTTATGATTCTTCCAAGTATCTGGTTTGAACTACCTGGCGGAGAGATTACTTTTGTATATTTGTGTAAAACAGTACATTCTGCTTATAATCAAATACAATTTTGTCCCATAGTAGAATATATACTGGAGGTTGTGTATACATTATTGCTGGCTGAAAAAAATTCATTGTATAATTAGTACCAATACTTAATTATGTAATAAATACACATGTACATATTCCAATATGCTGGTGAAGGTTTTACACTGTGAATTAATTATTGTTTAGTGTTTAGTCTCAAAATAGAGTAATTATATGTATATCTGGTCTATCTGAATCAATATCGGTGGAAAAAAACTGCATGTAGTAAACTTTTCGCAAACATTCGAGCTGAAAGATGACCACAAAATATAACAGATCATTACACATGAATAATGTTATACAATTTTTATTGAACAGTAAGCAAAGGGAAAATGGGTTATGTTTCAGCTATAGGACATATGCAGATGCACAGAGAATCTCATAAGATTACAGTACACAAATATCAAAGATAGTGTACATTTCACATACATATCAAAGATAGTGTACTTTTCACACAAATATCAAAGATAGTGTATATTTCACACAAATATGAAAGATCGTGTATATTTCACACAAATATTTCCTTTTTTGACGACAGTCGCACATACAAAAATTGAGCTGAACTAGCAGTTATTTCCATGTAAAGTCCATGTTTCGTGTTCTATTATAGTGTGCAATCCAGATCATGGCTACAGCAGATCATCCCTACCAAATTTAAATCGCTGTAACATAAAAACAATAACCAGGAAAAACAAACTGTAGACTGTGTGACAAAATAGATACTCTGCGATTTATGAAAATGTAACATGTTGTGGTAAGCATGTGAATGTTATTTTGTTAATAATATTTCTGGGTAGGACAAGCCCATTAATGAATATATCATTAACCTTATTATTCGAGTTGTTATGAACGAGGATCAATTTACATAACTAGATGGTAATGTGTAATCTGTAACACTAGCTAATCAGTTGGAATGCAGAGATCGATAATGCCTGAAGATATTTGTGATTATAGACGAAATTAGCAAACAGGACAAGGAATTGATGAACATAATGTAATGTGTTGGATCACTGCGTCTCAGCAATCTAGGTCCGTATAACCAGGTCACGTGTTTTACTGACACGGATATGATTGGATGGTCAGAGAATATTTGAATAAAGTCTTTCTCTAGCTAGATAATGTGCTTTGTTTGCTGATCTCATGAAGGGTCAGTTACTTTGGCTGATCTGACTAACGAACTAATGTTCGTACATTTCATTGGATGTCGGCTAAATATATACGCAAAGTGACCAATCATCATGCGTTATAGTCAAGGCGTCAGACCCGGCACCAATGACCTGTATCCGGTAGAAGTACTTGACAAAATCATTTCCTGTAGCTCATTATTGCGAGAGATTATCGAGTCTTGGCTACAACAGGTCAACTAACCCAGACGGTGAGGAGTCCAGAACTTGGCAACAACAGTTAAATTAACCCAGATGATAAGAAGTCCAGAACTTGGCAACAACAGTTAAATTAACCCAGACGGTGAGGAGTCCAGAACTTGGCAACAACAGTTAAATTAACCCAGACGGTGAGGAGTCCAGAACTTGGCAACAACAGTTAAATTAACCCAGACGGTGAGGAGTCCAGAACTTGGCAACAACAGTTAAATTAACCCAGACGGTGAGGAGTCCAGAACTTGGCAACAACAGTTAAATTAACCCAGACGGTGAGGAGTCCAGAACTTGGCAACAACAGTTAAATTAACCCAGACGGTGATGAGTCCAGAACTTGGCAACAACAGTTAAATTAACCCAGACAGTGAGGAGTCCAGAACTTGGCAACAACAGTTAAATTAACCCAGACGGTGAGAAGTCCAGAACTTGGCAACAACAGTTAAATTAACCCAGCCGGTGAGAAGTCCAGAACTTGGCAACAACAGTTAAATTAACCCAGACGGTGAGGAGTCCAGAACTTGGCAACAACAGTTAAATTAACCCAGACGGTGAGGAGTCCAGAACTTGGCAACAACAGTTAAATTAGCCCAGATTGTGAGAAGTCCAGAACTTGGCAACAACAGTTAAATTAACCCAGACGGTGAGAAGTCCAGAACATGGCATCAGCAGTTAAATTAACCCAGATGGTGAGAAGTCCAGAACTTGGCAACATCAGTTAAATTAGCCCAGATGGTGAGAAGTCCAGAACATGGCTACAGCAGGCCATATAATACATATAGAATCCATGAGAAGCCAAGAACGTCCATAATGAAGACTTCGTTCTATACAGTATAGGGCACCAGAACAAAAACTCACTGCATAATTGATTTCTACAGTAGACACTTTTTTTTCCGTGATGGCTCTTATTATCAAAATTTTAAAATAGTCTTTTCTTGTTTGGAAGCAGTTATTTAGCTTATTCTCACCGATTTCTTCACTGTCAATTCATTCATTTCTGATCTCAGCCTCCATTCTCTTTAGGCAGGTTCATTTCTCCCAATTCATCTTTAGTTCTTTATCGTCCAACAATCTTTTACCTCATCCAAAATTCATTTTCATTGAACATTTCTTTCTCTATATTCAACATTTTTTGGTTATCTAATTGCATTTTTTTACCCAATAATCCTTCTTATCTAGTATACCTGTCACTTCTACCACAGTTTATTCTCCTTATTCGGCGTTCTTTTCATTCAATTAAAAGTTATTTACTTATCATTCAAAAAGGTTCTCCATCGTTCAAAATTTTTTTCAACCAGAACATAATTTATTAATAATTTAATGACATCTAAACCAAAATCATTCATATTTCATTTCTTTTCAATAAGAACCTAGATCATGCATATTTTCATTTCTTCACATTGTCGTCGTAATCGTTCCTCTAATATTAGATATCATCCTTTGCCCCCCCCCAACCCTATCATCATTCGCCCCCCCATCCACCCCATCATCATTAAACTGTCCCCAATCCACCCCATCATCATTCGTCCCCAATCAACCCCATCGTCATTCAACTGTTCTCAAATTTCTCTATTATCATTGTAATTTATATACTTATCGACCACGTGACCATAATCGCTATCATCTGCATTAGCGACGTTGTCTTGACAAGTCCTTACCATCTACTAATTGACAACATTGAACACTCTTGTGCTCGTCGTTGTAGCCTACACTAAATGCCCCATCTTGAGGTAGAGACGCTGGAGTATTCGTATAGTCCTTCATTGATCTTTCTTAACCTTTCGTGTACTCCAGACATGCCATTCCAATCACGTATCGATTAGTGCCAGACAACGGAGCAAACACATCGTATGCATGCCTTCCATTTTATGCCGGCAAGTATAGAACGTTCAATAAGAAAGCATCACCGACGGCACGCTTAGCTATGCTAAGAGCATGTATCTCTTTTATGTGAGAATAATCCATACAAATATGATCATATTTATGTGATTCATGATTATATTTCATGACACTGTGATTATGTTGATATAATATAAGAGAAATACCGATTATGTTGATAAAATATATCATGATAATCGATTATGTTGGTAGAGTATATGATAATCGATTATATTGGTAGAATATATGAAGATAATCGATTATATTGGTAGAATATATGATGATAATCGATTATATTGGTAGAATATATGATGATAATCGATTATGTTGGTAGAATATAGGATAATCGATATGCTGATGGAGAGAATTAGAGCATACATTGTCATCAAGTAGCCTCTCCTCATCAAATGTTGACCGCAACCAAATGTCCTTCAAACACCCTGTTTCATGTCTTGTATGTGCACTCTGATAGACTGCATCTTGTTCATCTCGTAGTGTTTCTCTCCCTGCATTATTGCCAGAGCATATTTAGACATGCAAAGCAAATATCCTAGTCATCAAATTAGTTATTACGATACAGTCATCAAGCTAGTCATCACGGTACACTCAAGTTAGTTAGATATTATAGGCTTGAGGTTAGAGGCCTCTAGCCTCTAGCCTCAAGCCTATAATATCTAACTAACTTGAGTGTACCGTGAGGTTTGATGCTAGAGGTTACAGGTGGACACCTTACGTTAACAGTTATTGGGGAGAGGTCTGAAGAAATTTAACAAGGGGTGGATGGGGTTGATAAAATATGACGTAATTAATACTATTAGTCTACACCAATTGAATTTCTTTAATTTTTACATTTTAATTGATTTAATTATTAAACTTCAAAATTTCCTTAAAATCTGAATAAATATATTTTGTTTCTTCATTTTCTGCTAAAAAAAAGCTTTCGGGTGGTGGGATGGGGGCAGAGAAAGAAGGAAATATTTTTTTTAAATAAAAAATAATGCATAAATAGTAAGAGGTCCAAGAGATCTTGACAGGTGTTGACATGAGTATGAGGTCCAAGAGATCTTGACAGGTGTTGACATGAGTATGAGGTCCATGAGATCTTGACAGGTGTTGACATGAGTATGAGGTCCATAAGATCTTGACAGGTGTTGACATGAGTATGAGGTCCATGAGATCTTGACAGGTGTTGACATGAGTATGAGGTCCATAAGATCTTGACAGGTGTTGACATGAGTAGAAGGTCCAGGAGATCTTGACAGGTGTAGACATGAGTATGACATCCATGAGATCTTAACAGGTGTTGACATGAGTAGAAGGTCCAGGATATCTTGACAGGTGCTAGTTGATGTGAGCAAGAGGTAAATAAATTGGACGAAAATGGATATAATTCATGGACGGCACTTACAGGCATTAAGGACATCAGGACATCAACAATGTGTAACACTGTCACCTCCCATGTAAGATGTATGGCGATTAAGGAGACTGGTTGTGGTGTTGATTCTCCCATCCCCGCATCTCCTCTGTAGTGAAATCTGCTGACGCTTAGGCTTCTTTAGATAATCAACCTGACTATCTGCAATGTGCCAATTTAACAGATCCCTTTTAAGTAGAATTCCAGCTCCTGCCTGTACACACTGATGTCACATTGAGTAGAAGACCAGCTCCTGCCTGTACACACTGATGTCACATTGAGTAGAAGACCAGCTCCTGCCTGTACACACTGATGTCACATTGAGTAGAAGACCAGCTCGCAGATGTACACACTAATGTCACATTGAGTAGAAGACCAGCTCCTGCCTGTACACACTGATGTCACATTGAGTAGAAGACCAGCTCCTGCCTGTACACACTGACGTCACATTAAGTAGAAGACCAGCTCGCAGATGTACATACTGATGTCACATTGAGTAGAAGACCAGATCCTGCCTGTACACACTGATGTCACATTGAGTAGAAGACAAGCTCCTGCCTGTACACACTGATGTCACATTAAGTAGAAGACCAGCTCGCAGCTGTACACACTGATGTCACATTGAGTAGAAGACCAGATCCTGCCCGTACACACTGATGTCACATTGAGTAGAAGACCAGCTCATGCCTTTACACACTGATGTCACATTGAGTAGAAGACCAGCTCCTGCCTGTACACACTGATGTCACATTGATTCGAATAGTCATCTGTAGAACATCTCCATTATAAAGAGTGACAAGAAAAAACACTATGAAGCTGACAGTATAGCTCCACTACCTGCTGCAGGTAACAAGAATGACACACTCATACTCTCCCGTGATTTTATTATGATATCCGTCATCCAAAGTAATCTGCCATCACTATAGACAAGAAAGTAACCTGCCCTCTCTATAGACAAGAAAGTAAACTGCCCTCTCTATAGACAAGAAAGTAACCTGCCCTCTCTATAGACAAGAAAGTAAACTGCCCTCACCATAGACAAGAAAGTAACCTGCCCTCTCTATAGACACGAAAGTAACCTGCCCTCGCTATAGACAAGTAACCTGCCCTCTCTATAGACAAGAAAGATGCTTGTCGAAACTCACACACAAAAACATCCAACTCAGTAACGTTAGTAATGGACCTCAATAAATTTTTTAAAATGTACTTGTGTGTCAGACAAGACGGACATATTTTCAACACGCGACAGTGTGGGCACATATCACAAAACTTGACTATTATCATTTATCTGTAGATTGTAGGATAAACTACGGATGTTGCGACGTCACGGTAAAGCCATGAGTCAAATACAAACAATGCTAGTAATGTATATCCTTACTTGAAAAGTGTATTTATAATGAATTAATATCCGTCCACCACGTGTTGTAATGACAACACCAGACTTGTGATGTTGCGCTTAAACATCCAATACTGAGTCATGTTTACTGTACTGTCCCTTCACACAGTATGTGTCTATGGGAGATGATGTAGTCGACCAAAGTTCAAAACACTGCTTACGGTTTCCTCACAAATTGGCACAGTGATATGTATTTGGCCTACATACTCTAATGGCACAATGAGTGATACATGGTCACGTTGTAGAATTGATACACATTCGTCGCATGGCGACAGAATGAATGACGACACAGGATAGGAAAGCTAACCAGACATACAATTATTAGGTGATCGGATGTACTAGATATGCGATGTGCACATCAAACGGTAGCTCGTCTTAATGCCAGCTCATCGGCGAAACCCATACGAATTTCATTGCAGATTATTTGAGAGTGAGCGAAGAAGACGACAAGAAGAAGAAACTCTTACGAAGAAGCAATGATATCATCATGAGAGCATTCCTTCGTCCTTTGATCACTCACTTGTTCGTGTCTGAAATCATCATGAAATCATCCCTTCGTCCCCTGATCACGTTCTTGTTCCTGTCTGATATCATCATGAAAGCATCCCTTCGTCCCCTGGTCACGCTCCAGTTCTTGCGTATCATCATTAAAGCATCCCTTAAATGAAAACATACGAACAAAGTGCAGTGTCATTATCGCGTTTGTCTTTAGCATAATCGTGTAATTTCATAGAATTTTGACCCTCATTAGGTATTAGGTATTAATTTATTGATTATCCCCCTAGCACACCGGACGTTTCCATCTCGGCTTCAGTAAATCTCCCAGGGTATAACGTCTAATTGTTCCGGTTCTATGTTGTTTCACTGCTTTTTTTTGAAATCTTTGTGAGGTGCTCTCTATGTGTTTCTTTCTCAAGTTTTCTGTGACCCTGATGAGGAGTTCGATATTTATTCTGAACAATCGTCTGTGACTGTTCTTGTGGAAGAGATTCCATTTTTCGCATCATGCTATACATTGATCAAGACTCACTGACTTATAACGGAGAAGTCAGCACTGTGATACACGATATATTTTAATTTGCTTCAACGATAATTCACTATCCTAAACTGACATTCAGTTTTCTTGCTGTTGTTTATTTACAGCTAAATTGTGTAGCATATCCTACTCAGCAGGAAGCCGTCAATGCAACATTTGTTTTGGATATGCTAATTTTGTAGATACATGTCATTTCTATTGTTTGGTGTTATAAAGCGTGTTGGTGTTTGTTGGAGGATTATATATTAAATTCTCTTTTGGAAGAGTTTTCTATAATTTGGCAGTATTTTTTACATTATCTACTTGTGACTATTATTCTTTGCACAACATTTGGAGTTGAAGCCATAAACTTAAACTATGCCAATATATTCCTTTCTTGTTAGAGACATCTGTAATACCGAAACCATAGGATATGTTTTGTTGGAATCTATAAGACCGCCAACTATGCTTTCTGCAAAACATAGCTGATCTACAAAAATGATTGGTTTATATGTGTGTCAGATTATGATTGGTTTATATGTGTGTCAGATTATGATTGGTTTATATGTGTGTCAGATTATGATTGGTTTATATGTGTGTCAGATTATGATTGGTTTATATGTGTGTCAAATTATGATTGGTTTATATGTGTGTCAGATTATGGGCTATGCCAGGAAATAGTCACATACTGCATAGACTTGCTTTCACTGTGTGATCTGTTCATTGCTAGGACACCCTGAATATGTTCTGACAGTCACAACATGGTCCTCACGAAAACTCATCTGGGGTCTGTTAGCGTGATGTCTTGATTCTTGATTTAGAAACTAACATTATATCACACGAGACACTCACATAAGTTCTCCGCTCTCCTTTCCAGGAGTCATCTAAGTGTATGTTAACTCAATACTCAGCCATTTGTTGATTACGTGATCTTCAGTTCTTTCCAAAAAAGTATACTTTCTTCCCTCACCTCTAATCCCTATTACTTCTGTCATTCTTTGTATGTGTAAGATCTCAGTCCCATTGTCGTCATCTTTATGTTTCAATCAATTCATGACTGCTTTAATCAAATCGGCGTTATCTTTTCTCAGTACTGTGCAGTCTATCACAGCATTGTCTGCCTATGAGTTCGCTTTTTCGTTTCCACTGATCATAACATGACCCAGGCCGTGTATCCATGCAATGCTCTGGACAATTGAGTAGTTCAATAACGCAACCCTTTCATTTCTCAGCATGGTCTCTTGTATTGTACGCAATGTGCTTTCAGAGTCTGTGATGAGTATTACCGAGTGGGTTGATGTATCAGTTATCAACCAACTTAGTGCTGCAGTAACTCCCTCCATTTCCATCATCGTACTCGATGTTATGGTGGAGTATGCAAATGATCTCTCCACTACCGTAAAGCCGTTTCAGTAGGCAACAAATCCCCAAACTACATGTATCTGTATTTCTGTTGACTAGCAGCGTGATTTCTTTCAACGGTATGTCAGAATGTTGCCACACATAGCCAAATGTCATGATACGTGATTCTTCAACAACATAACATCCTGACTATATAAACATGCCATCCATTGAGAATTGATCATGGTTGTTCTCATGAGACCACTGGATAGGCTGAGAATTTGCATTTGGATGTCAGTCATTTTACCAAAAGCATTAACTGAAAATATTTTTGGCCATCACTTTTCTTCTTAAGTGATCTAGTACTCCTGTGTTTGTCCTTTCACTCAATGATATGTAGTGCATATCTGCAGGTGTCTGTTAGTTTTTATTTCATATAGTGTGCCCCGTTTTCCATGTTTAGGAGGAAATAGACTGCGTAAGATCGTCCAGCACTTTACATTCGGCATGTGGTGGTCAACAGTTTCATGATAATCTTTGTATACCTGAAACAATGGAGTGTGTTGTGGTGATATAAGTTGTGCATATATAAGTTGTGCGTATATAAGTTGTGTGTATATAAGTTGTGCTTATATAAGTTGTATGTGTCCAGAAACATGGACACTAAATAAACAATTAGAAGACAAAATTGATGCCTTTGAGATGTGGGTATATAGAAGAATAGGGAGAACATCATGGAAAGAGAAGAAAACAAATAAAGAGGTGCTAAAAACACTTAATATGAAGAAAGAACTACTAAGAGAAATAAAGATCAGGCAAATAAAATACTTTGGACACATTAAAAGACATGACACCCTATTGAAGACCTTACTTGAGGGTAAAGTCAAAGGGAAGCGAGCAAGAGATAGGCAGAGATACAAGTGGGAGAGTAACATTACACGATGGACAGGTTACAGTCTAACAGAGTGCACCACCAAGACAAGAGACAGGAGATGTTGGAGATAGGTTGCAGCCAACCTTCGTTGCGGAGACGACACTTGATGATGATGATGATGATGTGATTGGGTTGAAATGAACACATATTCCAGCGTCACCGGAGAGTATTCTACCGAGACATATGACACTATATTTGAAACTATCAACTGGTATTCTTGTATCTGATATCAAAGTGCTGATTGTGTTATTTTAGTTCATACTCATGCATAATTCTCTTCATGTTGACTGTCCGACCAAACATGTTCATATTAGACTATGATACTAGAGCTAAATGATGAAAATATAGATTTATTCATAACATTCATGTCAAATTGACGTAAATCACGAGATCGTTCAAAGAAAATTTGGTTTAATATATTTTCACATGTGGTACATAATCGTATATCACTGTGTGATCACTGATTAACGACGCATCAAAATCTGCACATACCATATATAAAAATAGTGTACAATATGTTGCTTGACCTATGGTCTACGAGAGTAGGTTGCTTGATGTATGACATTCGACATAGATTTCTTATCTCTGGCAGAGGTTGGTGACCTTGTTATGGCAGAGGTTGGTGACCTTGTTATGGCAGAGGTTGGTGACCCTGTTATGGCTGAGGTTGGTGACCTTGTTATGGCTGAGGTTGGTGACCTTGTTATGACTGGCTAGCAGTATTTAACTTTACTCTAGTGACAAAGTTCATTTTTAATCCCCTTTAGTTCATATCAGTGTTGTATTTAGTTGGTTTACTAGTGCATATAATACATTTAAATGACTCTTGCTGGTCTTCTTCTTCTTCTTCAGCGTTCATTCTCAAATTCCCGCTGGATTTCTCTTGTAACAGAACAATGGTCCTACAAGATTTCCAGTTCAATATAGTCCAGAGAATGGAAATGCGTTGTGTTGCCGTTTTATTTGCGCCAATGGCCCAACACATCCGTCTTCGGCGGTAAACTCTTGCTGGTCAGAAAACATGACTTGAGTGGCCGGAATTGACCAATATTTGGCCACTCCTTATATGATAATTTTATTTTTTTACCATGTACAGTCTGCCTTATCCTGCACACCTAATCACGCACAACTTTCCCTGAGTGTGAGATCTACAGCTTATCTCATACGATTGACAATTATTCTTGTCAGAACTGTTCCCGTGAATGTCAGGAACATTATTCCTTGCCAATTGCTGCATTCAGAAATGTTTCCTTTCTATGACAGTTTAATTAGGTCTCCCTTCTTCCTTTTTGGAGGAATGATGTCTCGTTACCATATTTCTGCAAGAATTTGTGTAGCATTTCTCTTGCGCATGTCATGCGTATGTTCATATTTTTTATTGTAGGGATTCCGTGATATCCCGCTATCTAACAGGCTTGTACTAGAAGTGGTGCAGTACTTATTTGTAGCTCCGATAAGGAATGTTAATGCATATTTAATTGCAGAAATATTATAAAGTAGTAAAAGTACTTGTAGTAGTAGTAGTAGTAACAGTAGTATTAATAGTAGTAATAGTAGTAGTAGTAGTAGTGGTAGTAGTAGTAGTAGTAGTAGTAGTAGTAGTAGTAGTAGTAGTAGTAGTAGTAGTAGTAGCAAAAGCAGCAGTAATGGTATTAGTAGTAGTAATACTAATAGTAATTGTAGTAGCGACATCATAAGTAGTAGTAGTGTTAATAGTAGTGTCTGCAGCAGCACTAGTAGCATCACTTGCAAAAGTAGCAGTAGTAAAATAACAGTAGCAATAACGGTAGTAGTACTAGTAGTAGTAGTATTAGTAGTAGTAATAGTAGTATTGATGGTGGTGGTAGCTGCATTGATAGTAGTTGACTGTTAAAGCATACGTTTAAATGTAGAATTTGTTATGATGTTCATTATTTTGAATAATATATGACCACACAGTGGTTCCTGATTATGGAGTCGTGCAGAGTGGCATCGGAGAAAACAAATGAAATATAATTTCTGGGGTAAATGCCTCTGGTAAGTGCCGCAGGATGGCAATTAGTTTTAACACAATTTATTCACATAATGAGTGAACAAAGCTGACATTTCCTTTCATAACTCTAACGATAGTCTATGATTGATAATATGTAATGGACAATGGAAAGTGGTTCCTAAAGTTGCCTACGGGGAAGAAAGTTTGAGAACCATCGGTTATACAAAGGAGATATTTTGTGTCGCAGTTTGATTAACTCATTTAGCAGTTTTTTGTTGTACATTGTGTAGCTACCCCTTCCCCTTCCACACCCTCCCCGATAGATATCTGAATTTTTAAAATTAGAGTCTGATGAGTTTTCTTTGAAAAAGTATAATACATATTCCACTTTGTAAGATTACCCCACCATCAATCAATGGAAACTATAATATACATTCCACTTTTAAGATTACCACACAATAATCATTGGAAACTATAATATATTCCACTTTGCAAGATTAAAACACCATCAGTCAATGGAAACTATAATACACATTCCACTTTTAGGATTACCACACAATCAATCAATGGAAACTGGAAACTATAATATACATTCCACTTTGTAAGATTACAACACCATCAATCAATGGAAACTATAATACACATTCCACTTTTAAGATTACCACACAATTAATCAATGGAAACTGTAATACACATTCCACTTTTAGGATTACCACACAATCAATCATTGGAAACTATAATATATTCCACTTTGTAAGATTACAACACCAGTTAATCAATGGAAACTATAAAATACATTCCACTTTTAGGATTACCACACAATCAAAGAAAACTATCGCCATATTGTGCATGTCATTATCTGGATCTAGGTTATACATTTCATCCCTAGACCAACTTCCATTCCACTGGCGCTACTCCCACACACTTCAAGCACAATTCAGAGCTAGCCATGACTAAACTATCGCAATTTTAAATAAGTCATCAGTCTACAGCAAAGAATCAATAGGTCGACATCGCATGCCACAACAATACATAAGAGAAGAGCTTGACATACAACCTACAAATCAAGAAGTAAAGACTGCCAATGGATAAATGTCACATGGACAATGTCCTGGTACAATGTAATCCCAGCAGACATCTACAAGATAGGAGAGTTACTTGTCAAGACGCTTACCAAGATCTTTGTTGCATGCTGGAGCTCGGGAACAATGCCTCAAAATCTGAAAGATGCCTCAGTTGTTCACCTATATAAAGGGAAGATAAATAAATAGTCATGTGACAACCACCCAGTGATATCCTTGCTATCGATAGCTGGTAAAATATCAGTTCGTGTAATGCTGAAACGACTTACACAGACACAGATGTTCCTCTGCCTGAAAGTCAGTGCAGATTTCGTACTGGTCGCGGGGCAGTGGACATGATATTTGCTGCGGGTCAACTCCTAGAAAAACATTCAAGCACATCAATGGAAACTTTTCAAAACATTTGTAGATCTTACTAAGGTATTTGACACAGTGAAGAGAGATGGGCAAGGGAAAGTGCTCGCCAAATGTGGCTGCCCCCACCCACACAAAATTGATCAAAATAGTGCGACAGTTCAATGACTGTATGATGGCTGTTGTTATCAGTGATGGAGTGTCAACACTAGCTTTTCCTGTAAGAAATGGGGTAAAACAACAATGCTTTCTACCTCCAACACTGTTTAGCCTGATGTTTTATGCCATGTTGACGGAAGCATCTAGATCAAGTGACGTAACAGGAACACAAATAAGATACAGAACAGACGGTAAACAATGAAGTATTACTGAAATCTTATTCTGTAAGCTTATATCTAATGCTGATAAAGGTACAACCACGTTGGGCAGGACACATGGTCCGCATGAAACAAAAAAGCATTTTATATGGAGAATTCAAGACTGGCTTTCGCAAGGCAGGAGGACAGAAGAAGCGTTTAATAGACACAAATGCATGGGATAATCTTGCACAAGACAGATACGATTGACGCCTCAGACATCAAGAGTGTTGCTGCGGCTAAAGAGAACCTCAGACATCAAGAGTGTTGCTGCGGCTAAAGAGAACCTCAGACATCAAGAGTGTTCAACTCATAGAACGTGACTCCACCTTTAGTGTTAATTTCCAGGAATCTCCCAAAAAATCCACTTTGTAAACACGACGTCGCAATCGAGATACGAACCAGCAACACCTTGAGCACAATGCGTACGCCTTGACCATTACGCTAGAGGGATATCCATAAACATATATCTCACATGAGCATAAACGTATATCCCACATGAACATAAACGTATATCCCACATGAAAGTAAACGTATATCCCACATGAAAGTAAACGTATATCCCACATGAAAGTATACAATATATCCACATGAACGTGGATATACATATATTTTATATATAAATACAAATATATATATATATATATATATATTATATATAAAATATATATATATATGTGTGTGTGTGTGAGTGTGTGTGTGTGTGTGCGTGCGTGCGTGCGTGTGTGTGTGTGTGTGTGTGTTCAGACATACAACATTCAGAAAAATGAAAAAATATTGAGTAATATGACCTTGTCATTAGAGATTAGGAAGACAGTTCTTGCAGTGCTATCTATCTATCTCTATCTATACGCTGTGCCCCTTGTTTGCCTTGCAGATTCAGGGGTGGAAGAGTTCTCTGGAGATGGCCTTCTTGTGCGCTGTTTGTAAGCTTGTTCCTGTGGCTTCTTTGATTTCTGTGATCCATCTTTTACATGGTCTGCCTCTGGCTTTATAACCGTTAAGTGCTATATAACTACTATACTAACATATGGGTGCGAGTCTTGGACAAATAACAAACTAGAAAGTGGGAAATTAGAGGCAACAGAGATGTGGTTCTACGGAAGAATGCTGAGAATACCATGAGCTGCCAGAAAATATAATGTTAAGGTGTTGAAAGAATCAAATACAAAACAGAAGTTAATCAATAACTAAGAATAAGACAATTTTCATGTTTTGGCCGCTTCATGAGACAAATCACAAGTTTTGGAGAACATAGTTACAACAGGCAAGATTGAAGGCAACAGAGGGCGACAACGTGAGATAATATTAGTTTGACAACCTGGCACGGCAGGGAAACAACAGCGATCTTGATACATAATACTGAAGATAGAGAGCTGTGAAGAGCCATGTTCGCCTACGCCAGCCGGCATGACACCTGATAATGTATGTTTCACATGAGAATGAATTTTACATTCTTCACACACATCTCCCAGAAAAATTACCAGCCTGGCATCATTGAAAACATTGAGATGCAAGTCCTGGTAATATTCAAGAGGTCACTATAGCAATGTGTCTCCTTGTGTCCGTGGCCTTATTTTTATGCAAGTTATATAATATACAGCGGCGCCACAATATCCTGCACAGTTACCGATCTTGTCTGGCAAATGTTGTTCTTCACACAATTTCCTCACTCAATTTCTCCACATAATTTCGCATAGACATTTCAGCAGTAGGACTGACAAGACAGCAGCCATTATTCTCTTCTGTTTGAATCGATAAACAGTGAAATAGACGGTGAGTTATAAAAAGTTATGTCCCTTTACCACAACAAGTAGGATATTCTAAAGAAAAACAAAAACAAGAAAGATAACTCCGATTTATGATATCAAGATATTTGATGTAGGTTAATTCAGAAAGCAATGACAAACTACTGTACGTATTTATATTGCCTAGAAAATCAGCACAGACAAAATATGCTGGGTTGATGGCTACGCCCTGAATAGAATACGCTACCAATTACATTTTAATTTGAAATAAGGTCAAATATGACCAAACTCTTAACTTTTAATACATTTTTATATTGACACAAACATAAATACTTTTACACAAATATATATTCCAACCGCAGCGATATTGTAAATTTGCCAATTTTGTAAATTACTGGAAAACCTGCTCCAATTGACGTCTCCAAACTTGGCGAAATGATATGAAACGAATTCAACTCTCAATAGATAAACAACTTTGTGTATTTTTATGTCTATCGTAATTTTCAAATTTTATTAAAGTGTTTGTTGGATGATAGTTGGTCTCTCGTATTTTATGTGTGCCTTGTCACAGTTTGAGTCTTTTCTTAGGCCAAAGGGCAAAGCCATGAATCACTAGATCGCTAAAAATAAGACATCTATTTAAATCACAATATATCATGCTTCGAGTTTTCGCCCGTGTGATGCACGGAACCTTATGTTAGCAAAAACTAGCGAACCTGTTACGTGCCATGCGTGTCGTAGGAGGCAACTAAGGAAGATTTTTGGGTGGGATTGGCTGCTTCATCCGGTAGTCTCAAAGTGATAGAAATGCATACTGAAGTCTTATGCATAAAGCCGAAAGGCACAGTTATCCCAGCAAAATTGTAAACCATAAAACAGCGCATACCCGCTTTCTGAACTACATTGTGCTTGTAATGTATTATTTGCCACTTTCCTACAAAATAAATCCATCGGAATTTTCAGGGCGAAAGCTACAAAAAATTGTATGAGGTAACCAAAAAAAGAGGTAACCAAAATCTATGTAATATTCCTGTTCAGAAAACATGCATCAAATGTATAATATTGGAATGAATAATATATATGTTAGTTGATTGGTTTGTTGCTAATCCAACAGTCAATCAGCTCATTGGTGAGACCCACAGACTCAACCGCATGCGTAATATATATGTTAAAACTATAGTCCAATCATTCATTGGTTCATTGGTACCATGCCTTTCGGAGTAGGCGATCATGTCTCTCCACAGTATTTTGTTTGTTATAAATTTAAATATAGTTTCTGATGATTCTGCATCATACCAGGTTTTCAAGCCATCCAACATTTTCTCACGTTGTCTTCCTCTGTCTCTCTTACTCTCGATTTATCCAGTTACAATAATTGAAACTACAATGTATTAAATTAATTATTAGAAAGATGAGACACTATGCTGACTTGAGAGCGTAGCTACAACATTGAGAAAAATGATAATTTTAATGCGTGGCCCTCCGTTCCAGCAGTAATCCCAGTGCATGTAGACTCAAAATCCCGGTCAGGTGTTGATTACGCGATCTTCGAGACTTAAAAAAAATAACTTGTCCCTTCCTATCCCTCTAGATACTCCCATTTCTTACATTGTGTATGTACACGTTCTCAGCCTTATTGACCTTGATCTTGAAATGAATGTATTACTGACTTGATCAAATCTGCTTTATCTCTTCACAGTATTGTGTCGTCTATCGCCGCATTGCATGCCAATAAGTCGGCTCTCTCGTTTCCTCTGACCCCCGCAATGACCAGGGCAGTATATCTATGTAATGCACTGGAAATTTGAGTAATTAACTAAATTACACCATTGCTGTCTCAGCTTGCACTTTTCTATCTTGCGCAGCATGCTTTGAGAGTCTGTGAGAGCGTGAATCGTCCGATGTCAATGGGTGGAGGCGATGACGAAAATTGTAATCCGAAAAATTACTTTTGTATTCCTAACAGAATATGTTGGTAATGGTGTAATAAACGAACAGACACACTGGCGAACACCGACTTGATGTGTTATGTTACATCTATGATTCGTTCTGACATAGTTATTACGGTGGGGAACTCGTTTACTGAAAAGATTTTCAAAATTGTTAAATCATAGCTCTTCTCAAGACTGCGTGAGATTGGCGTAAGGATGAGAACACCCAACAAAAAGCATAATAAATATTTAAATACGAAGAGATATATTGATCAGCACCGAACTGGAACTGTCAGCTGCTATACTCTGATGGATTTATTCAGACGGGAATCGGAGCACCTGTGGATTTGTCCGGTATGTGCTAATAATTAATTACAGTCATAACTCATAATAAATATGCAAAAGTGACCAATGAAAATTACTAGAAACATCAAACAGCTTCACTTTAGAAGCAAGATCATCGAGCAGTCCACGGGACTGGATGATTGACGTGAGACTCGCATCATCGTATAGTTTCAGCGCACTTTCAGTGTATACTCCATACTCCCAGTTCCCGTTTATACTCCATACTCCCAGTTCCCGTTTATACTCCATACTTCCACTTCCCGTTTATACTCCATACTCCCACTTTCAATTTATACTCCATACTCCCACTTCCAGTTTATACTCCATACTCCCAGTTCCCGTTTATACTCCATACTTGCACTTCCAGTTTATACTCAATACTTCCACCTCCAGTTTATACTCCATACTTCCACTCACAATTTTCTACTTTCTTCTACGCATCATTTAAAAATCAAAATATAATATTTGTGTCCCCTTTACACTTAAAAAAAAAACTATCTTTCTCCCTACTTGTCGTACAATTCCTTCTCTCTCTCTCTCTCTCTCTCTCTCTCTCTCTCTCTCTCTCTCTCTCTTATCATCGTGGACGACTTCTGGAGTCCATTCTCGCACTTGTCTTGAGATATTATTCTGAGATGTTGAAGTGTGTATTTCTCTCCCTTTTCACGGCCTCTACTTCATCATTCCATCCTACTTCAGCCCTACCACTTCAACCTCAACCTGATCTTTTCAACGTCCACCTCCCTCCCCCGAACCAATTCATCACAAACACTCCTACCTTTTTATGTTCTTTATGCGTCCTTTTCTAGCTTTTACATTTCCTCACCCCTTCCTGTTAGCCTCTTTACAGAACACCCTTAGCGATTATTTCTCGCTCTGTCATCAATTGAGCCTCTCTCTATCCTCCCTGTCGGTGACCCCAAATCACTCATCTTTGTGCCTTTGCTTGCTCTATGTTTTCATTTTCTCTCTCTCTCTCTTCTTTTGCCTCCAATACCACTTTAGATGTGTCTATACAACATAGGACTAGCTCAAAGAACAAACACCAGAGGACACAGTAAGCAAACAGGCTGATCTCGATCCGCGTGTTTTTGTGGAGAACGTGATCGAGAGAGTTACAAGAGAATGTACTGGAGTGAGGGAATGAAGGGGCATTCAGAAAAAGGATAAGAAATTTATCGATGAAGATAAGATATTAATGACAACTTGGAATAGCTGGGAAAATTGTCTAAGAAGGTAGTGGCAGGATTGGAGGGTGTTTAGTAGTTGTGTCAGCAATGAAGGGATGCCGGGACAGATAGAATCATTACGCAAATGTGATCAATTCGATAGATTCGCTAATGGAAACGGAATAGTGGACTACAGCAAACGGTAGTGCCGTTATTAAACTGTGTGACGGGACTGTGAAATTCTAGGGATGAGTGGGGAAGTTGGAAGGAGGGAGAGAATAGTGATAGAAGGAGTCTGCTGATTCGTGTTAAACGTACTGAAACTAGTAAATATCTGTGTAAGCTGACGCCGTGTGGCATATGGCGTGCTGGGAAACTTCTTCTATAAAATCCAGTAAATGAGATTTAAGCTCGGCCAGATGTTGCAGTGTAGACGTCACACTTGCCGAGTGAGATCGAATGAGATTTACTCCAACAACCAGACCAACAACTATCTGACGGTCAGATATCTGGAGGTCAAACTCCCACATTGATTATTTTTTAACATCAACGGAATTACTCCATCACATCAATAACATCACTGGTACATCTGACACCGTTCTACGGAACGTTTCTATTCATTTTTTACTGGAGTTCAGCCATCTTTAACCGGAAGTTTCGTCACGTTTATTCAGGACACACGCCAACGCCTGTTAATTTTACAACACGCCGTCACCTCCCGACATTTTACATTCCTGAAAATAAACGTCCCGGTTTGCGATCAGTATTGTGTTTCATTGACGATTAGTTTCATCCTATTACTTGATACTGGTGACGGTATGATCCACTGTATGAGAGAAATATCAATAATATACGCGTGCTATTGCACAGCTGGACCATAGATTAGCACTCATTCTCAACACTATAACAGCGTACGTTTATTGAGGCCGAAACGAGAACTCGAATCCCTCAATTCTTCTGCCTAGAGTTAGGTCGTTTTGTATGAATAACTACTTCAATGTATTTACACTGTTGTATGATAGCCTAGCAACGGATGGATTGTACTGTTGTGTTGTGATGAGATAACACTATATTTGCTTCTCTGTAGCAATACTTCTAGAGATCGTGCCGTATAATGATGTGATGGTATTCTCAATACTTCTGGAGATTCTGCCGTATAGTGAGTGTTGTGATGGTATTCTCAATACTTCTGGACATCATGCCGTATAGGGAGTGTTGTGATGGTATTCTCAATACTTCTGGAGTATAGGGAGTGATGTGATGGTATTCTCAGGGAAATATACGTTTTATTTTCTGGTGGAATATTTCATAGAAATATATAGATATGGTATCAATAGTATGCGGATTCTTCACATTCGACTTCATTTTAGAATAGTTTATGTAGTAGTAGTAGTTTTTGGTGTAAGGGTAATAGTAATATAAGTAGTAGTATCCATATATGTCGTTGTCGTCAATAACTTAACATCACGGAATGGTCTGGGTGTGATATTTCTACACTCCTCCGAGTTGTTGAGGATACACTTGTTTAGAGAGCTTTTTCTCCTGATGTACCCAGTGTGTTAACTGACCGGTTATGTGTCGTATTAATAATAATATTAATAAGACCCATAGCTCGTCAGTAAACCCGTTACATAATAATAATACTATTATTATTATTTGTCGTTGCTGTAGTAATGGATATTAATTGGGTTTTCTTTTTTTCCCAGTCTGTCAAATGTAGCACAAGCTTTCGCTATTCGTACTTTAGTTCTTTTCTGTTGTTTACCTCAGTGTCGATGTTTACATCTTGTGAGAGAGTGCTGCCCAGGTAGGTGAAATTATTGCTAACAGATCTTCCTCTTTGATCCTTATATGGGGATTTAAGTGTGGTTTGTTTGGTGTGGGTTTAAACTTTGCAATCTTCGGTGTTTCAATCTTAATAAATACTAAGATGCGAGACATAATGGTCAGGGAACTCCTATATGCAGATGGCTGCGCACTGTGTGTTGATTCTGTGGACAGTATGCAGGTCACCCTAAAGCAATTTGCTGAAGGCTGCGACAACTTTGGTTTAACCATCAATATAAAGAAAACGGTGAACATGTTTTTTAACCTAAACCAAACAAATAACACTTAAATCCTCATATAATGATACAAGATGAAGATCTTCAGTCAATAATTTCACTTATCTGGACAGAACTCTATCACAAAATGTAAACATCGACAATGAGGCAAATAACACAAATATCGAAAGCTAGTGCCACATTTGGAAGACTGCGAAAAAACGCACGGGAATGAAGGGGAACAACAACTACTAACAAACGCATAGTTTAACAGGCAACAGTAATATCGTTACTCATTTATGCACGTAGAACATGGACAGTATATGTCAGACACGCTAGACGACCCAACCACTTCCACTTAAATTTCATGTGTAAGTTACTCAAAATCCATTGTTGGTATAATATCAGACAGCGAGTACTGATGAAATCCAAGTCTGTTAACATACCCACAATGTTGACGTAGAGGCAGACACGCTGGGCAGGATACATGGTCCGCATGAAAGATCATCATCTACCAAAGACCTTATTATATAGAAAACTCCAGACTAGCTCCCACTGAACAGTAGGACAGAAATAACGTTTTAAAAGACACTCTTAAGACAGCACTGGCTCACTTCAAAACACACACACAAATTCAAGGGTGAACTTGCTCAAGACAGTTTCGACTGACGTCGCAAAATCAAGAGTAGTGCAGCAGCTGCAGAGAACCTCAGACATCAAGCTGCGAAACAAACACGCGCTAAAAGAAAGGCAAGATCTGCTCAATGTCTACAGACTCCTCCCACACATACTCAGAGTGTTTTAGTCAATTCCAAATCACAGTTAGGCACACCGCAGACATTAGCATCATCCCTGCTGAGCTGAATGCAGTAGTAGGAAAAGCAACAGTCGTAGCGGAAGTAGTATTGTCAGCTAACTTAACAATTGTAGAAGTGACATTAGTAGCAGAGGTATTAACATATAATAGTAATAGTAGTAGTAGTAGTAGTAGTAGTAGTAGTAGTAGTAGTAGTTTTTTTCCGCTAAAGAACGGCGAAGAAAATGCATGTTTTCCGTGTGTGCCATTCGCTAAACGGATGTCCTCCTGAAAGCAATGGCAAACTACAGGAATAATGTGCCTAGTAATTCTGTTTTGGATATTCTGAACGCACGTTACAGAGGAAGAGGGCGCCCAAGACGGCGATGGTGCAGTTATATATCAGATTGCTTAAATATGTCTATAGCTGCGGCAGGTTAACTCGTGCAGAATCGTGGAGTATTAGAAAATCCATAAGGAAGACCACGTTCTGGAAAGAATATGCCACATGATGATGAGTAGTACTAATAGAAATAGTAGTGGTAGTAAGAGTAACAGTAGTAGAAGTAACAATAATAACAGTGTTAGTTATGTTAGTGTAGTGATTGTAGTAGTAGTAGTAGTAGTAGTAGTAAATGTAACAGCAGTTGCAAAAGTAATGTTTTTGCTATGTGACATATTCTTTTCAGAACGTTGTCTTCCCTATGAATCTCTTGAAAGTCCTCGATTTTAGGCAAGCTGATCTGCCTCTTCCAGTGACATATGCATGCAATCTTGGATATCTCTTGCCCAACGAGGTCTTGACCGAACTACCTTCTAACGTTCCCTCCATCAATACTCTTTCCATACCACTATGTCTCTTTGCGTGGCTGAAGAAACCTAACTTCCTTCTCAATATGGTGTTTAGAAGCCAGCTTTCTCAGAGGTTGATTTTGTTTAGCAACACTTGGTACGACTTCATTTCTGTCCATGGTATTTGCAGGACTCTTATATAACACATCAGTTCAAAAGACGTTATTCCTTTGTTTTTTTTATTTAGCATGTCATATATATATATATATATATATATATATATATATATATATATATATATATATATATATATATTATATATATATATATATATATATATATATATATATATATATATATATATGTATATATGTATATATATATATATATATAGTTCGTTCAATAATACATGTTATTGACTTGAGCTCAATATTCACGAAAATTACATGATGCATAGTATCCATATTTCGCAGTTAGTCTAACACATCACGACCTTATGAATTTATACTTTATAAACTGATAGGTAGATTGAAAATGAACAAAACGTTTTTGCTATATATTATTGCATAAATAGCATAAATTGACACTCGCATTTTACATTTTACCGTAATAAATCAAATTGTGGATGCAAAGGCGTATCCCAAATACATATAATAACAGGAAACGTGAGATAGTTATAATTATTTCCGGAGTGTGTGTAAGGCAGTTTCTAATTTTAATGATCACGTAATCATACGTTTCTCTTGCGGCATTGGTAGAAGAAGAATATGTGTATTCGATCATTCCATAAATAAAGGTAACTGCAAACAAAATAGTGTGTAAAGCCAAAGAATGACGTACCAGTTGACTTTGTTATAAGTCCGTGATATTATTAGATGTTAGGTCGATGTGAGTACAACAGAGATTGACATATCAACTATTTTATTTGCATTCCAAAGACTCCAAAAGATTGACTACTGCTAAAGGCTGGATAAAATGCAAACCATCTCGTTACCAATATGTCTCTTCGACTTGAAGAACATGCTCTTCACATTTTCTCCGGTACTCAATATATATGAGTACGTGGGCATCTCCTGTTATGTTTGTAATATCACAAAGTTAGAAAATGTTGTTTAGTGCGGTAACTTGACCCTTTACTACAGCCCACATAAGCTCAACATGTGAATGGTAAGGTGGTAACCGCAGAGAAGTATGATCATGTTTAGCGATGTTTTTTTGTGAATAGCAAAAGTCCTCGTCTTCTTTTTAACCTACTGGTTTGAATTTATTATTGCAAAAAATGTATTTTCTTTGCCAAGCCATATCATGATTTCTTATTTTGCGCTTGATGAAGTGGGAATTGTGTCTTTACGCGCTACTACGCAATGATAGGAGGTATTATCCATAACAGTACATGGCAGACTATCCAGCGATGGTAGAAGTGAGTTAACTAACCAATTCCTGAAAATAATACCAGTTTTTTCGGTGTGGGAGGCTACCATCTGTAGATAATACTTCCCATATAAGTTCTACCAACGGACTAGACCATTTGCTTTGCTGCCTGTATGACATATTACAAAGCGTTTGCATTTGTTGCTTTTTTGTTAATTTTTCTTAGTTCAGTCAAGTGATTGCCACTCTTTATCAAATATATGGTGAGCATTTGCCCACAGCTCATTCAGATATACTATGTGCCTTCCTTCCTACGCTCTCGCATCTGCCTCAAATATTTGCGTCGTGCAGTATTTTCTCACTAAATATATTCTTGCCTGTAAGAGATTTCCAAAAGTATACTCGTTACCCATAAAAACCCTAAATAATGCGGTTTTAGAAATATTAATATCACAATGACTGTGTAGACGAAATTTCAGTTTACGTGATATTACCGCATCATTTTCTCAAGATATTTTAAGCATCTCACGTACAATAATACATTTTCTTGAAATCGTCAGCTTTCCTTTTCCTATCATGCTGTCGTTCATGATGTACACAATTACAGTCCTGTTTTATCAAGCGGTTAAATGGCATTTCATTTAAAACCAGAACATGCTGAATTCTCTTTTTAGGTTTTTGGATGTCGTAATATAATTGGCCTATCTAGCTTCTCTGCAGCAGTAACCGTACAGTTGTATAGTCACATTTTGCATAATAGTGAAATTGTATTTCAAACAGATATTGTAATAATACTCTTAACTACATATATAAATTGGCTAAATCAGACAAGATACCACAATAAAAACACGTTGAATATGCGATACGCCTTTGAGTAAACTGGAGTTTAACTATTGTTTTAAGATGAGACAGTTATGTCATCCAATACAAAATACGGCACAACTGACGTTATTTATGCTAAATAAATTCACGAAGTCTTTAAATGACAATGAGATCTCTTAATAAATGACAAACGACGACACATTCGTATCCATGAAAATTGTGGTTTTCGTTCCATAGTGGGTCGACTTGATGCGCATGAATACAAAAACCAAGTTGCATTTCACAGCAGTATAATTAAATTTTTATAAATACACGAGTGTTTCCAATCTATCAACTTTAACGTTCATCCGCATCGAGGAAAAAATCCGCAATTGATAACATCTTCTTAGTTTTATCGAGGCTGGCTTATTGCAATAAGGCTCTAATGTAATACTGTAAACAGAAATGGCACATTATGCATTCTTAAACCATTTATAAATGTACAATGTATAGAGAAAATGTTAAATATTGTTACATGTTTAAATGCGTTGTGTCATGGTTTACAGCATTGCTGCGATATCTGCCCCTTTCGGCCTGACACTTCCGACTTCAGCATGGCTTTGGGTCACTGACCCTATATGGGAAGGGACAGCCAACTGCATCCCATAACCTCCTTAGTCGCCTTTTACGACATGCATGGAAGGTAAAGAGTGTTGCTATTCTTTGCTCCCCTTTACGGCCCGACAACACGCGGCGAGTATAGGAGTGATTGTTAATATAAAAGATGCATGATTATAAAATGTACCAGGATTAGAGCTTGTTGAAATCGTGTTACTAAATGTATCAGGCTTAGCAATATGTCCTGTAGTAGTTCATGCTACATTAGTTTTCTAGTCAATTCTAAATAATCTTATTGTTGAAAATCATAAATTGTAATATTAAAACTCCTACATTTTTTAGATAATTCAATTCTTAAAGAAAAAAAAACATGTACAATGAAAGTTGATGTAGAATTTTAACAAAGAGATAATAGATTTTTAATAACAGCAAAGTAGATTATTATTTTTTTTTTAAATTTGTACTGCTCCAACGATTCGTAGGTCAAACTCGCTGGCCCCGGACCAATTTTTATGATAATTATATTTAGTGAGAGTACGTTTTGATGAAAAGTAGTTTAATAAGAGTCATTTTTGATGATACTTATGCTTACTGAGGGTGTAGCAGAGTGTAGGCTATCATGCTGTAGACATGCAGGGTGTTGGCTATCAGGGTGTGGGTTATCAGAATGTAGACTAGCACGGTGTAGACTATCAGGTTGTAGGTTATCAGGATGTAGACTAGCAGGGTGTATGCTATCAGGATGTAGACTAGCAGGGTGTAGGCTATCAGGATGCAGACTGGCATGATGTAGGCTATCAGGATGTAGACTATCAGGATGTAGACTAGCAGGGTGTAGGCTATCAGGATGTATACTAGCAGGGTGTATGCTATCAGGATGTAGACTAGCAGGGTGTAGGCTATCAGGATGTAGACTAGCAGGGTGTAGGTTATCAGGATGTAGACTAGCAGGGTGTAGGCTATCAGGGTGTAGACTATCAGGATGTAGTTTAGCAGGGTGTAGGTTATCAGTGTGTGGGCTATCTGTTGTAGCCTAGCAAGATGTAGATTAGAGGGTGTAGGCTATCAGGTTGTGGACTGTCAGGATGTAGGCTAGCAGGGTGTAGGCTATCAGATTGTGGGCTAGCAGGATGTAGACTATCGGATGTAGACTATCAGGATGTAGGCTAGCAGGATGTAGACTATCAGGATGTAGGCTAATAGGGTGTATTCTAGAGAACGGAATGGGTTGTCATGGTTTACAACTTGCCTGCATAAAAACGTGTTTTCGTGCACGTCTGACCTAGAAGTGAGCTATGGATGACTTTTACTTTCTATGGAATGAGACAGAAAGTTGCATCCTTAAAACTTCACTAGTCGACTTTTACGTTATTGTGAAACGTAGTAATGTCGATACTCTTTGCTATAATATCAAACCCCTGCAATATAATGGCATTACTGCTTTGAGAAAAAGGTACACGTAATTCCAGGTTACATGGTTGTCAGAAAATACTTAGTTCAGTTCGGTATGCATAGTATCCAGTCCCACATCCTATTGGTGTTGTTATATTATCCTCCTGCTATATTCGGCAACTCTGACTCCTAGAATACACATGGCCCCTCTCTTGACTTGTTTACACAACCTGGCTTACCTAACGTGTCAGATACTAACCGAGTCAAAATCAACATTTCCAGCAGACCACATGTATGCTTGACCTTGTGGACATTCCCAGCACAAAAGACAATTTTCAGTATAAATGCGCCTAAATAATAGTGTGCAACTACAAGTAGCTGTATCTTTTATATATATATATATATATATATATATATATATATATATATATATATATATATATATAATTATATATATATTACTCTAGTTCAACTAACATCTGCTTCTAATCGACATTATGGTTGTTTTTCAGTAACGGTAACATATTTCAGATAATGTTATTGAGTAAAGTACTGGTTGATGACATTACCGTGGAGTGGAATTTTACAGTATACGTAAAACTTGATTTTGTATAAACAAATCTATGTGATGAGATTACGTACACAGATGTTACACTCAAGCTGTAAACCATGATAGAACGCCATCCGTTTCCCGGACAGGATATCTGCAAATTAACATGCTTTTGAGTGGAAAATACAGAAGGTTTATATGAATTAGGTTTTTATTTCTGAACATCCAAACTTGAGTGTGTCCATGATTTTGAAAAACTTCTGACAGGACTTGGCAATTGTTACACTGATTATATACAAATCCTACATTAATTTACAATTTGATACTGAGGTTATGCATTCCAGTGCATCGGTTCTCTAACCTTCAACGCCCACAAGTTCGGGCACGAATATGAAGATATATGAATCGTTCTGATCGTGGAATGCGCCAACAGATTTACCGATTCACTGTGGTCGACTCAAGATTGTTGCGTCAGAATGTTGTTCGTCCATCATAAGAGATATTGACCATTTGTTTCGTCTACTTTTGAAATTATGTTACAGATATGTTCTTGCCTATGAATTCGTAGATGGCTAATAAGCCATATTCTGGTCGCAACTGTCTTTGGACAGTACAGACATGGTATGACCACTGCAGATGATTGTTGTTCCACCTTTGACGTTCTAGCTACTTTTCCTACTGTTAATTTATTAGGATAATTTCTCCTATTTTCACAAGATGATGCTCACATTTTTACTATAAAACAAAATGTAGATGTATATTGTTTTTGTAGATATACACATGATTTGCACTGGGGATTTTGATTAAAGTGAGAAAGAGCTGTAAAAAGAGTCGACCTCACTCTTTTGTCAAATCTCATTTGCAACCAGTGGAAAGTCGAACGAAGACGATTGGAAAGGAAGTTCGATACAGTAGATAACCATAGTAGGGCCTACTGTACCAGTCTCACCCTGCTCGATGCAGTTCATCCGCGTTGTTAGATCGCCTACATACCAATGAACCGATAAATCATCGTGCCTCATAGGGGTAAAATTCTTGAAAATCACACATTACGTACCGCCGAAGACGGATGTGTCTAGCCATTGGCGCAAATAAAACGGCGACACAGCGCATTTCCATTCTCTTGACTACATCCTCCTGGAAATCTAATAGGATCATGGTCCTGCTACATGAGATATCCAGTGGGAGTTTGAGAATGAACGCTGAAGAAGAAGAAGAAGAAGACACATTACGTGTAATACTTGACAAGACCGGGATGTTTTCGGAAACACTCTTTGAAAAAACAAGAAAAAAGTCAAGAAAAAACATTTCTTTTTTCATACTCAGTAATGTCAGAACTTCTTTGTTAATTTTCTTCATTTTTCATGAAGTTCTCCCTAATCTTCAATATATCCACATAACATGGGCATCAATTATGTCTTCTGCCTGTTTGTTCATCAGCCATGCTACTAAGCATGATTCTAGTATTTAGCTTGTTTGTAATTTGTTTCAGTGTTAATATTTTTCTCATGTCACTGGAAAACAATTATCCATTCGTTTTGTACGTTTAACTTAAAATACAAGTCTTTGGTCTTCTTGTTACATTAAAGATTCATCAGTCAGCTGTAAGAATTATTAAAGATTCATGTAGTTTTAGTGTTTAATTTATGTTCCTCTTTGATTTAGCTGATTATCATGGCCTTTATTTTCTGGATGTCAATACCTATTCTATAACATCTGCTTGATTTAATTTATGTTCCTCTTTGATTTAGCTGATTATCATGGCCTTTATTTTCTGGATGTCAATACCTATTCTATAACATCTGCTTGATATATTCTGTGTAACTACTGTAACTACTATTCACTTTGTGGCAAGAAACTGTGTCAGCTTCTCTTTTTATTCCAATGTATGGTAAGTAGCTATTTTCCACTCTTAGTGATGCAGTTTGTTCCCGCAATATATTTATAATAAGTCGTTAGTCGGCTGGTTCTTTCATGAAGAACCCACTTGTTGAAGACATTAAGATAATTGTTCACGTTGAACTGTATCAAAGGTGTTGGTGAGACAAATGTAGATAACTTTTTGAATTTCTGTATATGTATCCACTAATAGTCCAATGACAAGTAGAACTTCTCTGGCTGCTTTGATATTCTTAAACCAAGCTAATATTAATCTACTTTTATGCCTATCTTCTTTTTGGAATTATTTCGTATATTACCTTCGGTAGTCATGTTTCGTGTACTATCGAGTTAATATTGATTTCAACTAACTTACGATATTACTTGCGTTGTCTTTCAATCATTACATATTCAGATTTTATTTCATTTGCAATAGTTGTATTCTATGCTTTTGTTGATCGTGTATTTTTCTATATAAAAGCCTTGTGGTTGAACCTCAATCTGTTTTGTGAGCTGTTAAACGGAATGCTTTCTCCGTCCATATTGAACAGTCGTTCCTAGTTTTAAATAGATTTTCTATTTTTGGTAATGACACTGTCATTTTCAGGGAAAATATGGTATCATTCAACACATGGTTTCATTTATTCCTAGAGCATATGAAATATAGTGGGCAACATTCCAGTGAGTTTGAGGAAGAGACCCTACTGGATACCCTCCCTCTCTCTTGCCCGTCTCTCCCTCTACGCCCCTCCTCTCTCTCTCTCTCTCTCTCTCTCTCTCTCTCTCGCTCTTTAAGTTCTATATTTGCGACAGCCTGTTTGAGTTGATCGTTGAGTTTGCCCAGGGCATAGAAGTTGGTGTTTACATGCCCTGCTCAAACAAAGCCTAGGATATCCTTTCTGGTCTCACCTTCTTGTCTCTGTGGCATGCACTCTCCAACTCTGTCCCTTCCTCTCTAGATGTGTCTTTTCGACATTCATTTTAAACTTGAGAGCTCGCAATTCAAATTAGAATATACTGAAGCTATCGAGGGTCACATGTTGTTGTCTGGTGTTAGCATACTTTGTGGGACTCAAGCCTACAGTTTGTGACAAATCCATTTCATTTCTCTGTGAGACATCGGGTCAAGTCATGTTCTAGAACAGGATCACTGTAGCTTTAGATTTGTTTTAGCTTCAATGACTTGAAGATTACATGATTTCTGACATAAATCAAGTGGTGACCGAATTATTTTTGTGTAGGATATTCTACGACGTAATTTTATTATCTCATAGTTTATTTGTGTATATTCGATGGTGTAATTGTATTATCGCATAGTTTGAGCGTGGATATTCTACAACATAATTTTATTATCGCATAATTTGTGCGTGGATATTCTACGACGTAATTTTACTATTCTATAGTGTGTGCGTGTATATTCTATGGTGTAATTTTACTATTCTATAGTGTGTGTGTGGATATTCTACGATGTACTTTTATTATCCCATAATTTGTTCATGTATATTCTATGGGTATTCTGCGGTGTAATTGTATTAACCCATAGTTTATTGTTGGGTGTTCTACGACGTAATTTTACTATCCAATTTCTATGGTTCGATACTCCACAACGGAATTTCCTTATTAAAGGAATTCCCGGTGATTGTGTGTAGATGTTCTACAATGTAATTTCTTTATCATTTTTGCGTATTGGTAGTTTATAACCTATTAGACTGAACCGAAACCAAATACCAATAAAAGCATACAACATAAAGTATATCTGGGCATAATACTAAAGGTGACCATCAAAACGGTGGACATAAAACATCAAGATATCCTTGAATAAACATAGGCTAATACAACGCCGGCGACACATCTGGCCTTGGAACGACAGCTTAAGCTCCCACCCCTACACTTAACTGCAAGTGTGAAAACGATCAACCATTATTCACCTGAGGACAGACAACAAACAATAGCATTTTATAACATAATTTCATGATCAACTGTTTGGATATGGATATTCCAAGATCAAGTTTAGCTGCACAGTTGCCTTATTTCACATTTTACACTGCCATGTGTTGGCGGGGCTCTAAAGGCGACAACAGAGATGCAACAATATGATATGTTATATATATCGTAAAAGGCTACTATGACACTTTTTGGTTGGGGTTGGCTTTCCTATCATATAGGAGATCGGAATAACTCAAAAGTCATGCTGAAGTCGGATGTGATGCCCAGAGCCGTGCCGTGATATGATGTAGAGATAACGGTCGCATAAGGTGGCACCAATCACAATACATTGTCGGGACGGCACTTCAAAGAAAAGACAATTAAGAGGAGGGCCGGCGGCATTTCGAGGACTTGCCACATACTGAGAAATCAACAGCATGTTCCTGGTTGGACCCATAGGTACAGATATCGTAGCCAATCTGTGAACCATTGCACAATCCATTTCTTCCCCGGACTACATCTCAGGAATCTAGAAGTATGAGAGCACAATACATTTATTCCTTGATTCTTGATTAGAAACTGGCCTCACGGTACGTGGGGCATTCCCATAAGTGCTCCGCCCTCTATTCCCTAGCCATTCGACTCGATGGTGTTTCGAGTCTAATAGTGCCGAAACAGACGTAGACATCAGGGCACACACAACCCTGGCCATTGCGACATGTTTCTTTGTTGTTCCCGAAAAAAACTATCCCCGGAAAAACAAAACCCAAAGAATTCCCGGACTACAACCCAGGAATCTAGAAATATGAGAGCAAATATTTTAAATATATATATATATATATATCTTGTATATAGAGATATTGCGTGTATTTTGCTATCTCGCCTGTATCTAGAGTTATTGAGGTTGTGAATATATACACATTTGTACACTATCATAAAAAAACACAGTTTGTGATAAAGTGTATTTCAGGATTTTCACGGTAAGAAACACGTTCAGCAGACTGTACGCAAACCTGTGGTGTGGCATTCGGTGCTATATATATATAAAACCACAGTAAAATCACGTAATGTACCACTTAGGCGCACATTTAAACGTATGTCGGTTCGAAAAAAAGCCGTAACGGATTCAGCTCATTGTACTCCGGTTATGCAGTAAATTCTCAGTCCCTCGCAACGAAAACGCAGGAATAGTTTACATAACACAATACCGCTCAGAGCACGTAACTCCGTAGCTTCAAGCGATAATCTCCAATGATCTCAGAAATAAACCACCTATTATGAATATGACGTCGCTAGCGGCGTCGGGAAACGCAATCTCTTGAACACAATGTCAACAGCTGAACCACTGCGCCCTATTTAGATATTACATACACCACTTGATCGATTGTAAATTGTTTAATTTCATAGTATTATGTTGTTTCCTTCGGAAAAAATAATTATCAATAATTTTGTTTTCAAGTCTGTGTTGTACTGTCTTTCTCCAGTTTCATTCACCGTAACATATTGATATATACGAACAATAGCAGCGCTTACTTTGATCTGACAACTGTAATTGGCATCCAACGCCTGAATTCCAAAAATTATTTCCTAATGTTTATCAATATTGGTAATATGATGCATTATTGAGACTGCAAAATTTATCCCGCTGGTTACGTGAAATGACGTTTCAAGCACAGAATTCGTTATAGCCAATCAGAAATGCATATTACGTCACTTGTCATTGCTGCCCTTTTTTCTTCCTAGCTGTAGCCTAGCATATTTGTTATTCAGTTTCATCTTCTAGTATAGTTTCAGATATATGCTGCTGTAGTATATTTTAAAAATATATACCTTTGCGAATGGTTGCGACAATATGATATATATTTTAACGTCAAATATACGTGAAGTTATTCGTTTTGACACAGAGGTGAGACAAACAGGCCCGCGAGCCAAAACCGGACAGCCAAGTCATTTTTCTGGACCTCCACTCTGATCTAAATATATATATATATATATATATATATATATATATATATATATATATATATATATATATATATATATATATATATATATATATATATATATATATATATATATATATATATATACGTTTTTAAATCCGTAGCTCTTAGACCTTGATTACGTATACATATATATATATATACTCAATGGATATTGCAGGTGTACGGACGAATATTGGCAGATCGCTTGCTTAGGTAATTTGACCCCCCCCGCCCCACCCCCCCCCGTGGTCGCTGTGAGAACTCTTAAAAGTTGCTAATTATTGCAAAAATTCGATATTGATCCAGTATTGATTCCACAGTCTCCCAATACATCATATACTCTTTTGACTTAACCTTCATACTGTACTGCTTCACTGCATAGATATTATTAGTTGACATTTTACATCTGACCGGTGCACACTGCTAAACTGTCCCTAGGCCTAGAAATATTTTTTTTCCCATCCGATGGGCGTTACTCTTTTTTAACGGGTTTAATATTATTTCAACATGTCTTTTTATAATGCCATGTTTATTTCTGTCCTTGAGCTAATTGTATAATAAAGTTTACATCTGTGTTCATGTTGTATTCTTAAATTCTAATCGATTGGGCGTTACAAATTTTCTGGTAAACATTGAGGTCGCTACGTAAAAGAATACGTCACATGACACACGTGAAAGTTACCCAATTATTTATTATAATGCTAAATATTTTGTATATTTCATGTCTTCGCTAGATTTGGTGTCAGACACGGGCGTTGGTGATTGAAGTTTCATTTCACAGGCTGTGGATTTGTTTGTATTTTACTAATTTATTTAGGCAGTCTTTAGTTACGGGATGTTTTCTGTTAGGTGAATTAATTATATTTTTTTTTTTTGATTTGATTACATGTTGCTATTAATTGTATTCCTGAATTTATCTATTTAATTTTTCTTTCAATTCTCGCCCGGACTAAGCTTCTAATGTACTATATGCGCTGACCCAAAACCCAGAAAATACGTGGGGCTCAAATGAGTAAAAGAAAGTTGTGACTCTATACAGCACGAAAAAACTCACTCCGATCCCTCAAATAAACAAGATGTTCGCCTCTAGTCTTTGGCATACATCTGAATAAAACTATAATCAATTGTGGTTAGAGACGAACCGGCGTTGACAGCATGGTACTGAGCGCGTTTCTCACGACCAAGGTACTGGGTTCGAATCCGACCACAGGCATTGTTTTTTATTCTTGATTAGGAACAAGCGCCATAGCACTGGGAACATTCCCATATATGCTCTACTTGCCGTTCCGTCAGCCAACTAATGTGCATAAGCTGTCCCAATCAGTTGATGATTACCCTTTCTTCTTATTTTTCCGGAGAGAGAGCACTTTCTCCCGTGTCTCTAGTCTCTCCCAATGCTACCATTCTCTGAATATGTACATAGTATTGTTCGACCCTGTCCTCGTCTTTTCGTAGGGTATCCATGGCTACTCTAATTAATTCGATCCTGTTCATTCTTCTTATCTCAGTGCCATTCACCAGGACTTAACCACACACCACATCGGCTCTTTCGTTTCCCCTAACCCCAGCATGACCTGGACAGAAGATGTATGTAATACTAAACTCGTTGTTAAGAAGATTGACCCACTCAGTTCTGATCATACACTTTTCTATCTTGCGCAGCATACTTTGAGAGTTCAATAGAATCACTGAGTCTGTTGGTGGTTGCGTCGACAGCAAAGTGAGAGCTGCTGTCAC
Organism: Meghimatium bilineatum; assembly: GCA_034231615.1. NCBI lineage: Eukaryota > Metazoa > Mollusca > Gastropoda > Stylommatophora > Philomycidae > Meghimatium > Meghimatium bilineatum. The sequence continues at coordinate 29,009,882 of CM067309.1, forward strand.
CTCTTCTATTTCCATTCTCATCCTCGATGTTGTAGTGGGGTACGCAGCTGACTTCTCAGCTAATTTCTTGATTTTTTGGTAGGCCACGAAACTCCAACCACATCAGTTTGTTTCTTATGCTACTGAATCGTCTGTGTAAATTATTGTATGGGGGACTTAGAGTGCTGCAGTATGAGTTATTGGACCATTCTGTACTGTTGGCAGCTGAGTCGCGGCACTCTATTCTCATCTGTATCACAACTGTTGTCAATAACTTACTATATTTGCCAAATGTCACCCATTCACATCCTCTTCCCGCTTCCTCCAGCTGACAAACTCTGAGTAGGGTGTACTCCGCTTCTCCTATATAAGACTTTCTTCTCTCGATATGTCTTCCTTTAGTGTTTAGACATTGGTGTAAGAGGTGATGATCACTATTGGCCACCTTGAAGTATTCTATAGTCTGAGCTATTTTATGGCTTACCTTGATGCTCGGTATGCCTAGGAGAAACCTCATGGTTGTGTTAGGTGCGTCTCTTGTATTTACTAGGACAGCTCTTATGGCTTCATTTTTAACTATCGCCAGTCCATCCACACGTGTTTGCGACAGTGTACGTAAACATAGACCATAGTCTAACACATATAATAACACTGACTGCATCATCTGAAAAACGGTTCGTTGCGGCATCATTGCAGATGCTATGATTTTGACTGCACTCACACTCTTCCTAGCTGTCTGAATGACATTGCCCACATGTTTCGTGAGAGATATACTTCTATTAAAAATGATGCCTAGATATCTTACAATCTGCTCCATGTCAATGTTGATGCCCATGCTGGTGGCCGATGGTAATTTGTTTGTGATTATGGTGTTGTTCAGTAAGAACCAGACGATCTTTGCATTGGTGGGATTAATGACTGCCTTGTAGTTAGTGCACCAGAGCGACAAATGTTATAGATTGTTCTGGATACCACTAGTCATGTCTCTTCTGTTTCTGTCGTGATTATACAGCAAGAGGTCGCCCACATATATTAGTATCCTGCCGTGTCCTGCTTCCTGAAGCTGGACTATATTGCATATGTAGATGTTAAAGAGCACAGCTAATAGTAGCGATTCCTGTGGCAATCCAGGAGCTATAGTTCCAATTTCTGACGTCCAGGATCTCAATCTCAGAGCATCAGGTATGGACATCACCACCACTGCTATCCATTGAATTATCAATGAGTCGATGTTGAGTTCACTTAGCAAATGTATGATATTAGAGAAGCTGACTCTTTTATATTGTGCAAATGTGCATCTGGAAAGTTCAGAATGCAATGGCAAACTACTGAACGTATTTATATTGCCTATAAAATCACTACAGCAAAATAATGCTGGGTTGATGGCTACGTCCTGAATAGGATACGCTAGAAATTTAGAGCAATCGAGTAGGAGTTCTGTGACTAAAACTGTCATCCGTGATCGATAAGGAAATATGGTAATAAAACACCGGAACATGTCCTAGGTAGTCTGCTACTATTTTCATCTGAACCTACTTTCTATTACAGATCTTTTCATCTGAGTCCTTCTTTTGTTGTTCTTATCATCTAAGCATTCTCCCTTCTCGCCTACACAATATTGAATTCCCAAACATCTAAGCACCACTACTAATGATTGTTCTCCTCATGTGAAGTGATCTTCTGCTAAATCTTCTCATATGTCAGATGACAAAAGATTTGATTCATGTTTTGCGTGTGTGGTGTGCATCACAAATTTCCTCTTCCTCTTCTAGAATCATGTGAAAGCTTCCCATACAGTATTCGTCTGTTTTTGTTCTCAAACTCCTGCAGATTAGCACGAACTAGTACAGAGTGCGTTGTGTCATGGTTTAATTCATTGCCTCGTAGAAGTTGACGTGATACCCGTTATTTGTCTTGCATCATAATGTCATATTCTGCATTTATAAAGTGTGTTGGAGGGGGGGGGGGTAAATAAACCCCAACCCCTTATCTTTGGGCCTGCCCCATAACCCAATTGCATGCAGCTATTTCCTGCCACAGTTCGAGAGCAGGTCTTGCGAGTATGAGCTGAATTACTACCTCGCATAAAATGGTCAGTTCTTAAACATATCGTCACTTTTAAATATTTATGGACATTATTTTCAAATTTTTATCATTACACCACAACTGTAAACTAAAACCGCCCTTTTTTATTAGCAAAAAGCTCTGCTACAATTAAATTGGAATACGCCTTTAGTTGATGGCGCGCACCTCACTATAATACCTTTTTTCATTTAAAATAGCATTTTTTACCTGTACATTCAACAGTAGTGCTGTGTATAGCAGATTCAGTTTGTGATAATACTGTGTATTTGACTTATACTATGTGCAAGGCTGTCATCGCAGAATCAATCTAACATTTTACAATCTTCCCATCTAAACTCTAAAATATAGGTTGTCCATATAAACTCTAAAGTATAAGTTGTTTCAAAAGATTGACAAGAATTTCTGTTCATTACAATTACGTTACTAAGTTTAATACTTTATTTGCCAGCCAAGGGCAAATAACTGAACACAGGTACTGACTTTATTTTTCCCCCTTTTCAAGATCTCTGGCCTTAAGTCAGTTCAGGCTAAATCTATTCTCTGGAAGCCATACAACTATTCTAGGCTAAAGTATTGGCTAGCACCTGGCAATAAACATAGCACAAGACGTGCCCTTATTTGAACATCACTGCAGATTTGTTTTAGTCTATGTAGCTGTTGGACTTGCTGAGAAACACGTTACTCTCCCGTCCTGCTGTTGCCTGTGGGGTATACAGCACATGTTTATTTGTGTGTGTGTGTGTTCAAGTAGTGATTTCGACCAGAGAAAATGGATAGCAACTACCTTTACTTCATCTCTCAACAGGTTGACCCTAAGGTGGCAGTACCAAAGAAATTGAACCCTAAGGTAAGTGTTTAAATATATAATTTAAAAAATGTCAAGTTATTGTGACCATGTTTGTGTCTATGTATATATGTGTATGTGTTATGTTCCATGTTTGAATATACTATTTTTGAGATCATCTCGTGTTACGCCAAGCTATTCTCCGCATATGTCATTCGAACTACATCATTCATCTTGGCTGACTGGATTGATCCGAGAATTTCATTTGTCACTTTTCATAAATTTTGTCTCCAGGACACAATAAAGCACGTATCAGCTAATTGATGTGACCAACCCGTATGGCTATAACTGATTCAAGAATGGCTTGATTGAACTTATACACGAATGGCTTGATTGAACTCACACAAGAATGGCTTGATTGAACTCACACAAGAATGGTTTGATCGAACTCACACAAGAATGACTTGATCGAACTCACACAAGAATGGCTTGATTGAACTCACAAAAGAATGACTTGATTGAACTCACACAAGAATGACTTGATCGAACTCACACAAGAATGACTTGATTGAACTCACACAAGAATGGCTTGATTGAACTCACACAAGAATGACTTGATTGAACTCACACAAGAATGGCTTGATTGAACTCACACAAGAATGACTTGATCGAACTCACACAAGAATGACTTGATTGAACTCACACAAGAATGGCTTGATTGAACTCACACAAGAATGACTTGATTGAACTCACACAAGAATGACTTGATTGAACTCACACAAGAATAACTTGATCGAACTCACACAAGAATGGATTGATTGAACTCACACAAGAGTGGCTTGATTGAACTCACACAAGAATGGATTGATTGAACTCACACAAGAGTGGCTTGATTGAACTCACACAAGAGTGGCTTGATTGAACTCACACAAGAATGGTTTGATCGAACTCACACAAGAATGGATTGATTGAACTCACACAAGAGTGGCTTGATTGAACTCACACAAGAATGGATTGATTGAACTCACACAAGAGTGGCTTGATTGAACTCACACAAGAATGGATTGATTGAACTCACACAAGAGTGGCTTGATTGAACTCACACAAGAATGGCTTGATTGAACTCACACAAGAATGGCTTGATTGAACTCACACAAGAATGGCTTGATTGAACTCACACAAGAGTGGCTTGATTGAACTCACACAAGAATGGCTAGATTGAACTCACACAAGAATGGCTTGATTGAACTCACACAAGAATGACTTGATTGAACTCACACAAGAATGGCTTGATTGAACTCATATAACAGAAAACAAGACTGTTATATATGATATATATATATATATCAAGCCCGTAGAAATATGTCTCCATCAATGTGAGAGTAGTGTACCTAGAAAAAACTCATTCAACCGTTTTCACGAGGAACACCTTCATCTTCATACGTTTTTAGTGCCTTTCTTGGAAACAAAAGTTAATGTTGTGAGGGATGGGGGAGGTTTCATGGCTTTTGGCTAAATTCCTAGTACCAAAACCGTGTTTTTAAACCCCCTTCTCCCCCACACCAACTTCGTATCTATATTAATATATATGTCTTTGTATCTAGTTGTTTTTTCGTGAATGGACAGCAGATCAGAAGAGAAGATTGTAAGAGAAAAGAAAATAGCATATATACTCTTTGGTGTCTGCGAGGTGAATCTGTGAACCTGTCAGGTGTGCAATAATGTACTGTGATCACAAATATTAATAAAAGTAACACGTTGTCCTTTCCCCTTCAATCTCTATCAATCTCTCTCTCTCTCACAATAAATCTTCTCTCAATTGTCTCTCTACGTCGCTCAATATCTCTCTAAATCTAAATATTTCTCTCAATCTCTCTAAATCTCAATATCTCTCTAAATCTCAATATCTCTCTAAATCTCAATATCTCTCTAAATCTCTCAATATCTCTCTAAATCTCAATCTCTCTAAATCTCAATATCTCTCTAAATCTCTCAATATCTCTCTAAATCTCAATATCTCTCGAAATCTCAACATCTCTCTAAATCTCAATATCTCTCTAAATCTCAATCTCTCTCTAAATCTCAATCTCTCTCTAAATCTCAATATCTCTCTAAATCTCAATAAGTCTCTAAATCTCAACATCTCTAAATCTCTCAAAATCTCTCTAAATCTCTCAATATCTCTCTAAATCTCTCAATATCTCTCTAAATCTCACAATATCTCTCTAAATCTCTCAATATCTCTCTAAATCTCTAAATATCTCTCTAAATCTCTCAATATCTCTCTAAATCTCAATATTTCTCTAAATCTCAATATCTCTCTAAATCTCAATCTCTCTAAATCTCAATATCTCTCTAAATCTCAATCTCTCTAAATCTCAATATTTCTCAAAATCTCAATATCTCTCTAAATCTCAACATCTCTCTAAATCTCAACATCTCTCTAAATCTCTCAATATCTCTCTAAATCTCTCAATATCTCCCAATATCTCTCTAAATCTCAATATCTCTCTAAATCTCATTCTCTCTAAATCTCAATATCTCTCTAAATCTCAACATCTCTCTAAATCTCAATATCTCTCTAAATCTCTCAATATCTCTCTAAATCTCAATATTTCTCTAAATCTCTCAATATCTCTTTAAATCTCAATATCTCTCTAAATCTCAATATCTCTCTAAATCTCAATATCTCTCTAAATCTCAATATCTCTCTAAATCTCAATATTTCTCGAAATCTCAATATCTCTAAATCTCAATATCTCTCTAAATCTCAACATCTCCCTAAATCTCAACATCTCTGTAAATCTCTCAATATCGAAATCTCCCAATCTCTCTAAATCTCTCAATATCTCTCTAAATCTCTGAATATCTCTCTAAGTCTCTCAATCTCTCTAAATCTCAACATCTCTCTAAATATCAATATCTCTCTAAATCTCAATATCTCTCTAAATCTCAATATCTCTCTAAATCTCTCAATATCTCTCTAAATCTCAACATCTCCCTAAATCTCAACATCTCTGTAAATCTCTCAATATCGAAATCTCCCAATCTCTCTAAATCTCTCAATATCTCTCTAAATCTCTGAATATCTCTCTAAGTCTCTCAATCTCTCTAAATCTCAACATCTCTCTAAATCTCAACATCTCTCTAAATCTCAATATCTCTCTAAATCTCTCAATATCTCTCTAAATCTCTCAATATCTCTCTAAATCTCTTCATATATCTCTCTATTATCAGTTAACAATGTGACAGTGTTCATGTTTAAAGAAATGATAGAAGTAAAATTGACAAATGGAAAGAGCAGAAAGTGTCCCGTCTCTGGAAAGATCCGAAGAACGTACACCCAATAACAGACTGGTACACTGAGCTTATACACCATTAGATGTCTGACAGATAGAAGAGCTGAACAGTTATGAGTACGTCCCCAGTGTTGTGATACTTGTTCCTAACCAAAGCTCTTCTTCTTCTTCTTCATCGTTCAAACTCTAACTTCCGCTGGATCTCTCTTGTAGCTGGACAATGGTCATACTAGATTTCAATCATAATATAGTCCACAGAATGGAAATGCGTTGTATCGCCGGTTTTGTTGCCACAATAGTCCAACACATCCGTCTTCGGTGTAAAAAAACAAAGATAAATTATGTGAGTTATGGTTTTTGCAAAATGACAATTCTCTCTGAGAACCTCTTGACCCTGCTGATATTTAAATTGCACAAAGCAAATAGAACAGGAGTGGGTAATTTGAATGGCAAAACGATGTTCTTGACCATTACGGGTGCAGGTACATGTGGGAAATTGATCACTGAATTTGTTGACATATATTTATGCTCATCCTGACAAATACCCACATCTGAATGTTTTTTTTCAACAAGGGAAATGTGTAGACAAACAAAGAAAACGCAATCCGTTACATAGCGTGAACTTTGTCTGTTTCATATTAGTTTGTTTATAGTTTCCTAGTGCATGGTCGTGTGGTTAGAATGCCATTATCAGACCCTTGAGGTCCCGGGTTTAATCCACGGTTGGGACATGATTTTTTTCTTTCGGAGGTACAATCAAAATCCTTCCTGTACATATCACGGCGTCTGCTATGGAAAAGCGGCATTTATTTCCACAGTCCATAGAAAACCTCCATGTATTCCTTTACAGGAAAACATGTAGTAACAAACGTGTTATAGTTTCCTACATAATAACAACGTAGTTTAAACTTCTAATGCTTAGGCAACTTAATTCGATCAATATTTTATTGAACTTTATGGTTATTCGTTTATCTAGTTTAGAACAGAAAATGATATCCCTGATTGATTTCATGCTAGACACATGGTGAACACGAACAATAGTGGTTTGTGAACCTGTGATTTCATCATTTTAATATTAACTGTATTGCTCTTTATATATGTCTGTCTGTCTGTCTGTAATCTGCATATATTCATTCGTTCTTCTATAAAAGTATATTTCTCCCTGATATTGTTGCGCACCTGTACTCATATCTACATCAATTATTTGATCCGCTCTCATTCCCTCTAATCGTATGTCTTTTCTAGAACCTCCCACACTCTATTTCATTTTACATTATTTCATTTCTATAATTCTCACTTCCTCTTTCACCGCGTTTTTCCAGTAACACTTTCATTTCCAATTGCGTTTTTCCATAAACATCATTCAATTCCCACTTTCACTGCGTCTTCTTATACTTTTGTTCACTTTCTCTCACCTTACTGTCCTCCTTCTAATTTCACTGCAAAAAAAACGCCAACACACATATCCTTGAGATCTTCTTATCGCTTCTCCCTAACCCCAACCCTCAGTAAGATATTGTCTCCAGGTTTGAAAACTGTCTGAGCACTGAGCAATTTTTGTGTGAATGTGCGAGCGCTCTGAGAAGACATGTCTCGTCTTGAGTAGAAAATGTTCGACCATAACTACCTTCTCTGTTGTTACATATTTGGTGAACAACTTAATTATTTATAAATTGACATTAGTGTTACTTATTTGAACCTCTCTCAATACATCTACTCTGAGTCTCTCTCATTTTCTCTTTAAATCTCTCTTGATAGATCTACCGTTAATCACAAAGATAGATTTATCATTGATCACAAAGAAATATTCAAAGGGTACCGCATTGCTCTCGTGAGGTCCCGTGGTTAGCAGATAACCAATATCCCAATAGTACATCCTCGTGGTGCACACTTGAAACAGAAATACAGCTGCTCGTGATATCTTCCTGACCAGCACTTTTGGGTATCGTGTCCGTGAAAGTGGAGGCTGCAGATGGAATGAGAATTGACTGCAAAAAAGGCAGGTAATATCTTCGACAAATCTGCGTCAACACATACACCAGCACTGTCGACACAAAGTACGCAAGACATCCGACTGGAGCATTGGAGGACAGCTAATGTAAATGTCCCGAAATAGGCAGATGTAACAAATATTGAGAGTCGTGCTCTAGTCTCCGTAAGAACAACTTATTGAGTACAATGTGAGGGAAGAAAATGCCAGAGGACAGCACCACGTGGAAATAAAAGGGGAAAACGTTATAAGAAAATCGGAACTAAATTTTTGTTCAGTTCAAGAAAAGCTTCTAGCCGCGTGGCTGCTAGGGCTCACGATGTCGGTGAATGAAACCTCGGTTAAAATGACAACAAACCCGGGCCATACTCTACCGTCGAGGTTTTCCAATGCCTTAACCATGATCACCGAAGAGAAAAGGTTCAGTACTCGATGAGCACAGGCACAATACGTCTAATTACGCGAGACGATTTCACGGATAGCAGAATATCTCGTGCGAGATAGACGTAGTCGACCCAAGTTTAAACCTGAGTACCGCCTCCTCTTGCCACCCTCGGGCATGTGTTGGCCAGAAAAGTCCAAGTGGGTGATAAATCGTCACGAAGTAGAGTCGAACCACTTTCGTCGTCTGGCGACAGATACAAATAGAAAGGCTGTCACAGGTTAGGGAAACAAATCCGAATTAAAGGCATGATTATAATGGATGTGCTGGACCTTCCTAGGTGCAAATAACGCAGCTGTACTGTAAACTAGCAGAACAACGTACTTCAAGCTCCGAGGCAGAAATCAAACAAACGTTCGTGTTGGTTATCAAAGAGCGAACACAACAAAGAAAAAGAAGATCTCTCCTTGATCATGAATATAGATATATCCTCAGTCACGAAGATAGATGTCCTCTTAAACGCGAAGGTAGAGTTAACCTTAGTACGACCATTCAACGTTCAAGGTCCCGACGGTATATCCCCCACCCCTCCTTCTTTGGACACGAAGGTATGTCTACCCTGGACTCGAATATACATTTCTTCTCAGACACGAAGGTCGTATCTTCTTGAACAAAACATATACACCCCTTCCCCCACATGAAAACAAAAACACATCTCTTCTTAGACATGACGATATATCTCCCCGTGAATACGAAGGTAAGTCTCCCCCTGGATTCAAATATATAGTTCTTCTGAGACTCGAAGGTCATATCCACTTGACACGAACATACACATCTCCCGTTTCAACATAAAGACATATATCTTCCTAGACAAGACGTTAGTGGCTCGCAAATGTATAATTTTATTAACAGTCGGTCATGCTGACATCAGTTCTACTCCATGGTGTCTACAAGTCACCATGCACTCATTTACACAGTTCAGCAGACTACGTCATATGGCATGTATTTAGTGCGGATATGTGTGACGTCATGCACTGCGATGTTATAGATATCATATACTTGAAGTTATCGAGCGACGCACTCTGAGTGATACTCTTGACAGACGGTGTACTGCTTCATTGAGATGGATTGAGTACATATGGAATAACCAGAGTACAATTAAGTCAACTTTACACTTTTTAAACCTATTTTCACATGTACTCTTAGAAACGTATCCACTAAAATAATAGTGGATACCTAAATATTGTAGGAACCACTCACATTCATAGTCCAAACCACTGATATTCAAAACGCCAACATTCAAAGTTCTAACCACTGATATTCAAAACGCTAACATTCAAAGTTCTAACCACTGATATTCAAAACGGCAACATTCAAAGTTCTAACCACTGATATTCATAACGCTAACGACTGACATTCAGCGCCTTAGCTATTCACATTCATTATAAACGTTGTTGATAATACGACAAGACAAAGATGTCGCTATGCTAGATGCGAAAGGAAATCGAGGCGAGCATGACTGAGGAGAGTATGCAGGAAAACAGTGCGTTAAGCCCAGAAATATCTGACAACACTGGTTTGAAACTGAGTATACGTGCAACAAAGAAGGTATGTTCTCGATTGCTTGATTTATTTTGCCGACATTGTCGCCTTTAAAGAAACTTAGCAACAATTATAAATAACAGAAAGAGTTCTCCACCAACAAAGAACAGGAACAGTCAAGTTACCACATGCTGTATGAGCAGTCAAGTTACCACATGCTGAATGAAAAGTCAAGTTACCACATGCTGAAGGAACAGTCAAGTTACCACATGCTGAAGGAACAGTCAAGTTATCACATGCTGAAGGAACATTCAATTTACCACATGCTGAAGGAGCATTCAAGTTACCACATGCTGAAGAAACAGTCAAATTACCACATGCTGAAGGAACAGTGAAGTTAACACATTCTAGAGGAACAGTCAAGTTACTATATGCTGAAGGAACAGACAAGTTACCACATTCTGAAGGAACAGTCAGTTACCATATGCTGAAGGAACAGTCAAGTTACCACATTCTGAACGAAAAGTCATGTTAGTGCATTCTGCAGGAACAGTCAAGTTACCACATTCTGAAGGAACAGTCAAGTTACCATATGCTGAAGGAACAGTCAAGTTACCACATTCCGAAGGAACATTCAAGTTACCATATGCTGAAGGAACAGTCAAGTTACCATATGCTGAAGGAACAGTCACGTTACCACATTCTGAAGGAACATTCAAGTTACCGCATGATGAAGGAACAGTCAAGTTACCACATGCTAAAGGAACAGTCAGTTGCCATATGTTGAAGTTACAGTAAAGTTACCATATGCTGAAGGAACAGTCAGTTACCATATGCTGAAGGAACAGTCAGTTACCACATTCTGAAGGAACAGTCAGTTACCATATGCTGAAGAACATGCTGAATATAAGCTCACTTAGGATCACTTATGGTCGTATCCTGAATGCCATGATGATGACTAACTAGCATTCAACGCTCCATGTACTCAAAGTGAAATTCCTAAAACCATAACCACTCACATTAAAATTCTGAACCACTTATAATAAGAACCGTAACCACTTACACTATATCCATATCCAGTAACATTCATATTCCTAACCATTCATATTCAAATTCCTGACTATACACATTCAAATCCCAAATCACCCACACTCACATTCTTAACTACTCATACATAAACCCAAACCACTCACACAAAAACCCCGAACCATTCACACAAAAACCCTGAACCACTCACACACAACCACGTAACAAGTTTTACAACCGGTTTTTGTATTTGAAAGCGCCAAAGTTCATTCCTCTTTGCCCTGCCTATTGTTAGAATGCATAGTGACACTTTGTGTCACCTAACGAAGACGCTAACAGGCAGAATTCATCTTGAACAATCGATCCACGCATGCCATTTTCTGGCGCCGTAAAGGTTAAAAATATAAACCAATATATTTTGTACTTTGCCTTCTAACCTGAGGAAATGTAAATGTCACGGACAACTTTCTAATTTGAAACCTGTCACTTTAGGTGTTCGATTTACAGAAAAAGTAGATGTTGTGATGTCATCTGTTCGATTTTCAGAATTAAAACATATTTTGTGTATAATTGTTTTCGATTTACAGAACGTGCGGATTCTGTGTAGACTTTTTCTTCGATTTACAGAGTATTCCAAATATGTATTCTTGATTTATGAGGCATATACGAATTGTGTATATCTAGTTTGTTATTGGTTATAATTTAAACTATGCTCTATACAGGACTCTATAATCGACGGAAGATACGCTTAAACTAACAAGTAATCAAATGGAAGCTGTTCACGTGACATTATACTACCAATCTTATCTCTCATGGCCAGGATTCGGTCAAAATAAACACAGACTTATTTTTGCGATCCGTATTCTACTCCAACCCTACATTTTTCGAGTAATTCAATTTCTTCGCAGACAATGCGGATTTTCTACTTTTATTTTCTAGTTCGTCATTGTTTTTATTAACATTTCATTTCCCCCTCCCCGCTCTTCATATTTCATATTCTGCTATTGTTGTGGTTACTATCTGGATCCTTAAATCGTTATGACCAACAAATCACAGACACTCACGTTCTTTCACTTTCACATATTGTGTCTTTATTGGAAATCTGGTCAGACCAGCTACACGGTATTGAGCCGTGGCTATGAACAGTAAATGCATACGATTAATGTAAAATGCAGCCTTCATATGTCATGACTAATTATCCCTGTGCATTTCGTTGGTCACTATTTATATTTGTTTTGTTTGTTCTTCCATCACAAATGATGATGACCATTTGTTACATCCACTTTCGAAATCGGCTTAGAGCTATCTCCTTGACTATGTGTTTGTAGATACGCCCTATCCTGGCGTAGATACGCCCAAATGTAAATGGGTAGTTCGGACATGAATGACCACTGTAGATGGATTTTTTCTACCTGTGACTTTCTAGCTCTATTGCAGCTCTATTTTGTGCACGTTCTTCTAATGTATCTTGGTCTAGTTCAAATGTTTTCAATGAGGTCTTTAACGAGTCCTTGTAGCGCTTCTTTTTGCCACCTTGAGAACGTGTGTCCTTCTGCAGCTCAACATAGAAATGTTTATTTAGCAGGAAATGATCTGGTCACCAATCTGCCCAACGAATTAGTATATATGTCACCAATCTGCCCAACGAATCAGAGTCGGCATTATAATAGTGTCAGTGCTAGAAATACCAAATATGTCAAGGAGTTTGGTATCCGAAATCGTGTCACTTCCGGACAAATAAAAATTGTTACTGATTTCTTTCCTGGCACGACCACTCCTGCAGTAAACCAAGCTGAAAATGAGTACCTGATACATGATTTAAGGAAAATAAATACAACACGGAAAGGGACTGGTCACCCCACTTAATAGTTGCTGTGGCTTGGTACATGAAGTGATATCTTCATCCTCCAACGGCAAGGTGTTCCCGTGTGACCTACATTTACCTTCATGTATACACTAGTGTCACAAGCCGACGCGGAACAACGAAATGAACGGAAATAATCGAAAACATGACTTATAGAGGCTTGTTGCGACTCTCCTTGCAAAACTGTACGATATATACCACACTTGAACCCATTATTTATACAGCGAGTTGCTATGAATCTTCCTGCTTTTTCTGCTGCGTTCAAACTCAAAATCCTGAAGATTGTCAGGATGTTGTCAGGAGAATGGAATGCGTTATGTCATGAAGTACAGTTTTGTTGCGATATTCGTGCTTTTCGGCGGTACACATCCGATCTTAGCGTGGCTTTTCGGCGGTACACATCCGATCTTAGCGTGGCTTTTCACGTCGTTTGAGCTCCCTGGGATGGGCAGCCAACTCTACTCTAAAACCTCCGTAGTCTTGCTCTTGTGACAGCGGTTAAAGGTTGCTGACGTGATACAGAGCAAACAACATGTGTTATACAGAGCATACAACATGTGTGATAAATAGCAAAAACCATGTGTGATACATAGCAAACAACATGTGTTATACAGAGCAAATAACATGTGTGATGCATAGCAAACAACATGTGTGATACATAGCAAAAACACGTGTTATACAGAGCAAATAACATGTTTGATACAGAGCAAACAACATGTGTGAATAAGAAACACCTACAATCTTCTGTATATATGCATCTAACGGGTTTTCTATAAACACGTTTGGAGGTTTTTCATGGAATACCGGACACAACCATAACACGTCTTTGCTGTGATCCGTGTGTTGCCGGGGCTTGAAACCGGGAGCAATGGCTATACCCTGACCTACCATGCGTGTCGTTAGAAGAAATTAAAAAGGTTCTTGATTCTTTATTAGAAACAAACACACGGAGCATTCCTTTAAGTGCTCCAATCTCTACTTTAACAGCTATTTAAGAGTACACAGATTCGAAGTTCAAGTATGATATTAATTCTGTGATCTTTGTAACTTTCCAGAGAGGACATACGTTCTCCCATCAACCCTGGTCATCCATATTGCTGTCATTCTTTGTATGTGCACATTTTCATCTCTTATTATGTCGGCTCTATCTTCAATAGCATCAAACATAGAATTACCCACCAGCGAGTCTGCTCTGTCGCTGCCTATGATCCCCACATCACCAGATCAGTTTATCTATTGGAACGACAACAGAGTAGTTCAGTAACGTGCCGCATTCCTTTCTTAACCACATTTTTATCTTCCGCATTTTGCAGTGGGAGTCTGAGAGTAGCACTGCGTGAATTGATACACCAAACACACTGTAGTGCCGCAGCCACCATATGTATACCCATTTTCGTGCTCGGTGTAGTAATGGAATAGGCAGACACATTTCAAGCACCTTTATTCAATCTTATAAGCAGCAAAGCCATTTTTTTCTTTTGCTTGTCTCTTTAGGCGGTGTCTAAATGTCTCTATACCAATTTAGGGGTGCAAAGGGAACGCATTGCTATAGGCGGACCCAGGGTTAGCAAATAACCAAGATACCAAATGTACCTCCACGCGGTACACCCTGGAAACAGAAATACAGCAGCTCGAGCTGATTCTGGCCAAATCATTTGGGGATCGTGTCCGAGAATGTGGAGGTAGCAGATGGAAAGAGATTTGACTGCACAAGAGACAGACAATATCTCCGACACCACCAGCATCACCACATATAGCGACACTGTCGACATACAGTGAAGCTAGGCAGTCCAGTCCGAACATTGGAGGGGCGGCCAATGTAAAATGCACGTGAAGGTAGATGCATGGCGAGAGACAAAAAAGATTTCATACCGAGTACAATGAAACAATGAAAGGGCAGAACAGCGCTAGATGGCAGCGCGAACTGCAAATAGAAAGTGAAAAGTCCCTAGGAAAGGGGAACTACAAGCTCCGTCAGCTCGAGACGAACTTCTAGTTACCTGTGTTCCTTACAGGCAGAGACCCAGACCCATCCATTGGCGTTTGGTAAAGCAAGAAGACCTAACCCAACCCTTATGTCGAGCCTTCCTAAACTGGAAATATGCTCGCGAAAAGAAAGTGTTCTGTACCCGATGGGCTTAGGCAAGAAAGGGACACCGATGGTAGTCCTGGCCCAACTCTACTGTCAAGGTTTCCTATAACGGAAGTACACTTGCAAAGAGAAAGGGTTCCGTACCCGATGGGCTCAGGCACAAAAGGGACAACGAAATAGCCCTGGCCCAACTCTACTGTCAGGTTTTCCTACACCGGAAATACACCTGAAGAGAGAAATGGTTCAGTACCTGATGGGCTCAGGCGCTATTGGGACAAGGACGCTCAGCTCGAGAACGCCTTGCTCTCAAACGCGTGGTGTGAGACTCGATCTTGGACAAGGGG
This sequence comes from Meghimatium bilineatum, assembly GCA_034231615.1. Lineage (NCBI taxonomy): Eukaryota > Metazoa > Mollusca > Gastropoda > Stylommatophora > Philomycidae > Meghimatium > Meghimatium bilineatum. The sequence continues at coordinate 29,025,269 of CM067309.1, forward strand.
TACACGCTGTCGGTGAACGACACCTCGGCTAAGAGGGCGAAAGAGCCAGGGTCCAACTCCTCTGTTGAGTTCTTCCCCTTAAGAAACCAGGTTCACGGATGAGAAACGGTTCAGTACCCAATGGGCACAGGCACATCACGTCCAATTACACGAGGCAAGTTCATAGACAGTGGAACACCTCGTGCAAGTCAGATGAGAGCAAAAATCGTCTGGGCGAAGAGTCGCAATTACGCGTGCATGGAGACAGATATAGAGGCTGTCACAGGCTAAGGGTAGCCCACCCGAATTGTCAAGGCATGCCGAAATCGGATGTGCTAGGCCTACAAGGCGCATAACGGTGGCACAACGTAATCACACTCCCGGCGGAAATCGCACGGATATCCGTGATGGTTACAATGGAAAGAACGCAAAACAAACAAACAAACATACCCATTTATTGCTTGCATCGTCAGTGGTAGAATCTTCTGAAGATGACTTTTGTGTGTTTCATATATATTTTTTTTCGTGGACTCTTTTATTTCTGTAATCCATCGTTTTCAAGGTCTGCCCATGGCTTTGTATTCATCGTATCTATATAGTAATGTTTTTTTAAGGTTCACTATCTGATGCTAGTCATGAAGTATGTGAAAACCACTGAATTTGTTGTGTTCTGGGGTAATCCAGGATTGGCATTGTGTTTGTTAGTCGGATGTTTTCGTTTGTAATTCTATCTCCATTTGTTACTCTGAGAATCCTATGCATAATAATTATTTCTGTTGTAACGCGTTTTCATTTTTCTTTTGTTGCTCATGTCCACGTTTTGACATAGTGACAAGGTGATGATCGTTTTATATAGTGTAGTCTTCTTCTTCTTCGTTCGTTCTCAAACTCCTGAAGATTAGCAGGACGTAGTCCATAGAACGGAATGCGTTGTGTCATGGTTTACAGCATTGCTGCGATATCTGCGCCTTTCGGCCTGACACATCCGACTTCAGCATGGCTTTGGGTCTCTGACCCTATATGGGATGGGACAGCCAACTCCATCGCATAACCTCCTTAGTCGCCTTTTACGAAATGCGTGGAAGGTAAACATTGTTGGTATTCTTTGCTCCCCTTTCGGGCCTCGGCACCACACGGGCGATATACTGTAGTTATGGTCTTCATGTTCACGTGTTTGATTTTGAAAATAGGAGATATCTGCCCCATGATACGGTATGCTATGTTGGATTTCTTTGATATTTTTCCGATTCGATGATATGATGTTTCCAAGATAAGCGAATTATTTCACCTGTTTACGTGGTTTAGAATCGATTAGAATAGTAGTATTTCTGTCTGTCTTTGCTATTAACAATATCACTGTTGTGTATGTATTTATCTCCATGTTAAAGTCCCTACATTTTGTGTGGAGTCTAGTTATAGGTTGGGTGTAGTTGTTCTCCTTTTGATGATATTGCTTGTTGGTCTGAAAAAAAGAGGTTCGATCAGGAGGCTGTTTAAGTTGCCCCCTTCATTAGTTGTGGCAATTTTGCGTACGCAGTTGATATATGTGATGACTAACAAGGAAGATTGAACACATCCTTGTCGCACGCTAGAGTGTAGCAAAACCCCATCTGCAGTAATTAGATTCTCAGTTGACTGAACCATCTACATATCTGATTGTATCTTGCGGTTTTTGGTGTTTCTGGATAATTTCTTGTACATCATATATGTAATGGTACCAGTTCATTTCCTGCACGCCCCTGATCGCCCCTGCTGTGTTACTACATTTGTCATATATTTTTTTGGGTCCACCTTTACCCACTCACTGCCTTTGTTCGCATCTGTCACTTCTCACCCCGAGAAACGTAGTCTCAGCTTCTTCTATCCATGATATTCTGTGTTTATTTTGTTGCCAGGATTAAAATTCCAACTAATAAAGTATCGCGATGGAGCTGCATACCCCATCCAAAAGCTGAGTGACCCACGGTTCAAGTTGAATATGTCAAACTGAAAGGTGCAGGTGTGTCAAACTGAAAGGTGCAGGTGTGCCAAACAAACTGTACACCATGACACAGCGTATTTCATTCTTCAGACTACATCCTGTATAACCGCAGGAGTTTGAGAACGAATACAGAAGAAGAATTATGTTATTAAGATCTTTCTTTAAGTACAGATCGATACGCGAAATGTTGCCGTACATGACGTTGTGTATTTGTGTGTTGTTGTGAGCATGGCTGAAACGCACAATATAGCGGATGTGATTTTGATTTTAGATGCAGGCAGACGACTGGAACAGTTAATAAAGCAATGGCAATCTACTGAAGCTAAACATTACATAAAATGAGTGCAATAAAACGTGTGTATTGACCACTGCCTATTTAGTATCCAATTAACTATGACAATCAAAATCAGGAAATGTGTCAATGGTAACCATGGAAACATACCGTTTTATTTTTTTTTCACACATGTTTTTCATTCATCTGTATTCGTCTAATCAATCAATAAACCAATCACGATCTTGACCCGACATTTCCAAACGATGTTTATACATTCCCGGATGAATAAGCCACGTTCCAACATTTTTCATTTTTCTCTATCACAGGATATGTTCTCAGCTACAATCCACGTGATTCCCATAGTTCTTCATGGTTTCCAATCTCCATTTCTTCCTAGATCTTTTCTGTTTTCTGTTCATTGCTGGTTCCTTGTCACTGATCTTCTATTTATATTTTTTACTGGTTCATTCAGCGTGTGCTGAATCAATCACCATGTTTCCTTAATCTCGGTGTCCACCAAATGTTTATCTGTTCATCTCTAGGCTTCTTCATTTCTTATCCTGCTATATAAATAAGACGGATGATGTGTGATGTCTCTGGCCACAGTTCCTATATGACTGCTCAAATCTATTACAGAAATGTTAAGTTAACTAATGATTTCCGATCTCTGTATTGATTTTAATATCCCTAACAAAACGTAATTAACAAACATCATTGATTTGATGTGGTAAAGTAGTAGTGATTGTTGTTATTGTCGCTTCTGATATTATTATTGTCATTATTATTGCTGCTACTATCGTTGCTATTGTTATTATTTTTGTACCAGATCCCAATGGAGCATTTGTTGTCCCAGCCGTTTTTCATGTCAGACTGTGGTGTTTTATCGGTCGTTCTCCATGCCAGACTGTTGTGTTTTAACGGTCATTCTCCATGCCAGACTGTGGTGTTTTAACGGTCGCTCTCCATGCCAGACTGTGATGTTTTATCGGTCGCTATCCATGCCAGACTGTGGTGTTTTATCGGTCGTTCTCCACGCCAGACTGTGGTGCTTTGTTTTCGGCTCTAGATCAGTATGCTTCGTAGTTATTATTTCAAGAGGGCTCCTGTCTTCAGAGTTGTTTTTTTCACTCTTGGTAAGATATTTGTTTGATTGAATGTTGCTGTAGGATGTACTTCACAAACTCAGTGAATTGAAGACTGAAGTAAAACTATCACCATCATCAAATGCCGTCTCCGCAACGAAGGCTGGCTGCAGTAGACATCCAACATCCCATGTCTTCTGTTTTGGTGGTGCACACTGCTAGGCTGTAACCTTTCCATCTTGTAATATTACTCTCCTACTTGTATCTCTGCCTACCTTTTCTCTCGCCGCCCCTTGACTTCACCCTCAAGTACTGTATGTCTTCATTAAGGTGTCATGTCTTTAATATGTCCAAAATATATTATTTCTCTATACATTGTATAAACTGTACACAATGCATTAAGCACCATATTTTGTTGCATTTTCTTGTCATATTATTTCTTACTTACTGAACTTGTTTCTTCTTTCTACTCTCTAATTCGAATATATGTCAGTTGTCTGTAAGTCTATTGAGTATTCATCTGTTTTCCTTATACAAGTATTTCATTATTTTTTATATTGTTTTATGTTTATTGGTATTTATTATTCACAAATTATGCAGTATTCTAGTTTATTATTCGCGAACTGTGCAGTATTCTAGTTTATTATTCGCGAACTGTGCAGTGTTCTATTTTAGAATGATTGGACTATGTCATGAATTTTTGTCAATCTTGGGTCACACTGCATATGAAGGAGTTGATTCTAGGACACACGTCTACAGCAGATTTAATCACCCCGGGGATCATGTTAATCCTTGACATTTTGGCCAGGCAAGCCTCCTTATTATAATCGCACGTTCTACGGGAGAGATTAGACATGTTTTATCTCGCGTGAGTGCTTGTGCTGATCCACGTAGCCTATACCCCCTCATCCCAGCTTCATTGACAGCTTCTATACAAGCGTATGTTGAAGTTACTGGTGCAATTTTTTTTTACAGGATTTCTGGTATTCATTTGAAATTGTACCAATTCAAAATAGTATTTTGTTTTCTACTTTGAAACGGAATTCGCTTTTGTTTTAAATGCTCCTGGCGTACACAAAACACATTATAGATATAGACACACTTCTTGGGGAAAAAAATATGTTTGTCATTAAGAGTACGTGTAATCAATACTGTCGAACATCCTCGAAATATACAAATATCAATTCATAAAAATAAGTATTAAAATATTTTGGCTTGGCAGATGAGTTAGTGTCAGGCTTTTTTCACCAGCGTTGTCCTGGCAGATTTATGTCTGGTTTGCCAGCTTGAAATGTGTAAAGATTTATTTTAATGCGTCATTACGGGTGTTGGCTTATTTTTGGCAGATCTTTCTGATACGTATCTTGTAATTAGAGCATTCATTTGAAGTACGTTAGTGACAGTGTTTCCTTCTGTATTTGCTGTGTACTTGTTTCTATTTATCTTAACTAAACTCTATTTTCTTACTTCGATTAATTTTGTAACTATACTGTAAGAAATATTTCATAAATCATTCTTTCTATATTGAGATTAGGATATATACAATATAATAGCCGTGTTCTGTCAGACTCCCTGGAATGCGCTATAAATAGCACGTTTACCTCATTCATCATCACTTATGGTGGACGAACACACACATCAGTAAAAGAACTATTGAAGGAAATAAAATATACACTATTTTTGACATATAAAACGACGTACCTGGTTGAAGACTTTATATGAAGGACTGTGAGAAAGTGACCGGCAGAGGCGAATGTTGAAGGAAAACATGAGTTGAATAATGTACAATATATTAGAATGCATCAACAAGGCACGAGACGGAGGATCACAGGGTTCCGCTTGAGCCAGGCTTTGATGAGGAAATCTAATGATGCTGCTTTTTCTATCTCTGCTTACTCCATCATTTTATCTCTACATACTCACTCAGGTTATCTATACTTACTGTATCAAGTTATCTATACTTACTACATCAAGTTATCTATACTTACTACATCAAGTTATCTATACTTACTACATCAAGTTATCTATACTTACTACATCAAGTTATCTATACTTACTGCATCAAGTTATCTATACTTACTGCATCAAGTTATCTATACTTACTGCATCAAGTTATCTATACTTACTGCATCGAGTTATCTATACTTACTACATCAATTTATCTTTACTTACTGCATCACGTGATCTATACGTTATCTATAAGTACACTGGTAATGATTTCTGTTAGATCTACTTTGGAAATAATTATAGTTACAAACTGCAAGAAATAATCATAATACAAATCATAGTTACAAACTGCAAGAAATAATCATAATACACATCCACCAAGTAATCATAATTGAATCAATAAATAAACAGGGTAGACCTTTCAGTGTTGTAGGGTTACCACATTGTATGTTTTAGCACAGAAAGTACTCCATCAATTTCTATCTTCAACGATGCCGATGAGTGAGGACAAATCTTGTCCTATTTCTTGATATCGTATGTCCATGCCTTTATTTAACATCCTCTTCTGCTCTCCCCTATGACAGTCCCCTGCAGTATTGTTTTTGACCAGGAATCATGTCTACATACATGTCCACACCATACTAGTTTTTAGTTTTAATCCTAATTAAATATTCACGAAATAATCATGGTAAATACACGAAAAAATCATAGTTCAAACCATACGAAATAATCATAGTTCAAATCCCACGAACTAATCATAGTTAAAAACCCACGAACTAATTATAGTTAAAAACTCACGAACTAATCATAGTGAAAAACCCACGAACTAATCATAGTTAAAAACCCACGAACTAATCATAGTTAAAACCCACGAACTAATCATAGTTAAAATTCATAATACAATATCAGCAGATGAAACTGTATAGAAAAAATCATATCCAGTTGAAAAAACATTCGGAATAAAAATGAAGTTGAAACTAAAATGCAAATAATTGGCACTAATATTGTCAAGCAGTGGTCTCAATTGGTCATGTGCTTCTCCTAGGGGACACCAAAACTTGAAGGGGGACTGATAAACATTTTGAAATTAAGTGGTTATACGAAGGACGATAAACAATCACTTGGACGATAAACAGCAACACTAATAACGATAAAGGAATGTGATGTTATAAGCGTCAGTTGCTTTCTTTAAGGCACCAGTGAGATAGATGTGTCCCAAAAGGGAACACGGGCCACACAAATGTTGAGAACCACTCATAGAAACATTCAAAGCGGACCATATTAGAAATAATCAAGGCTTAAACTATAAATAACTGTAGCTGAATTCATCTTTCAGAATTATGCAACGACCATACGTCCTAATATAACCACGATGGACTACACATGATTAAAAGTGGTCATTTCCAGTTTTTCCTCCAAATTCCACGAGACTACATAGGACATAATCACAAGTGATTGCCGAGAAAATCTATTTGGACGTGATCTGGAACGTATTTAGAGGATGTGTGCGAGATTGGACGAGATTACTAACATTGCAGTGGACACGTGTCATCTTCTACAGCAGACACGACAAGCTTAGGCTATCGAATGGATGGATTCTTTTAGATCTATAGCTCTTGAGTGAGATGTAGAATGGACTCGCGGAAATTGAACGGGAAAATGATTTAATCTGAAGGAAATAGCGTTATATATGTATTATATATATATATATATATATATATATATATATATATATATATATATATATATATCCAAGAACGGCACATAATAGCTTTGAACAGACAGAATTGGAGAGATCTGACCTGACCTCGGTCCTATGCGCTAACTTCAGCGCAAAAGGAAAATGAAATGAATAATATGTATATAAAACACATCCAACGCAAATTTAGGAATCAAATGGATAAATAAAAGAACACTAGAAAAGCTGGATTATGCCGATGATCTTGAACTATTGAGTGAAAACCATCAAGATGCACAAACAAAAACTGATAGATTAAAACTCATCGCAGAACAAACAGGTCTGTCATGACAGAAATTACAACTCGCATTGCACTAGCATTATGTGCCTTTAACAATTGTCTAATATCTGGAGGTCAAAGTCAATCAGCACACGCACGAAAATGCGCTTATTTAATTACTGCGTTATTCCGATGCTATCATATGGATATGAGAGCTGGAAAAGATTTTTATCTCTAGAAAAGAAATTACTGAGTTTCGAGAACAAATGTCTTCGTAGGATAACTAATACCCATTGGAGTGAATTCAAATAGAATGATAAAATCAGAAAAGAATCAATAAAAATTTCATCGCAGATGTTATCAGAAAACGCCGTTGGTCCTATATCGGACATTTCCTACGCGTAGACATCAACAGAATACACCACCAATCTCTTGAATGGATACCTATAGGCAAAAGAGCCAGGGGTAGACCAAAAAGAAGCACTCAGAAGAACAATACTTAGAGAAAGTAAAACAATCAATATCCATACTATTCAAGAACAACACAGAATAGCTTTGAACAGACATAATTGGAGAGATCTAACCTCTGCCCTATGCGCTAACTTCAGCGCAAATGGAAAATAATTGAACGATTGAATATATATATTTATGGTTCTTGTTTGACATCTGTAATTACCTCTATTCTGTTTCTTACAAACACACACACACACACACACACACACATATATATATATATATATATATATATATATATAGTATTTATAACGATACTAAAGTAACCCTTTTGGTTAAGATCATGTGTTTCCGTGTGGCAACATATGGATACAAGACTTGGACTTTAAACCTTTAAACAAGACAATATCTAAAAGAATAGATTCATTTGAAATGAAATGCTAAAGAAATATCCTACGAATAGCATGTACAGAGAAAACGAAACACATTGAAGTTTTGAAATTACTCAAACTAAATGAAGGGTGGCTTCTAAATACCATCATAAGAAAGAAGCTACAGTATTTTGGACACTTAAAGCGACTTGATGGTAACCGAAGGCTGATTCTGGAGGGCAGAGTGCCAGGTGAGCTGAAAAATCAAGGGATAAATATTCCAGTGTTGAGTAACAACCCTAAACAGGAAGCAGGTGGCTGGAGTAACACCGGGCAAATGTCAAGATAAACAAAAATAGGTAGATGTGTTACCAAAATTTTATTCTGGTAACACATCTACCTATTTTTGTTTATCTTGACAGGTGAGCTGACCAATTCATGCTTGCCTGGGACAGAAAAACATTCAGAGTATCCACAAAGTAGACAACGTTCTGGGAATGTGCGTTCTGGGAACCCAGCATGTTTTGGCTGTAGTGATTTTCTAGGCAATATAAATACGTTCAGTAGTTTGCCAGTGCTTTATGAACGGTCCGGATAGGCAATTGCCTGTGGCGGAGATCGAACTCGGTACCTTGGTACCTAAAAGAGGTTTATGGGTTGCATAGCAGCCTCATTTCTTAGGGTCAAAACGGTCAAAGTGAAATAATACATGCTGAAACCTGATGTTTCTAGCTGAAAGACGCATATATCTTAGCCATATTGTAAGAAAATGACACAACGTTTTTCATTCTTCGATTACACCATTCTAATAGATATTTTAAAAACGTAGAGTATATATATATATATATATATATATATATATATATATATATATATATATATATATATATATATATATATATATATATATATATATATATATATATATATATTTATATTTATGTATGTAATTATGTAATTATGTATGTATGTATGTATGCATGCATGTATGTATGTATGTATGTATGTATGTATGTATGTATGTATGTATGTATGTATGTATGTATGTATGTATGTATGAATGTATGTATAAAATTCCAGATACCACTGTCCTTGATAGAGCTGGTATCCCAAGCATTGACACGATCCTGATGCAGACACAGATTCGTTGGGCAGGTCATTTGGTGCGTATGCCAGACCATCGTCTGCCAAAGATATTTCTCTATGGTGAGCTAGAGAAGGGTATACGATCTCAAGGTGGCCAAAGGAAGCGCTACAAGGACTCGTTAAAGAACTCACTGAAAGCCTTTGAAATAGACCACGATACATGGGAAGAACTTGCACAAAATAGATCTACATGGCGTTCTAAAATAGAAAAGAGCGCATCATCTTGTGTAAAGAAAAGAAATGCAGCAGCTCAACAGCGGAGATCAGCTAGAAAGTCACGGATAGACCAAGATCCGTCTACAGTCGTTATTCCATGTCCAAACTGTCCATGGACATTTACAGCTCGAACAGGGCTCATTAGCCATCTACGAACTCATAATCAAGGACATAACTAAAATTGAATTTTCAAAAGTGGATGTAACAAATGGTCATCATCACTTGTGATGGATGAACAACATAAGAAAAAACATATATAAATCAATAAAAATTAATGTATCTAAACGGGAACGTTGTTATGAGAAACATATTATCATAACCATTATTAATCTCGTCATATGATAATTATCTCATATTTTTAAGCGCCATCTTTCGTGTTGTTTTCGTCCAAATTTGTATTATTATTATTTTCTCCTGAAATTAAAGTTTTAATTAATAAAATCTAATTTGAAATGTAAAATGAACATTTAATCCGGACTCTTGTAGCAAGCAATTCTATGTTGAAATATTTGTACTCGTTGCTATGACAGTGGCTGCTGCTTAAAACTATATTGTTTCGTTATTTGGTCATTACGCTCAAGTGTATTATCCGAAATAGAAAGAATGACACATAATTTTTTTAAATCCTTGTTTTCAATACAGCACATGTTTGCTGCGCTATTTCATAATCTCGTGATTTCTAAAAATATGGTTTCATATTTTAACGAGAGAAACGGAACGAAATTTCCGCATTCCGACTTGCAAAAACTAGCATCGATTTCTAATAAAATCCTCACTCCAGACGTCTGCGTGAGGATGTTTGAGGAGTGATTCCAATATAGAAAAGTAAACCGCCTGCAACAGAAGGTAAAAGTTCTAAAAGGAACAATTTTCTGGTGCTTGCAATATGCTTTTAGATTTCATATCAACACATGAAGACAATATAGTATCGACATTGCATATTATGTTTCTCTATTTCAGGGTGATGTCTGTCAATGTCTTGTTTATCCATTAACTGTTAAAGCATACATCAGACTTTTGTATAATTCTGTGTCGACAGCCAATGTGTTCCAATTCTGGTATTATTTTGGTTATTTGTCTGATGCTATCGTTTCTAATTCCATCTCTTAATGACACTCCGAGTATTCTTCGTAGACATGTCATTTCTGCTGTCACTATTTTTCTTTTGTCTTGTGTTGTCATTGTCTAGGTTTGTCATTGGTAGCACAGTAATGGGATAATAATAGTCATGTATAATGCAACTTTAGTGTCTATGTTTACATTTTTGTTCTTGGAAATATGTCATCTGTCCTAGGATCCTAGGATTTTGTTGCATCTGTTTTGTATCTCTTTATTGTTTTTCCCTTCACTTGATATAATGCTTCCTAAGTAAATGAACTCTTTCACATGTTTAAGCTTCAAACGAGGTAATAAAGTTTTGCAAATAACACAAAACACACAAATCGACGTTTCGACCATAAGACCTTTATCAAGGATCAAAAACGCATATAAATCAAAGACGACAAGTAATGACGACACAACTTGCATTTGCATGTCTAGTAAGTTGGTCATTCCCTAACAAAAATACATACAGTAACTATGAAGTGACTGAGATTGGCTACGTATAAATCAGCGCATAAAACCCTCAGATTGTGTATAGTAACCTGTAACAAAAGAATCATCTGCCAGTGCTCGTGTGTGGCCGAGGTCCCATATGAACAAACAGAATATCAACACTGTCACCAATCTTGCATGTCGTATAAGGGGAATCTGATATGGGAGAGACTGTATCAATAGTCGAGGCAAGCTAAAATGCGTGATGAAGTCGTATGTGTCGTGTAAAAAGGCGCAGGTAAACCATCCAAACTGTACACCATCACTACGCATTCCGCTCACCAGAATGCTTCCTGCTAACAAAGAGATCGGCGAGAATGATCGCAGAAGAGATACACATATAATGCAATGAAAAACATGTTCAAATGCGTGACTGGACACATCATCAAGTAAACGGAGTCTCATCTACTGGCAAAGACCTTCTAAAACATGTCTAACAATAAATCCCTGAAGTTTGTTGTGCTCATCAGTAACCAATAGCAACGGGGATATTCATGTCTTCACACTACGTTATGCATAGAAACATTTCTCCAATTAAGTCTCAGATTAATTTATCTATGTTTTTTTAGTGTTGTAGTCCTCAGACTTCCTTATTTTATCGATTTTTCAGTACTGTAATCGTCGGAATTCCTTAATGTATCTATTTATTAGTGATATTGTCATCTGCCTTCATTATTTTATCGAATATTTAGTACTGTAAACGTCTGAATTTATTAATGTATCTATTTATTAGTGATATTGTCATCTGCCTTCATTAACTTATCAATTTCGTTGTACTTTAGTCAACTGACTTCCCTACTTTAATTATTTCTTAGTAATGTGGTCGTCTTTCCCCATTGATTATAATTTGTTTGCTTGTGCATGTGTTGACTTTGCTGCTTAAAGCCTGGGAGAGTCTAAACAATGACCGGTGCCACATCTGGGCTTTGGAGTGAGACAGATTGGGAGTGATTGATGAGGTAGAGAGATAATAAATCTGAGTGGAAATGCAGAAGGGAGAAAAGAACTACATTTTAAAAAAAGAGGTTGCATAAAAAAAAATAAACGAGCGTGCGATATGAAAAGGGTTGTCTTAATAACTGTGTAAGAGAGAAATTGATAGATTGAAATGGAGAGATAGAATGAAAGAAAATAATGAGAAGGAGAGAGTGATAGAGAGAAAATGATAGATTGAAAGGAATATATGTAGAAAGAAAGAAACAAACAGTGAGATGGAGAGAGATATACAAAGATTGAGATAAGACAGACTGATAGATTGAGATTGAGAGAAATAGATAGATTGATATGGAGAGAGAGACAAAAAAGATAGATTGAGATGGAGAGAGAGAAGGAAACAAAGATATATTGATAAAGAAAGAAAAAGAGACATTGGTATGGAAATAGAGAGAAAGATAGAGAGAGAATGATAGATTCAGATAGAGATAAATAGATAGATAAAAATATTGAGATGGAAAGACAAAAGATAGATTGAGAAAGAGATAAAAAAGATAAATTGACATGGAGAGATAGAAGGAAACACAATTTTGAAATGAAGAGAGAGATATGAAAATGATTGATATGGAGAGAAAAAGAGATTGAGATGTAGAGAGATAGAGAGAATAGATTGAGATGGAGAGAGAAAGAAAGAAAATACATTGAAATGGTGAGAGCTAGAAACAAAGATAGATTCAACAATAAAGGAAAAGAGATAGGCATGGAGATGGAGAGAAAATCTTCTTGATTCTTCTTCTTGATTCTTGATTAGAAACTGACTTCACAGCACGCGGGGCATTACCATAAGTGCTCCGATCTCCGATCCAGCAGCCATCCCATTGTATGTAGACTCGTAGTTCCGGTCAGGTGTTGATTGTGTGGTCTTCGGGACTTTCCAAAAAATGTACTTTTCCTCCCCTCACCTCTGAATACTTCCATGGAGAGAAAATGATAGATTACAATGGAGAGAAATAGAAAAGAAAACATTTAGATGAAAAGAGATAGAAAAAACAGATGTAGAGAGAAAATAGTTTGAGATGGAGAGAGATAAATGATAGATTGAGATGGAGGGAAATAGAAACAAAGATAAAAACATTAGGATGGAGAGAAGTAGAAACAAAGTTAGATTGAGAAATAAATAAAAATATAGATTGGCATGGAGAGAGATAGAGAGAAATGATAAATTTAGATAGTGATAGATAGAAAGACAGAAAAAAACATTGAGATATATAAAATAGTGTTATGTAGAAGGAGGAACAAAGAAGGATATATAGATATAGAAGGAAATCTAGAGAGAAAATTATAGATTGAGTTGGAGAGATATTGAGAGGAATAGATATAATTGAGATGGAGAGAAATAGAGAGAGAAAATATGTTGATATAGGGAGATAGTGAGAAAAAGATATAAAAGTAGATCAAGAATTAGAAAGAAAAAATAGAATGAGAGACAGATAGAGAGGAAAAGAACAAGAGATTTAGAAAGAGAAAACATAATACATCGAGATGGAATGAAAGAGAGAGAGGCAAGAAAATTCTAAATTTAAAAAAAAAATAACGGTTCTCCTTTTTTGTTTTTTGTTTATTTATTTTGATTCCGAGAAACACAACTGTCTCGTATATACTAAAGATCGATATTTCTACCAACACTGTGTTACCAGTGCCAAACCTGGTCTCTCTCATCTTCACATTACAGAAAGATAGTGACATGTGAGACGAAATGCTTGAGGGAAGTTGTAGGGATCACCAGGCTTGATATATTACTATATGAAGACGTCAAAGAAAGAATATGTATAAAACCTTGTACATAATACATAGAAAGGCAGCAGATCAAGTGGTTTGGTCACATTATGAGAATGCATTACGACAAGTTACAGAGTAAAGGCATATAACCAAATGAAATAAGGGTACAAAGCCAGCGGATGACCACGAAAAAAGATGGATAGAAAACGTCAGGGACATCCTGAGCATACACGGTCATAGCACAGCCGAGGCGACACATCTGGCATTGGAACACAAGCTCGAGCTCCAATCGCATTTACACTTAAGGACAAGAGTGGATAACAAACCACCTGGGGATAGACAATAGACAAAGTACTCAAGATCGGTCGCTCCCAAAAACAACTTTCTCCTATTTACTAAAATCGTGCCCCTGCTCAGAAAGACAGATGTCATCTAAAACTATGGTCCTACCCAGAAGCACATCTTTCTCTTATATAATAAAGTACGGTCTTGCTCAGAAATTACGTTCGGTTAAGCTCTTGGTTCCTATAAGCAATGGGAAGCTTCTCCAGAACTTGCTCTCAAATACAAAACGCTAAAATTCTCAGGGATGTGCAATGTTTGAGACACATCCTATCACTTAGAGGGGTGTCATTATGTGTTGTTTGTAGAATCCTACTACTTAGAGGGGTGCCTTTATGTGTTGTACAACGAACAATATGTACAAGACAGATAACATGTACAAGACAGATAACATGTACAAGACAAATAACATGTACAAGGCAGATAACATGTACACGACAGATAACATGTACAAGACAGATAACATGTACAAGACAGATAACATGTACAAGACAGATAACATGTCCAAGACAGATAACATGTACAAGACAACATACACTATGTAAAAGATAACGAACACTAGTACAGGACAGCGAACAACATGTACAAGACAAGGAACAACATGTACAAGACAAGGAACAGCATGTACAAGACAGCGAACAACATATACACGCAACGAACAGCATGTACAAGACAACGAACAACATGTAGAAGACAACGAACAACATGTAGAAGACAACAAACAGCATGTACAAGACAACGAACAACATGTAGAAGACAACGAACAACATGTAGAAGACAACGAACAGCATGTAGAAGACAACGAACAGCATGTACAAGACAACGAACAACATGTACAAGACAACGAACAACATGTATACAACATGTTCCACCGTATTATATGCATATATCCAATCACACAGAATTATGCAATCATTAGTCGGCATCAATAAATCTGGTCTGTAGCACACAGTCTATATGACTGCATGTCCTCACTACGGCCATTTGTGAACTGTCATACTTGATAGCTGGTGTTCTCTGAAGATAGACCCCTTCTTATGCAGGAGGTATCTTCTCGCATGACTGTATGTCGTTGATATATTACGTTATGTTGGTATGGTGGGCATGTGTTGATAAATACCTTATGATGAAATCTTGAAATCTTCATGGGATGAAAAAAAAACTCGTAATAAACAATACGAGTAGTCTATTGGCGACAGCACGAGACAACCTTTAAACTAGTGACGGCTGAAATGACATGCTTACGCAGAATCCTGGGCAATATCGCTAAGAGACAGTGTGAGAAATGATGACATTAGACAAAGAACCGGTAGTACCCCAATCTTAGAGTATATAAAGAGCCAACAGTTCAAATGGTTTGCACACATCAGCAGACTACCACCAGACAGCGTACAACAGCAAACTATGCTACACAGATACAATGAAGACGGACCTAGAGACCGACCTCGAACACGATGGACCGCCGAAATAAAAGAGGCGATAAACTCCACAATATACTCAGCACACACGAGGTCCATCTCCAGAAAACTCTTCTACCATCAACGCTGAAAGGCATGAAAGGGTTTAGCGAACAGATAGATTGTCTATTGTCTGTTCCCAGGTGAACGATGGTGGATCTTGCTTGCTGTTAATTGTAGGGGTGGGAGCTTCAGCTGTCGTTTAAGGGTCAGATGTGTCAGGGCCAGAAGTCCAAGTTTGTTCAAATCTATCTTGATGTTTTCTATTCACCGTATTCTTGGTCTACATTTGACCTTATGTCTGGATATTCTTTTTTGATATACCCTTATTTATATTTGGTTTGGGTTCATTCTCATAAGGTGACCGAACAATTTTACTTGCTATCTTTCGATATGCTCAATACATGATATTATACCTACTATTTTCATAATTTCTTTATTTCTTATATTTTATCTAAAAACTGCGAGTGAGAGAAGATGGCTACCGCCCTCATTTATAGAGCCACTGAAATGTGAGATCAATAAAATCTCACACCCCTACGGCATTAATAAATTATATGGGTTACTTTACTTTTTTTATACTATTATCTAGTTTAGTAACCATTGCAGCTTTTTTCAGCCACTTAATTTCACATGTAAGGATTTTCCACTGCTGCGAGGCTGTTATGGACTATGTTTAACATTAGTAGCAAAGTGTTGGTATAAAAGTTTCAGATATTCAAATTACAGTACATAGATGAAATAATCTTGGTGTGAAAGAAAGGTCAAAGACCAACAACAGTCAAACATTTTGCAGTTCCAACCCCCCCCCCCCCTAATTGTTGACGTAATTTATGGACGACCCCTAAACTATGTGCTCACATGAAAACAGTTGACAAAGTGTAATGGATTGCCTTCATTGTATTTAGGTTAACCTAATGATCTCAGCACGTAACTCCGTAGCTACATTCGACAATTTCTAAGGTTCTTTCCAAAAATCCTCGTTGCAAAGAAGACGTCTTGAGCGAGTATCGAGCACGCTACCTCTTGAGCATAAATTGTACTCTTTAACCACTACGCCATGAACATTGTGATTTGTTCAAAATATATGCAGTTAGCTTCTCTTTCCTTGCGTATTTGTGCAGATTTATCCTTGCGTACTGTATGCAGTTTTTTCTTTTATATTGTTATTCGGAGTTATATACCATTTTGACTATAACTTGTGTGCACGTGTGCGCATGTGCACTATTCTGAAGCTAAGAAAGATTAATTCTCCAACATACTCTGGGATCCATATTTGTTTGTATACAATCAAATTATGTTTAGGCATCTGTTTCAATGTGTATTTTATGATTACCACCCTTCTTTGTGTTTCATTTTCGACTCGTTTACTTTCTGTCTATAAATGAGGACAGTTATTAAAATTCTAGAGCTTCAGCAAGTGTAGTTAATTAGTTCGTCCAGTAGATAGGTTTGCAAGTTCGTGCAGTAGATAGGTTTGCAAGTTCTCCAGTAGATAGGTTTGCAAATTCGTGCAGTAGATAGGTTTGCAAGTTCGTCCAGTAGATATGTTTAGTAGTTCTTCTATTAGACAGGTTTGTTAAGCTTTGTAAAATATAAGGTTACTAATTCGTGCAATAGATAGGTTTGCAAGTTCGTGCAGTAGATAGGTTTGCAAGTTCGTGCAGTAGATAGGTTTGCAAGTTCGTGCAGTAGACAGGTTTAATAGATGTTATAGTAGATATGTTACATTTTTGTTGCAGTAGATAAGTTTACTAATTTGTGCAGTACATAGGTTTACTAGTTCGTGCATCAGATATGCTTACTAATTCGTACAGTAGATATGTTTATTTATTCGTACAGTAGATATGTTTATTTATTCGTACAGTAAATGTGTTTATTTGTTCGTTCAGTAGATATATTTACTACTTGTTTCAGTAGATAGGTTTACTAGTTGTTTCAGTAGATAGGTTTACTAGTTGTTTCAGTAGATAGGTTTACTAGTTGTTTCAGTAGATAGGTTTACTAGTTGTTTCAGTAGATAGGTTTACTAGTTGTTTCAGTAGATAGGTTTACTAGTTGTTTCAGTAGATAGGTTTACTAGTTGTTTCAGTAGATAGGTTTACTAGTTGTTTCAGTAGATAGGTTTACTAGTTAGTACTGTAGATATGTATTAGATATTGCTTCTATACAAACAGAATTAACATCACTAAAACTACTGCTCACTTTCCATTTGGAAAAGAGGGGAAGAAAAAAAGATGGAATGTATCACTATATAAAACGATCGAATTTTCTTTGTTATATAGTCAGCGGAGACAGCAACAAAAAAACTCACTGCTCCCACTCTGGTCTGTGTATAGTCAGCGGAGACAGCAACAAAAAAACTCACTGCTCCCACTCTGGTCTGTGTATAGTCATGCATCCCATTGCTCATGATTGGAATGCGTGATTGACGTTGCTGAAGGTCATTGAAGAAGTAAAATATACCACATCTAAAACTATCTGTAATGCTGCCGATATCGAGATTAGCTGCTGTCAGTATTTGGGAACATCTTCTTTTAAAACTAATATTTGTGGTACTTTTTTTTCTAAAACATAGTTGCCAATGCTGAGACTTCACTGTCAGATTACTAATTATGAGGCAACTACCATAACTATGTTTCTTGTTTCAATGTTTCTTTGACTTCACTGTGATCATATTTGGTATGAATTTCTATGGCATAACTTGAGGAAATGTGATTTGCATGCACATATAACTGATGCTCTTGACACACTATGTAGATGTTATCAGTGCTGCTTTCTTAAACACAGAGAGTGATTAATTTTTACAACAAATGTAGGCAACCCGGCATGGCTGCATAATGTCTCCAACAACTTTTCAAAATATAGAAACAATTCTATTTCAAGGGACAGCTGTAGGTGTAAGGAGAAGAGGCTGAGAAGAGATATTGACTTGATACCACTAAGGGATGGTCAGGGCGTGATTTTCTTGCATTGCCTATATGACGTATGACAGGAGGAATGTTTCGCGGATATTTGTGTGTTGCTGTCTCCAATGTGACACCCCAACGACACTTACGGGTCATGACACTTATTATTATGATTTCTTACATAATTTTATTTCAAATTCCTAATAAGTCATGGATCTTTGAGCCTATTTGACAGACTTTCACTAGGTGGATAACAGACCGACGGCTAACAAGTCTTTGTCGTATCTTCCAATAATCATGACAGCTGGCAGTCTTACAGTTCTTTGTTCCTCTTTCTCGCAAGATTACCACACACATATATACGTATAGTTTTTTTTCCAACTTTCCTGCGTCACGTTTTCTCTGTGACAGTACTACAAACATTTATTCTTTCGGCGCAGAGTATTTATTCTCCAATAATGAAACAGTCCTGAAGGTTGTGGATTTGAGAAGATGGGCTAACCAAACAATATTTGATAGACACCATCGGGCGTAAAAGAATGTACTCAGAGCCAACACAGGAGATACCCTTTTAGCATAGCGAGATGAACAAGCAGCTTGCGTGGTAGTCCGCAGACTTCATTAAAATTTAGCCAGAACTAAAAGAGACTGGTCGAATAATACAATCTGAAGACAAAACACACACACTCTCTCTACTCCAATCGCTCGTATTCTCTCTCGTTTACTCCCAACATGAATCTCCCTTGATTGTTCTATTAAAGTTTTGCTAGACGTTTGTTAGTTTTCGACTGAAACGTAACCAAACGTGTAATGTTGTTAACAGCTGTCCTTCGTACTTTGTGTGGGCGTGTATACATTTTTGTTAATTGTGTGTATGCAAGCTTTCTTGTATAGATGTATGCCTGCGAATATATGTATTTTTCTGTGTTCAGGAAACAAAATCCACATTATATACATTATATATATATATATATATATATATATATATATATATATATATATATATATATATATATATATATATATATATATATATATATATATATATATATATATATATATATATATATAATTTTATAAGTCCAAAAATAGGATATATATTTCCTTCATAAAGACTATAGCCAGGTCTTTGACAGAGTCAATGACGGAACAGAAAAATGAATTGTATGCCTTCAAGAAATAGGCATAGATTAAAAAGATTTCAGACTGATAAGAAATATATATTGATAAAAACTGAATCAATAAGATACTCACCGTACATAGAAATAAAAAGATGGATAAGACAAGGATTTATTTTATCACACGGCCTCTTTAATATCTACACAGAGAATATCTTTAAACATATACGAGAAGGAATGTCAGGACTCAAGATCAATGGGAATATAATAAACAACATGAGATATGTAGATGACCCCGTTCTTTTAGCAGAAAATGAACAGGAACTACAAATAATAATAGATCATGTCAGTAAATCAAGCAAAGAATATAGACTGGATATAAACATCCAACAAGCAAATTCCATGATAATCAGCAAAGTCACAGAAGAACACGTGCTAAACATAAACATGCATGGAGAGAAACTACAAGTAAAACATTATCAATATCTTGGCACATAGTCACAAATGAATGCAGATGTGAAACAGAAGTTAAAAGAAGAATCAATCAATCAATAAACCCATAATCCTTCAGGGTCGTAGGGGTACCACATTGGATGCTTCAGCACAGAGTCCTCCAGCGAATTCTATCCTCAGCGATACGGATGAGTGTGGAAATATCTTGCCCTGTCCATTTCTTGTTGTTGTCTGTCCATGTCTTTATTTGCCTTCCTCTGCTTCTTTCACCCTCGACAGTTCCCTGCAGTATTGTTTTTGACGAGGAATCGTGCCTGCATACATGTCCGAACCATGCTAGTTTTCGTCGTTTCACTATTGAAAGCAATGGCTCCTGGACACCTGCACACATCTCTACTTTATTTCTACTTTATTTCTTATTTCTACTTTATTTCAAAAGAAGAATAGGAATGGATAAGAGTACTTTCAATGACATGATGAAATTATTAACATCTAAACAAATTACAAACAAGTTAAAAATGAGAATTATAAAATGCTTTATATATTACATATTAACGTATGGCTCAGAAACATGCTCAGACAATAAACAAACAATTAGAAGACAGAATTGATGCCTTTAATATGTGGATTTATAGAAGAAGAGGGAGAACATCATGGAAAGATAAGAAAACAAACAAAGAGGTTCTAATAGCACGCCGTATGAAAAAATAAATTATTAAAGGAAATAAAGCTCAAGTATATACAATATTTTGGACATATTAAAAAAACATGAAACCTTGTTGAAGACCTTACTTAGGGGTAAAGTCGAGAGGAGGCGATCAAGAGGTAGACCTATATACAAGTGGGAGAGTAACACCACGAGATCGATAGTTTACAGTCTAGCAGAGTGCACCACCAAAACAAGACAAAGAGAGTATTGGAAGTATGTTGCTGCCAATCTTCGTTGCGGAGACGGTATGTGATGATTATGAATAGTAGATTTGCGAAACTAGAACATAATTGTTGATGTGCCCTCATGTAATAAACTTGGACTGGTTTTATTTGATCAATCACGGTATGCTGGTGTTTTCTATATTGATATATTGATAGAGAAAGATCGAACTTGCGAAATGAAATGTTTAAGGAAGGTTATTGGAGTCACCAGACTTGACAAAATGCGCAGTGAGAACATCGGAAAGATAATAGGTATCACATCATCCATTGAATATACAGATAAACAACAGATAAATGGTTTGGACATCTTATAAATATGAACGATCAACTTCCTATAAGAGATTATAACAAGATAGAATCAGGATACAGAGCCAGGGGCAGACCTACGAAATGTTGGATAGACAACATCAAAACCATCCTGAATAAACATGACTACACCTCCATCAGAGCAGCACACATGGCCCTAGAACGCAGAGTATATCTCCTGCACAAACCCATGTGTTCAACCCCAAGTGTGCAAGCTACGCCACCACCAGCGGGGGATAAACAGTATCTATCTATATTCCTTCAGCGCCGAACACGTTTCATAGGGCAGAAACCAGAGCTCTCCAGTTTGAGCGATGTGATGCTACTGTGTGTTATTATTGTATGTTGTTGAAACCCATCGTCATACCCTTTTTGATGATTGTTCTGCCAAGAGTCTCTCTTGATCTTTCTCTTTTTCTTTTGCCAATGGTACCCATTTCAATATGTCCGATATAAGTTCAATATATACACACACACACAAACACATATGTATATATGTTAGATTCATATATATATATATATATATACAGATGAGTATCTGTGAACGTCAATGAATCTGCTTCTATATATGTATGTATACTGGGCTAAGGAAGAAGATTAAGCTGTCCATGAGTAGCAAAACAGAATTGAGATGATGTCCTGAGGGAGGTCAATGCGCTAAGTACCTAACATCTTCATAATCTCTCAATCTCGCCTCCGGAAATTTATTAATATTTGCCCTCTTGGTGTCCTCACCGTGTCAACACTACCTCAATTTTCAACTTCCTCCATTTTCAGCTTCCATTGCTAAATCGTGAACATGAAATCCGCTTGAGCTTCTAAGATTTCTATCCGAGCGAAATGACGAGAGCTGAAATGCCTGCTCGTGTGTGAAGACTTCAGATAGAAAGGAGATGAAATAAATGAAGATAAATGAGAAAGATGGGTAGATTACTTATAAAATGAGAAGAACGAAAGAATGATAAAATGCCAGATGAAGTCAAGATTGAATAACGTAAGTAGTGGAAGCTCCAGGGTGATGGCAGGCATAACTTTTGAAGTAATGGGAAAACTTAAAAGATTAATAGAAATTCTGATTAAATTGTAAATACGAAATCTTTAGTTTCGTAATACGACTATCCACGATTGCATCTATCTGCATATTATATAATATGACTGCGTGTTCTTTAATGTGACTCTTCAATGTTACTTAGCATGACTGCATTCTTCTTAATATGACTATGCATGTGACTTGATAATTGTGTATATTTATGTCGATGACTCTATATAATATTTTATATTAGTGCGTGCCTCTTTATATATATATATATATATATATATATATATATATATATATCTTGCTCCATATGGCTGCGTGCTGCTTTGCGAACTTCTATCACATAATGTTCTATTTACAAGTCACTAAAGCACTTTCAGACTATGTTGGAATTATGCGCTAAATCGAGGAAGGTTAAATTCCTAGTTTCGAGACCATTTTGTCGTACAACTAACAATTAAAAATACAGTTTTCAGAGTAGAGTGAACACTGAAACCTCGCCAAATCTACTGTCTTCAGTGATTCGGATTGGTTATGTTGAACTTTCTGAAGGTGATTAAACACCTACATTATGGCACTAAGAGGATAAGCGACAATTCCATCAAGTTTTCATGTTTTTTTTTATACATTGTTATCCCTCTAAAGCGCATACGTTTATAAAAGATTTCTCTAACACAACTTTTCAAAAATAGTTTAGTTATTATTTATGTTGTATAATGTTTATAGCGAATGTTTGATATTACGTAACTATTTTGTTTAGTTTGACTAAATTATTACAATGGGAATCAACTGTACCATTCCGCATGTAGATAGATTACATAGTAATCCAACATAAGTGAAAAAAACTCATTCCCTTAAGTAAAAAAATTACCTGGAACAGACTGCGATACGGACCACAAACTGCTGATGGCGAAGTTAAAAGTAAAAATGTAAAAAAAACATAACAACAAGAATACCCGTACCATTTGATATGGTACATTAGATTATATAACATCGAGATTAAGAAAAAAATAAGTTTTATTACACTTCTAGAAATACAAGAAGAATTGCCCCCAAACGATCTTGCCAACAAAAATAACGAAGCTATTACCAACACTGCAGAATAGCTTCTACCTTTAAAATGGCGCAAAAATATCAACAATACATCTCAAAAGAAACAATGAACTTAATTTAAGATAGAAGGAGATGCGCAGTCGCCGGAAAAAGTCAATTAAACTACAGAGATATATGAAAACATATTAAGAAACGAATTAGGAATGACAAACAACAATACATAATGAATTCGTTTAGAGAAATCGATGAATAAAGACAACAAGGAAATAGCAGGAACATATTCAATGCCATAGGAGCATTACAACAAAATAACATCAAGCCGGCACTTCGAGTACTAAAAGATAAAAATTGAATACCCTAAAAGAGAAAACGTATATTCTACATAGATGGAAGGAATAGTGTCAAGAAATGTATAAAGGAACAACCCAGTCACCAAATGAGAACATTAATGAATTAGAACAAGAACCAGAAGCTACAATGGACTAGGTCAGACATTCAATCAGAAATCTGAGAAAAAGGAACATCAGAGATAATACAGTCCGGTGGAGATTCCGGTGTTTAAATATGCAATACTTTATGATGCAAGATATGGAAATGCGGGATATGGCCGGAGGAATGGAACCAATCAAAGAAAGTAGACCGTCAACTATGTACCAACTATAGAACAGTATAACTAATTAGTCAAACCAGCAATATACTACTGCAGATCATAATGAAAAGAATACAATGCAGATTAGAAACAGAAATTCATGAAGTTAAAGCCGGTTTTCGAGCAGGAAGAGGAACAAGAGACCACATATTCAACATGAGGAATATAATTGAGAAATGTAAAGAATACAGCTTCATAGACTACACCAAAGCGTTTGATTGCATTAAACATCACCGACTATTGTCCATCACAGCAGACATGGGTTTCCCCAAACATCTAATATATCTTATTGAAATACTATATCCCGAACAACAAACAACAGTAAGAGTGAAGGTAGAAACATCTGACTGGTTTGCTGTTCAAAGTGGAGTGAGACAAAAAGTGTGCACTCTATCCCTTTATCTTTTTAACATCTATAGAAATAATTTAATGAGAAATGTAAGAGAAGAACTAGAGGAAAATAAATTTTCATCCTTTCCCGTAGTCGTAACCTCCTATAACAGTTACCATATTGTTCCGACAGGCTGACGTTGTGCTTGAACTAGTTACGGGCACGGCGTGGGTGGGCGGAACAACAAAAAAAACCTGTCGCAAGGGCCAGAGTTGTGCCCTGATGTCGACGTCTGTTTTTGGCAGCATTGGACTCAAAACACCATCGAGTCGAATGGCTGTTGGAACAGAGGGCGGAGCACTTATGGGAATGCCCCACGTGCTGTGAGGCCAGTTTTCTAATCAAGAATCAAGAAATTTCATCCATTAAATATCGGTGGGTCCAAGATTCCAGAAATAAGATATGCAGATGACGCAGTTATGATTACACATCCTGATGGACTGAAACAGTTAATCACAGTAACAAAGAAATACAGCGGGATTCAAAATGTATTTCTAAACGTACAGAAAACACAACAATTATGACAAAAGGTAAATTAAAAATCGAACCAATAATCAATATAGACAATATAACTAGAACGTGTAAACAAATTCGAATATCTAGGAGCAAATATAAACAGTTCCCGAGATTGTTCAGTCGAGATTAGAAGAAGACCGGCGGTTGCAACACGAATTGCAATTGATGAATCTTCATGAGTCTGAAGGGAAAATCATAGTAAACATCCTAATATTCATGAGTCTGTACATACACATTCATTGTAAACATCATATATATATATATATATATATATATATATTATTTTCATTCATTCACTCATTTTCCTTTTGCTGAAGTTAGCGCATAGGGCAGAGGTCAGATCTCTCCAATTCTGTCTGTTCAAAGCTATTTTGTGCAGTTCTTGAATAGTATGGATTTTGATTGTTTTACTTTCTCTAAGTATTGTTCTTCTGAGTGTTTCTTTTGGTCTAACCCTTGCTCTTTCGCCTGTAGGTATCCATTCAAGAGATTAATGGTGTATGATGTTGATGTCTGCGCGTACGACATGCCCGATGTAGGACCAACGGCGTTTTCTGAAAACATCTGTGATGAAATTTTGATGTGTCTGTTCTCTGATTTTATCATTCGATTCGAATTCACTCCAGTGGGTGTTAGTTATCCTACGAAGACATTTGTTCTCGAAACTCAGTAATATATATATATATATATATATATATTCTTTCCAGAACGTTGTCTCGTCGTGATACTCTGAACGCCTCTCCGTCCCGGGCAAGAAGGTCTACATTGGCCAGAGACATGTGCATACATTCTTCCATGTCGATGTCCATCGTCATCTTGGTCTTCGTCTCTTGCCTGGCACTCAGCTTGTGGACACCCTCATGCCGTGTAAACATCATAACCTTCATAATTCTACAAGGGATCGTCAGAATATTTCTGCAAACAAATTATTTCGCTTACACATCCTCATATGCACTTTTCTGTATGTAACTCCCTGCAAACTCACATCATAAATCTTGTATTCATGCTTCTAAGTATGTATTCTTATATATTCACAAAAGACCATGTTTGTGTGCCTACCTCCTCCTGTTAGTTGTTCTGACAGTTCAGCTGTGTGTCTGTAGTTATTTCTAGCAGGGCAGAGCAATGAAAGAGAAGACTCATTGACGGGCAATGCTGTGGATGATGACACAGTACTGAAAAGAGATAGTACTGGCCTAATGAGGGCAACGATCGATTCACTGCGGAATTAAGACGAAACTGGCACACACACAAAGAATGACAGAATCCTGGATGACCATGGGTGAGGGAAGAAAGTGTACCCTCTTTGGAAATATCTGAAGATGGCATAACTAACTTCTGACTGTGTTTTAATCGACATAGATTTATTGGATAAATGAAGCAATCGATAATATAGTAGGCCAGCTGTACAAGAGAACTGATACACTAATCACCTAGCGGAGAGCTAACCATGTTCACGCATGCATGGAACTTTCCGCTGTTTTGTGTCGCTAACGACATAGCCACTATGTTCCAAGTATTATTGTCTTATCATAGGATCCAGTGCATGTATAGTCCGTGTAATAATTAATAAGGTTGTGAACGATTTTCTTTGTAAATCTGTAAGTCGATGATATTTTTGGCATGCAACTTTTGAATCTCAATAACGCAACACATTTTGCTATTATTAAATACATAAATGCTATAGATTTTTCACATCGACGAAGTTTCTTTTGATGTCTTAGGACCATACAAATAAATGTAGTCAAATTTTAGATGTTACAGTCTGCAGGTTATTTTCTTTTTGTATTTTATTCATAGCCGGATTTCCACATTGCATTGATAGGTCAAGTAATTGTATGTGTTGACATTTATATACAATACTAAATGTGGTTCCAGTATGTGACAGTTATAGTATTTCCCTTCGGTCACCATTAGACCCCAGGGTGTCTTAACTGCACTGAAAACAAAATGTTTCATTGTAGACGAATTTGGATGCGGCGATGTATTTGTTTCCCCTGTATGTATGGCTTTTTGCGTCTTGTAGACGATCATTAAACAAAAAGAAGCAATCCTTTGAACATTCTCTCAGGATATATAATTTTTCAAGCTATCATGTCACAGCAACCGAACATTTTTGTTTGCATTTTGTTCTTTTTTCTTCCATTTCTTTAAAATATTATTTCTGAACAATGTTGCTCCCGCAAGCAGGTTATACCTCCAGATAGCTCTAGTTTCGGCCATATTTTCCCATATATTGGGGTTTATAATTCAAAAAGTTCTTGATGATTTCACATGAATTTTGGCATACGTTGTTAAAATGTCCATGTCGCGAAAACATATGTGTTACTTGATGTCTAGCTGTAACGGTTATTTGAAAGCGGCGAATTCTTTTGATGTTTGCCCATGTAAATATTATTTCGACCATAAACAAAATATTTTACAGTAATCTAGTGCAATGATGACCCATAGGCGTGTCCACAAAATTTTACATGGTGGCAGGTGTAAAAAAAATTTAAAATATATCTTTTGTTCGTAGAGTCAATTTGATATTGTTCCATGCTCTTGGTGTGAGTTTCACAAATATTGTCGCTGCCTTTGAAATAAGTACATATACTTCTTCATGTAAGGAAATTTTGTCTGTAATAGTTGATCCAAGATATCTGAACTTCTGTATTGAATCAAGCGGGCTAATTTTTATAAGTAATGGTTGATGGTTTGCTTATAACATTTTTTTGAATTGCTTGGGTGGTATTGAGCAATGAAATGTTTTACAAATCAACTTGTAAATTTTGCAAATCAAACTTTTTTTAGTGTAGACTTAATCAGAGTAATGATCATTCATAATCAGACGAGTCAAATAGGTCGATTACTGTTTTCGGCTGAACAAACAACAAACCTTCCTTTTTCCAATATTCCTCTTCTTGGCGTAACACATGATCCTCACATTTCACCCAGTAGTCTTTATGTATATTTGATAGAGTCTGATTTGTAAGTGTCTCAATATCACATAATTTGAAAGTTGTATTTGTAGATGCTACGTGTCCTTTAACTTTTGCCCAAATTAGCTCTATAGGATTTAAGTGTGCATGATATGGAGGTAGTCTCAAACATCTATGACCATGTTCTTCAATTAACTTGTCTATTTTAAATATCTTTGTTCGTTGTGTCTGTTTTACAAGGTTAAGCAATTCGGGTTTCAAGTACCTGTCGGTAACTGGTATGTGTTCTTTTATGAGCCACGTTTTGATTGCATCTTTTGTACTTGATGATGTTGGGATTATATCTTCTACGTTCACTACGTTATGGTATGAAGCATTGTCCATTATCAGACAAGAAGGTCTATCTAATATTGGAAGAATACTTTTTTCGATCCAGTCTTCGAATATGTGCCCATTCATTTCGGAGTGGTAGTCTCTATTGTCAATGGATTTTGAAATGAAAATTAGATGAGCATTCTGCAACAACCCATTATGTCTGCTACCTGCATGTGCAACTATCAAACGTTGCCCTTTACTACTTGGTACTGATCTTTTAATACTTCCATCTGCTAACTGCCATTCCTTTTCATTTGTATGATGAGCGTTGATCCAAGTTTCATCTAAATACACAATATCATAACCATTCTCGCGCATTCCCTTCACTTCACGTAAATACTTGCTTCTAAGAGCTACCAGATGTGGCTTTTCACAAATAATGTTTTTTTCCACCAGCATACTTTCTAAAGGTGAAGCCTGCATTTCTTACAGTTTTCCATAATAAAGTTTTTGATATTTCAATGTCGTTATTAGTTTTCAGCCAAATCTTCAACTTTCTAAGTGTCACTTCTTCGTTTTTATCAAACATTCTACATATTTCTCTTTTTACTAGGTCCTTATCGAAACTGTCTATCTTTTCTTTCCTTCCTTGCTTTCGTGAATTTGTTGGCAATAAATATCCGCTTGCTTCCACTATTCGATCAAATGAACGTTTACACAAACCTAAAATATGCATTGTTCTCTTCTCAGGATTTGATAAAGAACAATAAAGATGTCCCTTTTTACGCTCTCTGCAGAAGTATTGATAAATCTTTATAGCAATGTTATGCTCAGTAAAATATTTCGCTTTCAGATTCATTCTCACATAGACTTGCAGAAGGTAATATGCTTAGTGCCGCCTACTTTCTGTAAATATTGAGACGTGCCTCTGACTTGTGACTTGAAATCGAGTAAATAGCCGTTTTTGATTTCACATAATTCTAAGTTCAGGAAAAATAATATTTGGTGCTAAACGGGAATTTCCATATGTAACATTGCTTTATACAAATGTACAGTGGAAACAACTACTTTTAGAACGGTGCACATTCTACCGTGAGGGTCATGCCTTTATATTTAATAATCAGCTGTGAGATGTAAGCATCTACATAATCCAGCGGTTGTTTATAATTTAGATTAACTTTTTTTTAATATAGGTTAAATAAGGTATCTTTGATACTGGATCACATTTCTTTGATAAAAAAATATTTCTATAGCGACATTATTATTCTAAACCTAACTTCAAATGATCAATCCAAATGAACAATACGTTTTTGATAAAAATAATTTAACATCTCGGCAAACGAATCTGAACGGACTTTAGTAAATTATAAAACGCACTCAAAACAGCATGTCGCTTAAAGGTCACAAAGCTACAAAATCAATCCCTGTAACTCCCTGACAGGAAGCATGCAGTATGTGACAGTTTTGCTGTTGATACACCATTTTTTCTGTTATCTTCCACACACGCTGCAACAATTCGGCTTTCAAATATTTCTCCTCGAAACTGATACTTTCCTTATTAAGCCACGCCCAAATTTGATATTTTGTATTAGACACAGTTGTTACTGTATCTTCCTTTAATCCTGCATTGTCATGGGATGCATTGTCCATTACTAGATGTGACGGTTTTCCAGAATTGAAAGGAGACTGTTCTCAATCCATTGCCTGAAAATGTGTCTTTTTATTTCCGTATAGTACCAACCTTTTTGTACATTTTGCTAGGAGAATATGTCCAGCTTCATGGACAATGCCGTTTTTCTTGCAGTGTAGTGCAATACTATTCTTGCCTTCATTAATATAATGCACTGGCAATTGCTGCTTGAATTATTTCTTTTCCATTCACAGCCAATTATATTGTTATTCTTTAGCATAGATGTGGTGAGCATTGACGACATTAGCATTTGTTCACATGCACACTCCTCATCCTCAAGTGCGCAACAAAGGTTGTCTGCAACATGCCTCCAACATGCCTCCAACATGCCTCCAACATGCCTCCAACATGCCTCCAACATGCCTCCAACATCCACTGTCTCTTGTTTTCGTGTTGCACTGAGTTAGACTTTAACCTGTCCATCTTGTCATGTTTCTCTCACTTGTATCTCTGCCTACGTCTTGCTGACCTCCCTTCGACTTTACCCAAGTAAGATCTTCAACAAGGTCTTTTAATGTGTCCAAAATATTTTATTTGCTTGATCTTTATTTCCTTTAATAATTATTTCATCATATTAAGTTTTGTTAGAGCTTCTTTGTTTTGTTGTCTTCTCTTTCCGTGATGTTCTTCCTATTCTTCTATATATCAGCATATCAAAGACATAATTCTGTCTTATAGTTGTTTGTTTATTGTCCATGTTTTTAAACCATACATTAATGTATAATATATATAGCTTTTTATAATTCTCATTTTTAGCTTGTTTGTAATTAGTATACAAGTTAATATTTTCGTCATATCATTGAAAGTACTTTTAGCCATTCATATGCTTCTTTGAACTTCTGTGTCGCGATTATGTCTCCAAGATATTGATAGTGTTCTGCTTGTTGCAGTTTCTCCTCGTGTGTTTGTGTGTTTAGCACTTGTTCTTCTGTGACTTTGCTGACTACCACGGTGTTGTGTTTTTTTGGGTGTTTATATTCAGTCCATATTCTTTATTTAATTTATAGACTGGATCTATTAGACATTGTATTTCATTTTCACTTTCTGCTAAAAGAACATTGTCATCTCCATCTTGTTTATTATAGTATAAATATACATTATTATAGCTTTATCTCCTTTGTTCACTAATTTATCTCAGGTATTTGCTTCTGCAATCAAGTGTGACTTTTCACAAATAATATTCCTGACGACTAATGTTTTCTTAAATGTGAAACCAGTAGATCGTAAAATTGTTCACAGGTTATTTTCGTAAATGTCAATACTGCCGTCTGTATTGAAATGTAACGGCATTAATGCTACAGATAAATAAACTTTATACTGGCACAACGAAATACACGTATTATAACAGATGCAAGAGTAACACCATATATATGTGCAAACACCGATCACAGAGCTGTAATAATATCAGTTAACATAAATAGAAACAATAACAACAAGAAACACAGCGATATAACCAAAACAAACATACGTGCTAAAATGAAGGACTTCTCAGATATCAATTCACAATAAAAAATAACACAAAGAATCATATACGAATTTGAAAAACTACCTAGTCAATTAAAAAAAGAATGAAAATATTCACACACAAAAAAAACAAATGCAAATAGGGAGAGAAACATGTTGACATATTAAACACAACGGTATAAAACACAAAGTAACACCATGGTGGAACGAGAAAGTCCAAGGTGCTATACAAAATTTTAAAAACTATTCTTCTTCTTCTTCAGCATTCATTCTCAAACTCCCGCTGAATTCTCTTGTAGCAGGACCATTGCCCTTCTAGATTTCCAGCAGGATGTAGTCCATAGAATGGAAATGCGTTGTGTACCATTTTATTTGCGCCAATGGCCCGACACATCCGTCTTCGACGGGGAAAAAATAAAAAAGACATATGTTGCAAGCAAAGCCCTAAAATATTATATTGAGTACAGGTCATCTAAATCAATAACGAAGAAAATCGCAAAATGTATCAAAACCAAAGCTTGGCAAGAATATAGCAAATCACTAACAAAGGAGTACACACAAGCACCAAAGAAATTGTACACGAAAATGAAGAGCATGAGAAATAGCGAAGATAAATAGGAGCCAATCCAAATAATAAATGATGAAAATAGAAAGACAATGAAAAGAATCATGGAAAGGTAGAAGCCGTGTTTTAAAGAATTGCTAAATTTTAAAGACAGAGGGACAACATAGTAAACAATATAACGGACAAATTATAACACAAAATATTGCTAGAAGAAATAGAAAATGCAATACAAACAGTTAAGTGAAACAAAGCAATATATGAAACATATATCTCATATTTTCAGAAACAAATATGTGAAGATAAACACCAAAATTGCACCATATCATACAAGTCGAATGAATCACGGCAGCAGCAGATATAGGTTTATATATGTTATGGTTTATATAAATGGTTATATATGCTGTTCAGAATACACAATAAACACCAAAAGACTAGCAAACCGCTACTTTAATACATATTTGGACGGTGGGGAAAAGCAGAAAAAGAGATTGCACAAAATACAGAGGTATATCACTTCTACACAACAATGAAACCTTTTCAACATAATTTTAGAAAGAACATTACGAGCATTCATCGAACTTCAACGTAACAACACTCACATGTGATTACGTAAGAATAAGAGCTGTGCAGATGACATTTTTACAATTAGACAACTGACAGAAAAAAACAACAACTGAAAACAATCAAGAATTGCATTTCGCGTTCTACAGTGTAGGCAGACAATAACTACGGAAAAACTATCACAATATGGGGGTTCCACAACACCAAAGCAATTTGTGCATGAACAGTTACACAGGTATTCAATATACAGTTACAACGAGTTCAGGTCTTTAAGAACATTCTAGTTAACTCTAGCGTGCGACAAGTACATGTTCTATCTCCATATGCGATTCCTTACATGTTGTTCGTCCATCGCAAGTGATGATGACCATTTGTTACATCCACTTTTGAAAATTCAATTTTAGTTATGTCCTTGATTATGAGTTCGTAGATGGCTAATGAGCCCTATTCGAGCTGTAAATGTCCTTGGACAGTTTGGACATGGAATAACGACTGTAGACGGATCGTGGTCTATCCGTGACTTTCTAGCTGCTCTCCGCTGTTGAGCTGCTGCATTTCTCTTCTTTTCACAAGATGATGCGCTCTTTTTTATTTAAGAACGCCATGTAGATCTATTTTGTGCAAATTCTTCCCATGTATCGTGGTCTATTTCAAAGGCTTTCAGTGAGTTCTTTAACGACTCCTTGTAGCGCTTTACATTCCTTACATAACGATTGTAAAATTGCCGACACCAATGAAGAAGAAATCATGAAAAATCTTCTGAGCTAGCGTCTTTTTTTAATACACTCTAGCAATAGTATCCGCATTAGAAGGACTACAACAACTTATAAATAGACTCCAAACAATATATAGGGACTGTAACGTGAAGATAAACGAAAACAAACGAGGTAATGTCAATCGCAAAAACAGAAACACTACTATTTTTGTCGATGACCAATAACTTACACAGGTGAAAGAATGCACTTACCTCGGAAGTATGATATCATCAAATGTGAAAAACACTAACGAAATAAACAACATAAACAACAGCCTATTTGAAACAACATAAACAACAGCCTGCTTGAAACAACATAAACAACAGCCTATTTTAGACAGAATCAACAGCAGCCTACTTGAGATTACAACATACTGATAACATTACTCATCTTGTGATACCCGAATGTGTCCGTGCTCTACATTAATTACTGCGTTAAACAAAACATTAAAGTGACCAATGAAAGACACATGAATATTTATAACAACATGAGTGACGTGGTCAATCAGTTAACCTTCAAATATCAAGTTAGCCATTGAACTACAATTTAGCACTAATGAAAACTGTTATTTGGGTCTCTATTGGGCCGACTTAGTGCACCCGGAAATAGAGATATTGAAATGTCGCAATCGCAATTCACTGATTAAAATAAATATGTTTACAACAAGACGGCTCTTTTCTGTAGAACATGTCCTGTTATATACACTTAAATGAGTTTGGGGGATATATAATCAATGAAGGCAATTTTTTTAACAACGAAGAATACATTTTTTAAAAACATAATTAATTATAGTGTCTTTGAGAGGCGAAAGTTTCATGACGAAAATCTGCAACTTAATAGGCAGTTTCGCAGAAAATCGCTTCCAACCATGTTCATGACTTAAAAAACGAATGTTCTAGTTCTTCAGAATCGGCTTTTACGGGCCAGAAAAATATGCCTAGCTGGCCGGGTTCGGCCCTCGGGCCGTAATATGCGCCCCCGTTATATGTAATAAACAATAACGTCCCTACTTAAGCTGCAAAATAGGAAACAGTGATGCAGCTCACGATGATTGGGAATACTAGAAGAAATTCCACTAATTAAATAAGTGAATATTTGCTTGGGAAGTTTCAAAAAGATATGCGTTTTTCGTAATCATTAGCACACAAAACTGTCCAGAGAATATTCGAGTCTGTTTACCTACAGACTAATTACATTATTTAAATAGACTTGCCAGTTTGAGCAATTAATCTTCTTCTGGTGGTTTACATTTGAGCAGGTCTTTCTACTATTTTTTTGGGGGTGGGGGCGGACGGGGGTGCTAATTTATTGCTTCATTAAATTGTGGTTCTGTAGCATACGTGTGTGTGTGTGTTTGTTTACATTTGCGCTGGCAGATTCTTAACAGAACAGGAGAATCTCCTTGTATGTTCATTCCTAGATTTTCAACGTGTGGATTGAGTAATTGTCAATATTAATTTTCAAATCGAGAAAATATTCTAGAAATGTTGAGTCTGGTCAGTGCCTTTCTTCTGTCCATTATTGACTGCCTTCTACAGAATGGATTCCTCTATATATACACTTCTAATTAGGCTAATCCTCGAGGAGTGGCAGTGCACTCTTATTGAACATCGATCTATTGATCTGTTCTAGAGAAAGGTAAGGTAGTACATTGTATCATAGGTATGACGACTAAGGCACTTTGTGTGAGTTGGTGTTTTCATCTGCTGATTTAACAAGTTTACAGTCTCGGGATTTAGCTAATAAGTCTCTAGCTGTCTCTAGCTAACTCTCAAGCTAACACTCTAGCTAACTAGCTAAATCTCTAGTTAACTCTCTAGCTAACTCTCTAGCTAACTCTCTAACTAACTCTCTAGCTAACTCTCTAACTAATTAGCTAACTCTCTAACTACCTAGTTAACTCTCTAGCTAACTCTCTAAATAACTAGCTAACTCTCTAGCTAACTCTCTAGCTAACTCTCTAGCTAACTCTCTAGCTAACTAGCTAACTCTCTAGCTAACTCTCTAACTACCTAGCTAACTCTCTAGCTAACTCTCTAACTAACTAGCTAACTCTGTAGCTAACTTTCTAGCTAACTCTCTAGCTAACTAGCTAACTCTCAAGCTAACGCTCTAGCTAACTAGCTAACTAACTAACTAACTCTCTAGCTTACTCTGTAGCTAACTCTAACTAACTCTCTAGCTAACTCTCCAGCTAACTCTCTAGCTATTTATCTAACTAACTCTCTAGCTAACTCTCTAGCTAACTCTCTAACTAACTAGCTAACTCTCTAACTAACTAGCTAACTCTCTAGCTAACTATCTAGCTAATTCTCTAGCTAACTAGCTAACTCTCTAGCTAACTCTCTAACTAACTAGCTACTCTCTAGCTAACTCTCTATCTAACTCTCTAGTTAACTCTCTAGCTAACTCTCTAGCTAACTCTCTAGTTAACTCTCTAGTTAACTCTCTAGCTAACTCTCTAACTAACTAGCTAACTCTCTAGCTAACTCTCTACCTAACTCTCTAACTAACTAGCTAACTCTCTAACTAACTAATTTACTCTCTAGCTATCTCTCTAGCTAACTCTCTAGCTAACTAGCTAACTCTCTAGCTAACTAGCTAACTAACTAGCTAACTCTCTAGCTAACTAGCTAAATCTCTAGCTAACTCTCTAGCTAACTCTCCAGCTAACTCTCTAGCTATTTATCTAACTAACTCTCTAGCTAACTCTCTAGCTAACTCTCTAACTAACTAGCTAACTCTCTAACTAACTAGCTAACTCTCTAGCTAACTATCTAGCTAATTCTCTAGCTAACTAGCTAACTCTCTAACTAACTAGCTACTCTCTAGCTAACTCTCTAACTCTCTAGTTAACTCTCTAGCTAACTCTCTAGCTAACTCTCTAGTTAACTCTCTAGTTAACTCTCTAGCTAACTCTCTAACTAACTAGCTAACTCTCTAACTAACTAGCTAACTCTCTAACTAACTAATTTACTCTCTAGCTATCTCTCTAGTTAACTCTCTAGCTAACTCTCTAGCTAACTAGCTAACTAACTAGCTAACTCTCTAGCTAACTAGCTAAATATCTAGCTAACTCTCTAGCTAACTCTCTAGCTAACTAGGTAAATCTCTAGCTAACTCTCTAGCTAACACATAAGAAACTAATACAAATTTGAAATAAAAAATGTAAAATGAAATAGACGTGAGCAATTTTCTACCAATAAATAAAATCGTCGGCTCGGTGGAAAAGTGGTTTTTAGGACCAACTTATAAATACAATTCGCTCGAACTAGGTCGTAGTTCGAAAGCTTCCCGTTTATATTGTACTGACAGTGCCATATTGTGTATTGTTAGTGGCTGCAAATATATTACTATTTCAGCAATAATGTAATACTCTTGACTTACTGTTGTGTCCAATATGTTGTATAATGATTTTTGGGCACGTCATATAAACACAACTTTTCCAACCTGCTCGCGGTTCGATAGCCGATCGTCGTCAATATTCCACTGGCAAAGGAATTAGATGGATTAGTGACGCGTATAAACTCATCAATATCAGAACAGCAGTGTTTGTTTATTTATTTTGTTCGCTGCTTCCTGGTTGTGAGAGGTGGACAAGGATATCTGCAATATAAAAGAA
Organism: Meghimatium bilineatum; assembly: GCA_034231615.1. Lineage (NCBI taxonomy): Eukaryota > Metazoa > Mollusca > Gastropoda > Stylommatophora > Philomycidae > Meghimatium > Meghimatium bilineatum. The sequence goes on from CM067309.1 coordinate 29,062,037, forward strand.
AATATCGGCATTCGAAATGAAACGTTAGAAAGGTCCTAAGAATATCATGGACAGAAAGACGAACCAACGCAGATGTCTGCAAGGATCTGGCTGAACATAGAATAAGACTGGCTCTCAAAACTATCAGAAACCGCAAACTTACATACTTCTGAAATATAGAGAGACACAATGCTTTAGAACGATTAAACATGGAGGGAAAAAGTTCCCGAAAAAAAAACAATAGGAAGACCAAGACTACGATAGATACAGACATCAATGACTTTGTGAATATGACACAAGAAGAAGCTGAGCAGTTTGCACAGAAATGAAACTCTTAAAGAGTGGCAGTGAGGACAAAGTTCTTGAAAGAGTGGCAGTCAGGACAAAGTTCTTGAAAGAGTGGCAGTCAGGACAAAGTTCTTGAAAGAACCCGCCATTTAGAGAGACATTAAGACTGGAAAATTCTGTGTCTTCAGAATTATATATGTTCATAAACACTGGCGCGCTTATACCAGCTGTCGCGGACTCTGCGATGCAATTTGAAAACACATAACTCCTGGAGGCATTAGAAGATGGAAAACTTGCTGCCTACGCCACCAGACAAGTCTTATGGGTTCGCTCTTTAGTTGTCATGAGTTCTTCTTTGGTACAGGTTATCTCTGTTTACAGAGTTGAGCCGTTTGGTCAGTATGTCTCATTCAAGTATTCATACTGGGGCAGTTCTGCAAACGTTCAGAGGACTGTTTATGCGTTTCACACTAGTACCAAAGAAGAACTCAAGACAACTATAGAGCTAACCCATAAGACTTGTCTGGTTATCAGGTTTAGACAGTCGCATAATGTATTTGTGTTCAGTCTGTTGTGTCATCTACTCAGAAGTACAGTGACCTGTCACTGCCGATTTAAGAAGTAGTAAATGTCTTTAGTTAAGCTATTTCCACTATTAATGCTTTGTATAGCTCTATTTTTTTCTGGATATGAGGTTTCATTGTTTTCCTGTATACATTCTCCTCTTTTTGGCCATCCCATCAGCTCGTTCTTTCTACAGGACACCACGGTGTGATGGGACACTACTGAAGTATAGTTCTTCTATTTTAGCTTTCCTTGCAGTTTTGTTTGTCTCTCAGATGAGGTAATTTTACCACTTTGAGAGCCTACAGAACAGATATATCAGTTGTGTAGAAGATCACTTCACTTGCTGAAAGTCAGAGACCTTGTGGCACAGATCATGATGGTATCTTGTTCTACTGCTTAAACTGCATCATAGTATTGTAAATGAAACAGAACTTTTCTACAGGGATAAACTAAATGTCATGGCAACGATCACGGTAAGGATGAGATAGCCTCCATTTATAATTGATTTTGCAGTATCCACAATTACTCAGGACATTCTTTGACGATCGCGATCATTGTAATTTGCTTTTGAAGAATATTTGTTCCGTTGTATGTGAGCCACGTACTTCCTATCTCCATAAGGGATTCCCTAGTTAGTTAGTTAGTCGTCGGATCATCATCACTGCAAACTGGACACATTCATAGTTGCTCCGATCTCTCTTTGAGTGTATCCGCCATCACACTTCTGCTGACAGTACCGGTCCTATGCTGGTTGACCACCATTCTTCTGCGCCCTCCAAAATGTTCACCTATAGCAACACCGCATTTCAATCCCTGATCTTTAATCCTAGTCATGGAAAGGAATCATCATCCACATTAGTCTCACTCTCGCGTGTTATATCTCTTAAGGAGTTCAAAACGTCAGAGCGATCCATTTCACCATCGCCCTGTGCCACAATCGCACACGATGCCAGTTGATCCGCTCTTTCATTGTCTCGAAAGCCCACATGTTCCGGCACGAAAATAAATGTAACCGCTTTCAAGCTCGCATTTCTCAAGGCCTCAATCCACTGTTCGCGAACGAGACCCACTTGTACCTTCTTAATCATACTCATAGAGTCACTCAAGATGCAGACCTGCGTTACCTTCTGTGTGCGTAGACACTCAAATGCCTTGGTCACCGCCATAGTCTCCATGGTCATACTACTCGTAGTGACCACAAAGGCACCACTTTCCTCCTTGATCGTTTTACCTGCGCACTGAGCTGTAAAGGCCCAAGCACTGCCAACATGCCTAATTACAGATTCATCAGTGTATATAATCACATCCCTCTCTTTGGTTTTCTCACTGATTAAAGCCTGCACTTCTTTCTCCACAGCTGTGGGACACCATTCTCTGGATTCCCTGCTAAGTGATATTACTACTCTCAAACAAGTTTCGAAATCTGTGGGTAGACCTATCCATTCCGCACCTGCTGCCACATCCTGTAATCTGCATACGCTTTGTATTACATCCTCAGCACGCCCCATCCACCACCTTCCTCTCTTGAGTCTGCTGCCTTTAACTTTCTGTATTTCGGAATACAGAGTATTTCTGTATTTCGGAAGGGATTCCCTGCCCTGCCTAAGTGTAACAAGAACTGACTAGACAACGAGTATTTATCTGTTTACCGTAAGAAGGGGGGTGTGGTCTGTTTAGTTGGCAGTAAAGAGTTAATGCCAATAGTAGCCTGCTTCTTCTTCTTCTTCTTCCTCTTCTGCGTTCGTTCTCAAACTCCTGCAGATTAGCAGGATGTAGTCCGTAGAACGGAATGCGTTGTGTCATGGTTTACATCATTGCTGCGATATCTGCGCTTTTCGGCCTGACACATCCGACTTCAACATGGCTTTGGGTCTCTGACCCTATATGGGATGGGATAGCCAACTACATCCCGTAACCTCCTTAGTCGCCTCCTACGACATGCATGGAAGGTAAACAGTGTTGCTATTCTTTGCTCCCCTTTCGGGTCCCGGCACCACACGGGCGAGTAGCCTGCTAAACCTGATAATACAACCAGGACCAATATAAAAAAACATAAGCTCTTGACCGTAATAATCAGCCTATAGCTTATCTCAGTACGTGCAACACTGGATAGATTTCACGGTGACAGCTGTCTCCTGGATCACATCTCAAATCAATGTTGATAACAAAAAATATCAGCCTTCTCTGACGTCTTACAAATATTTGGAGAGTGAGCAATTGCCACGTCAGAAGAATATCATGTAAACATATTCAGTATTGGTTCTCAATCTCATGCAGAGTAGCAGGATTATATAGTACAGAACATTCAATACGTTGTGCCAAGGTTTACAGCAGAGCTGCGATATCCACAGTTCCTGTCACATACATCTGAGTTCATCATGGTATCTTATTTTCTGTCACATACATCTGAGTTCATCATGGTATCTTATTTTCTGTCACATACATCTGATTTTATCATGGTATCTTATTTTCTGTCACATACATCTGATTTCATCATGGTATCTTATTTTCTGTCACATACATCTGATTTCATCATGGTATCTTATTTTCTGTCACATACATCTGAGTTCATCATGGTATCTTATTTTCTGTCACATACATCTGAGTTCATCATGGTATCTTATTTTCTGTCACATACATCTGAGTTCATCATGGTATCTTATTTTCTGTCACATACATCTGAGTTCATCATGGTATCTTATTTTCTGTCACATACATCTGATTTTATCATGGTATCTTCTTTACTTTCTCTTCTGTAATTTATTGAGTATTCCACTTCTTTGTCCAAGCCGCAGCCAACATACTGGCGACTACTACTAGTAATGATATCACCACCAACATACAGACAACTACTACTAGTAATGATATAACCACCAACATACAGACAACTACTACTAGTAATGATATCACTACCAATATACAGACAACTACTACTAGTAATGATATCACCACCAACATAACTGGAGACACCTACTTGTTATGATGACCCACCAACATATAGGCGACAATTCCTAGTAATGGCCGCTGATGTAGTAATATTAAAAATAATAATAGTAATAATGTTACTTTCGAATGTTTCTGTAACACTGCGTCATTGGTAGCAGTAGAGTGTTGTCTTATACTTCAGAACACCGAAGATTTCGACTGTTGTAGGCATGGTTTCAGGAATTGTAACTACTGATGACAATGTTCTTCCTTAGTGAATAAAGATGAACATGGGGTACCGAAATGTTCATTACATTCTATGTTTGTCAGTTGGTTGATCATCATCATCAGGTGCCATGCCGGGTGGCGTAGGCGGTCATGGCTCTCCACAGCTCTCTATCCACAGTATTATGTATCAAAGTCGTTGTTGTTTCTTTGCCGTGCCAGGTTGTCAAACTGTCTAATATTTTCTCACGTTGTCGCCCTCTGTCTCTGGTGCCTTCAATCTTGCCTGTTGTGATTATGTTTTCTAAACCTGCCTGTCTCATGAAGTGGCCAAAAAAAGAAGATTGCCTTTTTCTTATATTCTTGATTAAGGTCCGTTTCGCATTTAACTCTTTTAACACATCTAAACTAGTTTTTCTGGCAGTCCATGGTATTCTCAGCATTCTTCTGTAGAACCACATCTCTGTTGCCTCCAATCTCCCACTTTCCAGTTTGTTTATTGTCCAAGACTCGCACCCATATGTTAGTATAGGGGTTATATAGCACTAGTTGGTTGATGGCCGGTGAATGTAATCTGTGTGCGGAAAATTATGTTGCATAATAAAGATGAATAAAGACTTTCTCCAAATGAGAGAAAGCTGACTGTTTTCTTGTCAATTTCATGCAGTGTTATACTCTTTTCATAGTTTTCTTTTAATGTATAGAACGCCTGCACTGACCGAGTCATGCCAGGTGGGAAGATCACGCGAAATGGTTTTCTACAAGCTTTGGATGTATGTCCGACTCTGTGACGATATGGTACGTGTCCGTGGCGGTCAAGGTACCGAGTTCCACAGGCAATTGTGCATCCGGACCGTTCAGAAAGCAATGCCAAACTACTGAACGTATTTATATTGCCTAGAAAATCACTACATCCAAAAAATGCTGGGTTGATGGCTACGTCCAAAATAGGATACGCGAGCACTTTTTTGTGTGTTGCTTTTGGATGTATGCTGCATATATTCAGTTGTCTTCAATTACCTTTTAATTGACTTTCTCTGATCTCCACTCGGACGCGTATCCGGGTACAGCTCACTGTGTAATATTCTCTGTGGAAAGCATTAAGTCTTGCATTCTGACATCGCGTTAATTAACTGTGTCGCCCATTCGTGACATATCCCGAGATGTGGATCGGCTTTCGAGAGAAAGTATATACAGTTGCCAATGAAAATCAAAGTCAATCGCAGGGTATTGTCTATCATGATTGCATTCCCGAAGATCGAACGGTTAAGAAGGAAAGGTATATCGATACCCACCATCGTTTAATAAGTCAATCAGAAGAAACGACTATCATAATCGAGAACAAACATTTGAATTGTATTGAATGAGAATGCATCGGCACATTGATCCCCACTGGTCAAGCAGTACCTCGCACAGCACAATGTGATTACCATGGAGCATCCTCCATATTGTCCTGACATTTTCTTTACCCTCAACCGAAATCAGATCTGAAAGGACAGCGATTCAAGGATGTACATGTCGTTATCACCAATGCAATAAGACAGTGGAGGGAGGTGTCAAAGAATGTTTCCAGAAGCTGTGTGCACGATAGTAAAGTGTGTAGTTGCCGACGCAAACTACATTAAAGAAAATTTAGTGTACATAATTATATTGTAACTTTTATATATCATCATGTGACATGTTATTTCCAGCACGTGGTGTTCCTTATGGATTCTCTGAACAGTCCGCGATTCTGGACGAGTTAACCTGCCGAAGCTAGAGACATGTTTAAGCAATCTGATATATATAATTCACTAATTCCTGGAACATTTTGGAAGCTACCTCGTGTATATTGATTGTGCAAGTGGATAGTATCAATCTAGAGTCGAAACCACACGGTTGCCTTCACGGGACATTTGATGTCACCATCTTTAATCATAATCCTGAGGAAACCACGTTTCTGTTATGTTAGCTTACATACATTTTATGGATTTTCCCAAGTAAAACCCTCTGATTTATGTGCAATGATTATGCCGGAAGTAAACAATACGCTTGCTTGTGGAAAACCAAAAAAATGGCTGTGTATTGTTTACTTCCGGGCTAATCATAGCACATATATATTTCATTTTATTTTTGTAAATGTTAGGTAGGTAATCTGAGTCCATATAATTTTTCAAGTATCAGTTACGGATCATTCCAGATCACGACGGCAAGTGATTACACAGAGTAATCACTTGCTTTGTCAGTAATTATTGCTTGTTCTCAAGCTCATTGTTTGCCCAGTAAAGTCGTTGCGACTTACGTAACTTCTCGTGGATTCCAGTATGACTCACTATCTTTAATTTATTTGTCGACCAGTTGTAATGCTAGTCCTTCGTCAATTGTACAGTCCTTTAGACTCATCGTATTATCCACTAACAGTGACGTCGCATATCCTGAGACTTGCTTCGTCTGTCAACAGAAAGAGTGACCGATCTATAGTATAAAGTACCTGTTTGCAAAATTAAGTTGGACCGATTCGTTACGTGATTTGATTATTGTTTTCTTTTCACTTGGTTAATATTTATATGCTTGGAATTCCATAGCCAAAGCCGCGTGTTTGCTCTGAATACATGTTATATTGTCTACCTGTCTTTGACCTGAATGCATGTTAGATTGTCTACCTGTGTTTGAGCTGAATACATGTTAGATTGTCTACCTGTGTTTGATCTGAATACATGTTAGATTGTCTACCTGTGTTTGATATGGATACATGTTTGATTGACTACTCATGTTTACCAGAATATATGTTATATTCTCTACCTGTGTTTGACCTGAATACATGTTATATTGTTTACCTGTCTTTCAGTTGAATACATGTTATATTGTCTACCTGTGTTTGACCTGAATACATGTTATATTGTCTACCTGTGTTTGACCTGAATACATGTTATATTGTTTACCTGTCTTTCAGTTGAATACATGTTATATTGTCTACCTGTGTTTGACCTGAATACATGTTATATTGTTTACCTGTCTTTCAGTTGAATACATGTTATATTGTCTACCTGTGTTTGACATGGATACATGTTAGATTGACTACCTGTGTTTGACCTGAATACATGTTAGATTGTCTACCTGTGTTTGACCTGAATACATGTTAGATTTTCTACCTGTGTTTGACCTGAATGCATGTTATAGTGTCTACCTTTGTTTGACCTGAATACATGTTAGATTGTCTACCTGTGTCAAACAATATATAAACTAGATCACTGATAATTATAATTATTTTCAATTATTGAAACTCCCAATAGCAGAACAACATACGTTAACACTTTCGATCAACTATTATCGAATTGAGAATGTGTTCGTACACATGTATAGTTGCTTTGACTATTGAAATGTGAATATAATTCAGAATACATCGGATTTGATAGTGATTCTGTGCTGCACATTGTCGCAACAGTGATCGGTGTATATTTACCAGCCTCCTTCTTCTGTGTGGCGGTGTTCAGTGCAGAAATATATATGCCTACCGGTTCTGTGAAAGCTGTCTATTCTCTTTCAATGTGATATTCAAAAGGTTATCCATCGCAGTCTTGGTCTGCCTCTTGTTCTCGCCCTGGTACATTTCCCTCCATGATCAATTTGTCTAAACTGTTGTGTCTTGAATATGTAGAAAACATTTAAGCTAGCAATATTTTATAGTTTTGAGGAGTCAGTCCTCTTCTATATTCAGATTTACAGACGTCTGTATTTGATCGCCATTTTATCCATATGATATTCTTCTGACCATTCTATCATCATCATCATGTGACATATTCTCTCCAGAACGGGGACTTCCGTATGGAATCTCCGAACACTCCGCGGGTCTGGACGAGTTGACCTTCCGCAGCCAGAAACATGTTTAAACAATCTTATATATCAGTGCATAATCGTCGACCATGTGCACCTTGTACCCTTGTTCTGTGCGCCTTGTACCCTTGTTCTGTGCGCCTTGTACCCTTGTTCTGTGCGCCTTGTACCCTTGTTCTGTGCGCCTTGTACCCTTGTTCTGTGCGCCTTGTACCCTTGTTCTGTGCGCCTTGTACCCTTGTTATGTGCGCCTTGTACCCTTGTTATGTGCGCCTTGTACCCTGTTCTGTGCGCCTTGTACCCTTGTTCTGTGCGCCTTGTACCCTTGTTCTGTGCGCCTTCTACCCTTGTTCTGTGCGCCTTGTACCCTTGTTCTGTGCTACTTGTACCCTTGTTGCCGTTAACTCTGCCTTCAGCTATTAGTCTTTCCATGCTGTTATGCGTACTTCCAATGACAATATACTGTTGTGGGACATGGGTATTAAATAGAAGAGTAGCAAAGAGAATCACTGCTTTCGAAATGAGATGTTACAGAAGAATTTTACGTCTGCCATTGACAGATAAAAGAGACATATCTTTAAGTATTAAGATTAATACATGTCTAAGAGGAATGGCTTTAACATGTTAATAATATATCTGTGTTTTTTAACCTTTCTATCAATCAATCAATCAATCAAGTGTCATGCCAACTGGCGTTGGCGATCATGTTTCTCCACGATTCTCTGTCTCTTGTATTGTCAATAAGCTCGTTTGGTGAGCTTCTACCGTGCCACGATACAAGCCCATCTAGTAACTTTTCTCTTTGTCGACCCCTATCTCTTCTCCCTTTGATCGTTCCAGTCGTTATTAAGTGTTCAAGATGTAATCTTCTCAGCACATGCCCTAGAAACCTTGACTGTCTGCCCCTAATGGTTGATATGATTAACCTTTCTATAGCATTTCATGTTAAATGTGGATATCTTCTGATCCATTCAACGGTGTATGATAGTTGGCAAGGTGCACAAACTTGTGAAATACTGTTGAGGCCTACACGAGAAGCGACATACGCGTAAAACAAATGTGAATGCACAGCGGCAGTGGCTGATTCATTCAACAACTCTACCTAAATCTAATAACGTGCTATTAAAATTTAAAAAACTCCGCCTAAAAGACGTAAATGGCCGTACAAACATACACATTCTCCATTTTAAAAAAAACCGCCAAGATTGAAATGAACATTACATCACACAACATTTACATAGCTTCTCAAGACCCACGAACCCTACTGACACACCGTGTAATTTCTATATCCGTTTTCTATAAATAGTACCTCTTAGCATTCTTGCTCCAGTTATCTTACCGGTGGCATTTGATGTCAGGCACAACAAACTGACGTACGAATAGAACGCAATTATTCCAGATTTGTTTAACGAGTCATTTTAGCATTTTCAAGGGTGGTGATGGTTCTAGAACTCTCGTTAACTCAAGTTATCCTAATTTCGATAACCATAATGATGTGTGGGTGTTTATTTTTCTTAGCATCATGCTTTATATAGCATATATATATATATATATATATATAATATATATAGTATATCATAAATAGAATTTACGTCACCTGTGTCATATGTTTAAGTGAGACTACAAATGTAACACGACCACCAACTATGGGTCGGCCATATGTAGATAGGGGTAGGTTGTCGTAACTGGATTACCGGTACTGCGACCTGCACTAATTTTTTTAATAGTTGAAAACTATGATATAACTAAATTGGACTAACACCCGAGGTTGAAAAGAAGGTACGTCACCATATGAAGTAGTTTTCGCTTAACTAAGTAGCTGGCGGGGGGGGGGAGGAGACTGTCCATAAACTACACCAACAATGTTGTTATTCCTCCGGTCCTGTTTGACGACAACTGTCAATAATTCATGGACCAGGTCTGCTTAATTATGTTGTCAGAAACTGTCAATAATTCATGGACGAGCCTGCTTAATTATGTTATCAGCAACTGTCAATAGTTCATGTCCAAGGCGTGCTTAATTATGTTGTCAGCAACTGTCAATAATTCATGGACGAGCCTGCTTAATTATGTTGTCAGCAACTGTCAATAATTCATGGACGAAGCCTGCTTAATTATGTTGTCAGCAACTGTCAATAATTCATGGACCAGACCTGCTTAATTATGTTATCAGCACCTGTCAATAATTCATGGACCAGACCTGTTAAATTATGTTGTCAGCAACTGTCAATACTTAATGGACCAGACCTGCTTAATTGTGTTGTCAGCAACTGTTTAGCCCCTCCCCTCCTTTTGTTCCCACCAAACAATTTTTTGGGTTAGAATAAGTGCCAACAACTACATGAATTGTTTCACATTTTGTTAAAAAAAAAAATACTTTGAAACTGTAGAAATTTCAGTGTTATATCAAAACTGTATTGCAGACGCCATCTATCAATATCTTCTGGTCAAACTTGATCAGATACCCTCTTTCCCGTAATTATTGTTTTTATTTATGGACAGCGCCTTACGACACTTACAATATACGACTTTGTAAAGTGTGGGCCCGTGGGAGGGGGGGGGAGATGGTTCTGTTTTTGGTTCGTTCTCAAAATACCACTGGATCTCTCGTATGGCAGGATAACCTGCTTGTTAGATCATGAATTAGTCCAGAGAACAGAAATGCGTTGTTTCACAGTTTTATTTGCTTGAATGTCCTGACACATCCGACTTGGGTAATAGTAACTAATACACTCATTGTTTTTACTACTACACATGGGATGTCTGTAACCATACCGCTAGTGGGCCAGGCATAGAAGAGAACTGGATCCCGTATTTACACTCTGGTCACCAACCTCGAAGTTAACTACGGTCAAGCATGCTTGAGCTTGTTGCCGCTGTGTCACGTCATATAGATGTAGTAATTGGGCATTTGGCCCAAGTGCTTCTTTCGAAAAGCTTTTCACGTCTTCTTTTTTCTTCTAAGTTCTTGTATATTGGCACAGAGCCGTCTTTGTACCATTTTGGGCCCATGGGCAAAGAAGTAGTGTTGGGCCCCTGGGTAAAGAAAGAGTGTCCCCCTCCCCACAGGAATATAAAATAAATGGTTGATAATATTAAAATTAAGGTATTATTTATTTTATTGTCACTATACTAATTTTAACAAAATTATTGTTAAAACATGCTGTATAGCTGCAACTATAATCAACAGTAAACATGAAAAATGAGAAAGATTTTATTTACATGTTTTATAGACATGGTTCAAGGTTTGAAGTGATTGATAATATATATATACAATATTATGTATATATAACGTATATAAATACAAAATTATGAGATTTTTATAAAATAATACTAAATTTTATACGTGTTTTCCGAAACACTACAAACATATTCGCATGGGGCCCCTATGCTCGTGTGCCCCCGGGCAAATGCCCAACGGGCCTATGCGTTAAGACGGCATTGTATTAGCATAATGCAGTTCAAAGATGTGGGTATTTGAGCAGGTAGACACGTAAAAGGCAACACGGGTCTACATCTTGAGAGACTCTATGAGTATGATTAGGAAGGTACAAGTGGGTCTTGATCGCGAACAGTGTATTGAGAAAGGCGAGTTATAAAGTAGTTACAGTTATTTCCGTATAGGGAAATGTGGGTGTTCGAGGTAATGAAAGATCAGATCAACTGGCGTCTTGAGCGTTTGTGGCACAGAGCAATGAGGTAATGAATCGAGCTGACGTTTTGAGCTCCATAAGAGATATAAAGCACGCATGGATGAGACTAATGTGGATGATGATTCCTTCTCGATAGCCAGAATTAAAGAACAGGATTTTAAATGCGGTATTGCTAGAAGTGAATTGTTTTTATGACGCAGATGAATGATGGTCAACCAGCTTAGGACAGGTACTGTCAGCAGAAGTGTAACGGCGGACACACTCATGGAGAGATTGGGCAATTATGGACATGTCCAGTTTGCAATTATGATAATTCAACGACTAACTAACTAACGAAGACCAGAGAACAGAATATTATGATTTACAGCTTGACTACTATATTTGGTCTGAAACATTTCACTTCGGCATGAATTCGCATCACTTCGACTCTCTATGAAATGTAATAGTGAAATTCGACTCTATATGAAATGTAGTAGTCAACTTGGACTCTCTATGAGATGTTGTTGTTGTTGCGTTCACTCCATTGTAATCAGCACGGTTATCCGTGCGACTATCCGCCGAGAGCGTGATTAATGAGATGTGGTTGTCAACTTCGACTCTCTATGAGATGTAATAGTCAACTTCGACTCTCTATGAGATGTAATAGTAAACTTCGAATCTCTATGAGATGTAATAGTAAACTTCGACTCTCTATGAGATGTAATAGTAAACTTCGACTATCTATGAGATGTAATAGTCAACTTCGACTCTTTATGAGATGTAATAGTCAACTTCGACTCTCCATGAGATGTAATAGTAAACTTCGACTCTCTATGAGATGTAATAATCAACTTCGACTCTCTATGAGATGTAATAGTCAACTTCGACTCTCCATGAGATGTAATAGTCAACTTCGACTCTCTATGAGATTTAATAGTCAACCTCGACTTGCTATGAGATGTAATAGTCAACTTCGACTCTCTATGAGATGTAATAGTCAACTTCGACTCTCTCTGAGATGTAATGGTCAACTTCTCTTAAAAAACCTCGTTAACGCCTCTTGCGACATGCATGTCAGGTAGCAATTCTGCTATTCTTTTCTCCACACCCCCTCCCTATTTCGGGCTCCAGCAACACCTTGGCGTCTTCTAACTTTGATTTCCGAGGATTTATGAGAGGTGGAGATATGTTGCTCATGTCATTAAAAGTACGTTTATGATTTGTCATAAATGTTACGTTTATGATACCATCATTTGTGATTATGTTTTTATGAGACATGTAATGATGTACTTGTTGCTATTTCTCTCCTTGTATTGTTTTTTTATTTCTTAGCGTTTGTCCCTCTTTGATCTTGCTGATTATTATTAATTGTGTGTTCTGCTTGTTAATATTGAGCTCATATTGTCTCTGCTTCATTTGCCCAATTGATCTATTAGTTGCTGTAGCTCTTTTTCAGATTGTGTTACGAAAAAAAAAGGAATACTAACCAACCAGTTACCCCTCGCCCCTCACAAATGATAAGACTGGGGTAACTATAGAGATTGTTTTTCAAATAATAATCGGAGAGGAATGACTAGAAGCGACAATTGATTGTCCTTGCTCCTGTTAACAGGAACCATGATTTACATACTATTTTCTTGACCACGCTGATATGTCTGTTTATGCGGTCCAACAACATAAGTCGATGTTCATATCCTACTACGTGTGACTAATAAGAATATCCAAATCTGTATAGACCAAAATAAGGCACGACAATAATCAAAACGGTACGTATCTCGATTTCAGTAGATGGACAGAAGAAAATATGAATGGAAAACAATAAAGTAGAATATTGACATGACCTGAATGTAAAGTGAATACTTGAGACACTGATACATGTCATGTATGTCGTAATATTTGACTAAATAGGTTTTTAAATGGAGTTGGCTGTCACATATAGGGTCACACATAGAGATTCATAGTGACACAGAAGCGATAGTGAAATCGGATAAGTCAGGCCGAACGATATATATATCGTAGTCAAGCTGTAAACCATGAACACATTGCGTTTTGTTCTCACTTTCTACTAATTTGCAGGAATTTGAGAGTAAACACAGAGGAAGAAAACAACAGGAAGAATATTTTTCACGATATTGTGGCCATGGAGTTATTTGGATTGTGTGTTTCAAGAATGACCAATATTTATAGTGTAGCATTAAATAGTAGCACGCTTTCTCGTGATTGGATGCCTGCATACAAAATGGCTGAATATGCATGCTACATGCAAATATAGACCTAATATTTGAGATGCGGTTAGTCAAGTACGAAAGAACGCGTGTGCAATTGTTGCTAGGCGATTTGGTGCCGTTGAACGGACTGGTTCAATTCCCGTTAGTCTCAAGAATTTTTAAAATATAGACCTCCAGTGTGACTGGGAGGCATTTCAACGCATTGCATACCGCTGAAAGCAGAAATATTATATGTATGAAAAAAATACCTAAGGAACATGTCCCTCCCCCTCCAAATTGCATTTAGGATAAAAGAGTTTCTTTGTTCGTAATCGCTAGGGATGGAAATAAATAAATAAAAAATCTGAAGAATAGCAGAACAAGAACAATATGAGAATGAAAAGAACTTGCTTTATCGAACCTGTCGTAACGGATTACTTCTTTCATTGTCGGTATTGGCTAGAAATATGAAATACAATTGTTCTTTTATGTTTTCACATAGCACTGCCGTACCTTGCAGGAATGAGATCACTAGAATTAGCCCTCGTGTGAGCCTCATTGTTTTCATACTCTTTTCTATCTTAATAGTTTTCTTTTCAGTTTTCTTTAAATCAGCTGTGTCTCGAGGTATTTCAATGGAGAACTATAATGATCCGGGAAAGACATCATTTTATTTTCTTCAGCTCGTGTCCACAATAGCAGAAATATGCATAACAATTATACATTTTGATTAATTATTAATGACAAGATACAATAAAGTGAGAAAGAGGGAAACACGACAAAAAAATTCATATACAACAAATCAAGTATATGTTTTAACACAACATTTTCCATAGAAAAAGTTAATATACATTTCAAAGCAAATGTCTTCAAAACTGATGTATTGGCTACAGTTAATGATGGACAGTTGGACAAGATGAGGAGAAAGAAATATTAACATCTGAATACAAGATTATAGCAAAAGTTGTTTGTGTACACAGAGAGACGCCAATAACGGTCGGGGTTATGTAATAAAGGATTTCGCGGATCAACAATAATATTGTATCCCATATTCAAATGAACACTTTCCTCTATCCATCCAGTTTCCATAGAAGAATTATAAATTTCATGCACGAGAGAATAACAAGGGAGATGATGAAGATATGTTTTATGACGCTGGCATCGTAACCTGAACCGAGGTCGCCCTAATAATCAAGTCTATTGTTTGGTTTACACGCGGTTCAATTTTCTCATAATTTTCTGTGGCACTTTGTCATATATCCATGTTTTGTCATATATCCATGTTTTGTTATGCAAATTATTGCACTCTGGGAACACTGGGTTCATTTCTTTCCATTATTTTTTATTTATTTTTCTGTCTTACTCCCTCATTATTTCATTCCCTCATTCTTTTGTTCACGCATTTCTCATTCTCGTTTGATTATGTGAGGATTTTTTTTGTATGTGTGCATAATTCACGATTTGCATTACCATTGAGTCTCGAGTTCTTTTCATTTTTTTTTAAACAAAAGAAACATTTTTACACGAGTGCAATAACAAAATACATGTTTCAACCAAGCACGGAAAAACATGAACAAAAACGCAACCAGCAGATAATCCATTAGATTGTGGAAAATACAAGACTTCAGCACAAACCAGGCAGTTAGCTCTGAGTTTGTTTTTATCTTGCCGTTATTCCCCCTGCCGGATACAGGTCTATTACCTATGCCTATTACAACAATTGTATGCAATTATATGGTTTCCTTAATTGTGTATGCTATTGGTACCACAACTTTAGGGCAGTGTGTCTGTTTCTTGCACTTAATTGTGTATCTTTATTTGATTGCAAAATACTGGTTTTTCTGGAAGTAGAGTGGCTAGGTTAAGTGTGTGTGTGTAAATCAAATCGAATGACAGGAGGATGAGTTATGATAATTGTGATGATGACGACAATGGTAATGACGACATCGATGGTGATGATTATAATAATGTTAGTGATGATAATAGTGAGATGTCTCAGAGATGTTTCAAATGGCCTTTGTTTGTTTATTTTAGAGCCTCAAAAATTACGAGCGATTAGCTCTTATTTCCTATGTGCAATGGGGAGGTTTCTAAGATTTCTTTAATACCCATGAGTTTTGACCTTTCGGGCTTGATGCAGTGCCTATTTTAGAAGCCTTCTACTTGGTGGAGGGCGGGGTTTACATGTTTCGAGACGAGCTATATAGTTTTCTTTGTCACCGATTCTTTGTCTACCTTCTGACGAGACTCTTCGCAGCCAAGGAGCGGTTCCTTGTGTTGGAAAACCATTCCATTACTACCCTTTGTGTCCCTAGGTCCCATACCTATGTTCTTCCGTATGAGCCGTGTTGGGTAATGCGACGGTTGAATTACTCAGGGGTGATACACCTTCCCAGACGAGGTGCTGCTTTGCCGAACACGTCAGTGGTCTGGGATTTCACCTGTGCTTTTCTCACGCACTCGCCTCGTCCGCTTGAGATGGCCTTCCAATCCATTGCCAGGCGCGATCTGTATATTTTGACTTTTCGCCAGTGTGTATATTACCCAAAGAGATATGTACAATACAAATCTCGGACGAGAACCCTTGGGTACTGAACCCAATTCTTTATGTATGAGCTGTGTTGGACAACGGCCAACAGTCGAGTTGAGTTAGGTTTGCAGTGTCGCTAAAGACTCACGCCCTCCCCCATTTCTACGTTGCCAGCAGTATCCAGATATGTATGCAGAAATGTCTCAACACTGCTTCGGTCATTCATTTGAGCAGTGTGCTCCCCGACATTTGTTCAATGTTTGTGCTTTTTCCAATGGAGATATGTATTCAAATCTTTTTTTCCATACCGAGAAGTGCATGTTCAAGATGGCGTATGCAATACCTGAGTCATGACTCCTACTATGAATGGAGTCAATTGTGAAGGGAAGTGAAGGCTTCTGTGTGTTCTCGTGCATTGAACAGCGCGTCCTCCAGTCGGTCTCGTGCTATACCATTGTAAGTCCGTTGCCACTGAATCGACTCACGTACACTACGCCTTTTAGCGTTTGTTACCTTTTCCAGATTCAGTGTGTACTCGTAAGATCACCGTATGTCAGGGGCATTGACATTGTTCGCACCTCCAATGTTTCTGCTTTTTAAGCTGGTCAAGTCAGATTGCACATCCGTCGAAGACGGATGTGTTGGGCCATTGGCGCAACTATAACGGCAACACAACGCATTTCCATTCTCTGGACTACATCCAACTGGAACTCATGTAGGCCCATTGTCCTGTTACAAGAGAAATCCAGTGGGAATTTGAGAATGAATGCTGAAGAAGAAGAAGATTTCACAGATGCTTTGCATATGTTGGCGTAGAGGTTTCGGAGATATTGCCTACCTCTGCATCAATTTTCAATCAAATCTACATCATCCATATCCACGGATACGAGTCTAAAAGTGTTAGCTAGGAATACAGCAGGAACAGCTCTATTTCTATTTCAAGGGTGCACCACGAGGAGGTACTTTTAGGATCTTGGTTATCTGCTAACCCTGGGTCCGCACGAGAGCAATGCGAAACCCTTTACACCACTCAAACTACCATAGTTTAATTATTTTTATGTCGCGCAGTGGGGTACAGTGATGTAACATCTGTTGTTTTCTGTGGATGAAAATGATAATAATTATGATCATGGTTCGCCCGTGTGTTGCCGGTACCCGAAAAGGAAGCAAAGAATAGCAACACTGTTTACCTTTCATGCATGTCGTAAAAGGCGACAAAGAGGTTATTGGATAGAGTTGGCTGTCCCATCCCATATAGGGTCAGTGACCCAAAACTATAATAAAGTCGGATGTGTCAGGTCAAAAGGCGCAGATATCGCAGTATTGCTGTAAACCATGACACAACGCATTCTGTTCTCCGGACTACATCCTGCTAACCTGCAGAAGTGTGAGAACGAACGCAGAAGACGAAAAATGATCACGATGTAGATAATAATGATGATGAAGAAGATGATGACTACGATAATGATGATAGTGACAACTTTTAATGCGATGACGACGACGATGATGTTGACAGGACCTTGAGATAACGCGACTATGTCATTCCTGTTCTCCATGACAGGACCTTGAGATAACGCGACTATGTCATTCCTGTTCTCCATGTCAATAAACTAGTGTAATTTAGGCTTCAAATAAATTGTGTTTTCTCTTGGATTCTTGTTGATCGTCGAGTACTTCCAGAGATATGGCAAGTCCCAGATATCTCTTTTTTCTCCACGAGGCTATGAGATACAATGCCACTGAAGTGTCAGTCTTCTACTCCAGAGAGGTCTGATGGGACTGTCTTATAATCTTGAGTCTTGCTGCAGAAAAAAAGCACTCATTTCCATTTAATAGTCCACGGGTCTTTCAATGTCTTTCAGCCAACTGAAGATACAGGAATGTAGTAGCCACCCCCACGAACAAATTCTTAATGACTTTACTATCCTTCTTCTTCAGGTTTCATTCTCAAACTCCCACTATATCTCTCTTGTAGAAGAAAGAAAAACAGTGCGTAGTCATTGTTTAATTGCCTCAATACATTGAATTTCAGTGGTAGTAGTAGAGTTATTTGTTTTTCTTCTTTTGGTCTCAGCACGTACAACGGATGAAATCTGAAGGTCAGCGTGTGATACAGTGGCCCGAAAGAGCAGCAAAGAATAGCAATACTGTTTTACCTTTTATGTATCTCGAACTAAGGTTGTTTTGGTGTTGAATTTATTGTTCATATCATCAAAGAGACCCAGAAGAGATGATGTCAGATGTTTAAGACCGAAAGTCATAGTTATCACAGCTAAGCTGTAAACCATTACACACCTTATTACGTTTGCCGTATTATATCCTGCTAATTTTTAGGAGTTTTTTCTTCGTCTTCTTCTTCGTTCTCAAACTTTTGCAGATAAGCAGGATGCGGTCCAGAGAACGGAGAGCGCTGTGTCATGATTTACAGCATTGCTGCGATATCTGCGCTTCTCGGCATGACACTTTCGACTTCAGCATGGTTTTGTGTCAATTTTTCCCTATATGGGATGGGCAGCCAAATTCACCCCATAACCTCATTGGTCGTCTTTACGACATGCATGGAAGATAAAGAGTGTTGCTATTCTTTGTTTCTCTCTCTGGCCCCAGCAACACAGCGGCGCTGCGAGGTTTGAGAACGAACGCTGGAGAAACAGAATATATTGTTCAACTCTATTCCCGTATTCATAACTATGAGATAATGGCATAGTTTTTATAGCTGCTGACATTCTTCGAGCAATTCTTAGACCTCGTTATCACCGTTTACATTCAGGCTGCTACAAGCACAACAAGCAATCATCACGCTCGTCGTTGTTGTTATCCGGAGTTAATCTTCTCTTAATGATGTGACTTATCCCTATTATTTTTTTCTCAAACATACTTCTTCTGCGCTCACTTTCCGATGTCTGCATTAGCGATCTGTATCAATCTTTAGCGTTCGCTGTTAGGCTACACCCGTCAGATTCCAGATTTCAATTTCAAGTTTTACTTCAGCTTTCACTTATAGGCTTCAGCATTCATTGTTTATTTTCAGACTTCAGATCTTGCTTTCATTGTTCATTTTCTGACTTCGTCGTTGACTTTCAGAGTTCATTGTTGATATTGAGACTTCTGTGGTGTGACATTCATATTTCAACGTTGACTTTCAGACGATAGCGTTGACTTTCAGACTTTCAGACTTTCAGACTTCAATGTTGATTTTTATACTTTAGCATTAACTTTAAGACTTCACTATTCACTTTCAGACGTCAGCGTTCACTTTTTACATCAGTTTTGACTTTCAGATTTCAGCATTCACTTCTTCACTTCAGTGCTCACTTTCAGATTTAGCGTTCACTTTCAGACCTCAGCTTTCACCTTCAACTTTCAGACTTGAGCTTTCAGTTTCAGACTTCAGCTTTCACTGTTTGTTATTATCAGAGGAAAAGATCGTTTTCCATAACACCTGTTTTTCTGCTTTTAATAGGACATAGGTAAGTCTACTTGTACTAAGACACTTTAAATTACCATAGACTATTAACATAAGTCATAGACAATTCTTTACTCTGTAATTCGTTACATTTATACAAAAGAATAAAAACAAATACCACGATATGTACTCTCTAGAAAATCGTCTCATCTTTGAATTGGGTACCACTCAAGCCTTTTGGACTCAATTCCGACCACTCTTATGTCTAGTACTGGGTTGGTGTGGTCTTTGTCTTTATTCTTTTTGTTCCGACATTTACTCATCTTTTTGTTCGTGTCGTTTCCACATATATTAACGTTTTTTATGTACTCCCTGATCTTCCAGAATCTCATTTCCATATTTCCGTGTGATACGTTTGTTTGTTGTGATAATTTTTCCATTCGTCGTCTTTTGATGTTTTGTGTGTATCTTGATAAAGACCTTTTGATTGAAACGTTTAATATGATTTGTGTATTGTAATTTGTATGTTTTCTTGTTTGAACATCATTACCCACTAGTTTTAGTTATAGACGGTCGTGTCTGACTGAATCGATTATATAAACCTGCGTTTTACGTAAGTACATTTGTTGTTACGTTTCACGCAGTTACCTTGTATTGATTGTAATATCATAACCTTGGCTTCCCCGCTCCCGTCTGATAAAAATACATCTGTCTCATGTATTTACTTCAGGCAGCATCAAGTGTGGCTTTTCACAAATAATATTCCTGTCGTCTAAGTTTTTTTCTTCTGAAAATGAAGTCAACGGTTCTTAATATTGTCCACAGAGAACTTTTAGGTATTTGAATATCGTGACATCTATGTCAAAGTCGTCAACTTTAATTTTTCTTCCTTGTTTGACATGAATGCTTTTTGAATCCTGTTTCATCCAACGGGAACAAGATCAGACCAAGAGCCAATTGAGTTTGCTTTTTACGGTTTTGAATATCACAATATAAATGCTCATTTTAGATTTTTTCAAAAATGCTGGTACAGTAAAACGGTAGCGTTCTGCATTGTCATAAATTTGCACTTCAAACTGATTTGGAATTATATATGAATGTAAACTGCAAGAAACTAAAACGATAACACAATAACCAAACCTCGAATACGACTTTTAGTGACAATTTCAAACTTATATTTGAGGACACAGTGATTGTGGTGTTTTTGCAAAAACAAAAACAGGAATGAAATTCAATGTTACTTATTACATCACTATTCTGTTTATCCAACTGATTATTTCACTGATTTTGATTGGTTACTATATTGACAACACGATGGAGTGACCAATGAATAGATAAGTGTGTCAGCATGAGTGATGTATGGCCGTCAACACATAATGTTTGTACTCAGGAATTGTTTTTCAAACACGGGTTATATTTCGTGCAAAACAAGAAATAAGGGTACCTAGTTTTTGGGGTTTTTTCTCTAACACAAACAAAAACCCATGTTTTTAGATCGCACTATAACATAGCCCGAACGCAGGATTGGTAACGCTCTTAATTTACACCTAGTCTCCAATTGGTCAATATATTTGTACTTTCCGCCACAGCAAATGAAAAGCCCAAACAATATAAACGAAACGTCACCACAGATAATGTGTTCCGATTCTTTAGACAGTAATATGCTGTGGGTATACTCGAATGAATACTGCGATCGTGTGTTGCCGGGGCTCGAAAGGGGAGCAAAGAATAGCAACACTATTTACCTTCCACGCATGTCGTAAAAGGCGACTAAAGAGGTTATGGGATGGAGTTGGCTGTCCCATCCCATATAGGGTCAGTGACCCAAAGCCATGCTGAAGTCGGATGTGTTAGGCCGAAAGGCGCAGATATCGCAGCAATGATGTAAACCATGACACAACGCATTCCGTTCTCCGGACTACATCCTGCTAATCTGCAGGAGTTTGAGAATGAACGCAGAAGAAGAAAGAAGAAGAATGAATACTGTATACCATCTTATATCTTACGCAATGCCGAGGAGGTATGTATATAAGCCGTAGAGGAAACTCTTTAAACTACTAACATTTTTAGAAAAACAAACAAAAAAACTTTTAGTGTGGGTTTGAATCAAGAGTTGGATTCCAAATTTCTCTGATCACTCAGACAATTTATGACATATTCTCTTAAGTGTGGGATTACAAATTTATAAATTGACTATAGCTTGGTTCTGTCCAAGACTTGGAAGTATTGCATAATGTTAACCTGGTTCTGTCCAATCTTTCTTTTTTTTTTGTGAGGACCACTTAAGAAAAATTGACGCTTAACCTCCCAAGCTTCCCGTCCTCAACACCGGACAATGAACTTTAGTATACCACTTACTTTTTTGGTTCTTGTTATAATCTAAAAGGAGTCTGAATTTTCATGTTCGCGATTTCCATTTCCGGACCAGACGTTTCGAAGCTCTGTTCCAGGCATGTTTAGCACTTGCCAGATCTATATTTATTTTCTTTCTGGGACATTGCCGGTTTTGTTATGCTTATCAGTATGACTTCTTTGTGAGGATTTGATCGTCAACTCTATTTGGTGTGGTAGTTTATACATCTATTATTTGATTATCATCACTACTTGGTTTTATAGTTTCTACATTTATGATTTGATCGTTAGAAATCTTTGAGAAACGTGTTCTCTTTTTACGAAAGACACGGTGAATTATGGAATAAAATTAAATTTTGAGAATAGTTTTATTCGTATCAGTGAAATTCCTAGTTTAGATGTGTAGTATAGCATCTGACCTGCACAATTATCAAAGGTTCGTGGCGTAGTAGTAAAGTCGATTTCTTTGTCATCATAAGGTCGCGATTCGAATACCAGTTATGCAGTTATATTTACGAGTTAGTATTTTTTAGGCGAACTCTGAGGAATATCGCATGAAGTCACGGAGTTACGTGCTATGAGTGGTACTCTCGGCAGGCTACCTGCCGCTTCTTTGAAACGAGTGGAGTTAATATAAGGAAATCCAAGTACAGTGACAATAATCCTCTACGACTCTGTAGCCCTTATATTTTGTGTATAACGCACATGTAGTATTTTATATACTCTGATGTACCATTATGTTTTGTTGATAAAAACATATTGTGTCGAAACATTAATTCCGTATGTTACTCCACGTAAAACTGTTATTCAAGGCTTATTATATTGTTTTCTTAAATTTATTCATTATTATAATGCACAATTGCGCAGCAGTTTCCATTAATTACATTTACTTAGAAGTAGTGAAGCGGGTTTGAACCTTCACCTTTTACGTATCTTCATTGCTGTTTCAGGTGATAGTAGTGTTTTTAGGTGACCCACATATACCTCAAGGACATACTGTATTTGTTTATCTATAACCCTAACTCCAACTCTATCTGTATGTCAGTGTGTTTTCATTGTTTGTTTTTTGTTATATCAAATCTTTGTTTCTCTGAGATATTTTCTCTTCCTACCTCATTCTTTTATAGCTACCGCAGTCACTCAAAGAAGAAGAAGAAAAAAACGAACAGGCCTGTAAATTTACTGTGTATAGTCAACTTGAGACTGTTTCGGGATACACGGACCTTTTCTTCTCTAGACCGTTTACACGCAGATCGTAAATTTGTTTTGTAGTTGAGCGGATGAAGTTTCCGGAATCTACGGCTGGTTTTAAAGTTGTTAACTTGGATTGGATTTCACTTGTCTCTAAGTGTCTTTAGACTCTGCTTGTCAGTGTTGGAGACTTCATCAACCTGGATCCATACACGAGAACCAGCAACATCATGGTAAGTTATATTCTTATTGTCTCTCTCTATTCTCTGTTGTTTAATATCGCTGCAAAATTTACTGTGACTTCTACAATATTTTCAGCTACGTATTCTGTTGTAATATCTGGACCGGCTGCATCTCTGTCAGTCAATGATACTTTTTCTGCTTCTGTTAAATATCGCTAGAAATTTGTGTCAACATAAATCGAATGGCTGCTGGAACAAAGAGAGGAACACTTATGGCAATGCCCTGTGTGCTATGATGCTAGTTACTAATAAAAAATATAGAAGCAACAAGAACCAGTTGGAGGGAAATATAAGATGGACATTATACATATGACATCTGACAGAATGCACCACCACGCCAAGAGACGTAGGATTTTAGTCATTCGATGCATTCAACTTTCGTTGCCATTACGATACTTTGATGATCATCCTGGAAGATCAGTGTTCACAGCCCTCTGCAACTCGCTACCTCATCAGTGTTCATGGCCCTCTGCAACTCGCTACCTCATCAGCTCAGTTTTGGTCTAAATGGAATTGGAAGATGGGAGAGGGGGCGGAGGAGGGGGTGGTTGTGTTAAATCGTATTCCCTGATAACTCAAGCTATTTCAACGATGTAGTTTATCTTGGTTACATAATCTGAAGGAGGTTATCTTGGTTACATATCCTGAAGGAGTTATCTTGGTTACATAATCTGAAGGTGGTTATCTTGGTTACTTAATCTGAAGGAGGTTATCTTGGTTACATAATCTGAAGGAGGTTATCTTGGTTACATAATCTGAAGGTGGTTATCTTGGTTACTTAATCTGAAGGAGGTTATCTTGGTTACATAATCTGAAGGAGGTTATCTTGGTTACATAATCTGAAGGTGGTTATCTTGGTTACATAATCTGAAGGAGGTTATCATGGTTACATACTATAAAGGAGTTTACCTTGCTTACATAGTATTATGCAGCTCATTTTGGTTACATAATTTGAGTTTACCTTGGTTACAAAATCTGAAGCAGTTTACCTTAATTACATAATGTGTAGGCTTTTACATTGGTTACATAATCTGATGTAGTTTACCCTGGTTACATAATCTGATGGCGTTTACCTTAGTTACATAATCCGATGGAGTTTACTCTGGTTACATAATCTGATGGTGTTTACCTTAGTTACATAATCCGATGGAGTTTACCCTGGTTACATAATCTGATGGCGTTTACCTTAGTTACATAATCCGATGGAGTTTACCCTGATTACATAATCTGATGGAGTTTACCTTGGTTACATAATCCGATGGAGTTTACCCTGGTTACATAATCTGATGGAGTTTACCTTAGTTACATAATCCGATGGAGTTTACCCTGATTACATAATCTGATGGAGTTTACCTTGGTTACATACTATAATGGAATTTACATTGATTACATAATCTGATAATTCAAGAAAAAATAATGTACTGACTGTGAAACCATGTGAAAGAGTTTGAAAATATCCGCTATTGTATTTATCGAGTCAGCGTTAAATTTAGTGAGGTTTATAAACTAAAAGAGATTGACCTAGAACCCAGAGAGTATGGTTCGTTGGACTTTCCTGGAGGAGATCGAATATGAAGATTATTATCTTCATAATCGTGTGTATACCCTTGGCATGTGGATATTGGAAACACAATACGTAACATAGCAACCTTTATGTTTTGTGTATCGTCAACACATTATAACGTTGTTAGCTCCAGTGTTGCCAATATAATTACTTTTCTCTTTTTATATCCGTTTCTTGCGCTATATTTGGGGAAGGAAAATTTTTTAAACTTTGTGGCAAGTATGTCTCCATTTTTATCATATTGTTTATATTTGCAGCTTCTGTTGACTATCGATAACGTATCTGTATGCCTGTACTCTAGTCTTAATGTTCTTCAGGCTCAAGATATATTATTTTTATTTCTTTGTTGTGTGGCATGTATGAAGGCAAACTACAAATAGTACACTCAATGATCGTATTGAATTTGCCTAAAATAAATTGATACAACAATATTATCGATTGGTGGGTGAGTTGATACAGCAGTATTATCGATTTGTGGTTGAGTTACCAGGTGGAATAGAGTAGATAAAAAAGTGTGTGTACTTAAGTGAATTGAAAATTGAAAAACTAAAGTCATTAGGTGTATGAAAAGTATAATGCAAGAAATCGAACTGTAGTAACTACTATTTGGTCGTGTTTCCTTTGTGGTTCTCCTATGAATCCCCTATAGAGAACATAAGACAAATATTAAGATAATAAATAAAATAGAGATGTATATAAGTCCACAAGAATCATTACTTTCAGCAGTGAAACGATGAAAACTTGCATACTGTGGACATGTAAACCGAGACGATTCCTTGTTAAAAACTATACTACGGGGAACAGTCGAAGGTGGGAGAAGCAGATGAGGGCAAAGAAAATCATCGACAAACAACATCAATACTAGAAAGGTCGTGATTTTTCCTTCCTCATTATATCACTCAATATAGAAATCACTTGATGACTCACTATGCTGATTCATTATGCTTATAATAATGTGGTATAATAATGTGTAATGTGGTATAATAATGTATATTGGGGTATAATAATGTATAATGTGGTATAATAATGTATAATGTGGTATCTTAATCTGACGAATCATTAGCGTATGGATAGATATGGATTGTGGTTCATTGTCAGAAAGATAAAAAGTTAGTCTCACAGACGTGACATCTAAGGTTCGACCGCTATTTAAGGGCTAGGTTTTCTTTCTCTATAATAGTAATTAGAAAACGCACACTGTACTTGTCGTGGTGGGAGCAAGGTCATACAGTCAACAAAGTCACCACATAACCACGAGAACATCCCTTTCGCTGCCTAACATGAACATATGCAGCAAGGACCTACCACCAGTACATCACTGCACTACTAAACATGAATGCAGCAAGGACATACGATGTTTGCCACATATCTACCACGAGTACATCACTGCACTACCAAACATGAGCATATGCAGCAATGACATACAATGCTTGTCACATATCTACCAGGAGTAAATCACTGCACTACCAAACATGAATGCAGCAAGGACATACGATGTTTGTCACATATCTGCAAGGAGTAAATCACTGCACTACCAAACATGAATGCACCAAGGACATACGATGTTTGTCACATATCTGCAAGGAGTAAATCACTGCACTACCAAACATGAATGCAGCAAGGACATACGATGTTTGCCACATATCTACCACGAGTACATCACTGCACTACCAAACATGAATGCAGCAAGGGCAGTTTGATCTGGTCTAGTTTCAATGATATAACCATACTGGTTTTTTTCTCCATCTTGAATTCACTGTTGTAAGATTTCTTGTAGAAATTATGATACATCTGAAACTCGTGCTGGCTAGCTAAATTTACTCCATGAAATGTAATACGTTATGTCATTGTTTCAGTTTCTGAGATATTTGCGGCTGTCAATCTGAAACATATTGATTTCAGAATAGTTTTTTGATCACTTACTAATGGGATGCGCATCTGCGGCTGTCAATCTGAAACATATTGATTTCAGAATAGTTTTTTGATCACTTACTAATGGGATGCGCGGGTAACTTATTCATTGCCCCTCCCCATTTCTCATACCGCCTTAGTTGTCTCTTCAAGTCACGTTATTGCTACTGTTTGTTTCCCATTTGGACAAAGCTATACACTAGTAATATCGACACTGTCTCGAAAAATGGTGTACACTCTTCAACCGTGTATTTATGAACGGTATAAGGTCCGTATTTTCCGTTTACCAGCAGCATACTTAGAAATAGCTAGATCAGTATATCGATTACCTTCTTTCGCTGTCCAGATCTGATACCAATTTCGAATATGTTGACGTATGGCTAATTAATTTTTAAATATAATTGAAAATCAAACCTGGTCCACTGATCTTATAAATCATTTTCTCTAACCACAGAGCTACCATGGCTCAGTCTATTCACGCAATTAAATTATAAAAATAAAGTCAACCCCTCAATTTGATTCCATGCATACTGCGTACCAAACAAAAAGTTGGACCGTAAACAAATGGCTAGCGGTAGCGATGAAAATCTAACCAGAAACAAATGGCTGGCATGAACGATAACAAAAAATCGAACCTCAATAAAACAATAGGGAACCCTCGCGTAATTTAGCGCTCGATAGCCCACACCTGATCTATTGTCGTGAAGGTCTTGTTTGGTCTTTGACTTGATCACTCCGATACTTGTAAAAGGCAGCAGTAGAGTGCTAGCTATTTAGTGATTTATTTCTCCTACCTGAGAGCTGCTTTGTTATCGCTATATCTATAACTGTTTTTTTACACTCATTCCCAGCGTTCATTAGCTAGAGAGTAATACATTTTATATGTTCAGGTAAAACAAATAGCATATGTTCAATAAGTTAGACAATTTCAGAATGTACAATTTCAGAATGTACAATTTCAGAATGTACAATTTCAGAATTTGGGCTTTTCTTACCGTTCTTTGCAATCAATTTCTGCTATAGGAATCTGTACAATTTTGCAATTGACTTTTTTCTACCTCATTACAATGGTACATACATTTTTATATGTTTCTTTCTTACTTCAGCCACTTGTATATTAGTACTGATCTATGTATTTTAGTACTGATTCTATGTATGTTAGTACTGTTCTATGTAGGTTAGTACTGTTCTATGTATGTTAGTACTGGTTCTATATATGTTAGTACCGGTTGTATGTATGTTAGTACTGATTCTATGTATGTTAGTACTGGTTCTATGTATGTTAGTACTGGTTGTATGTATGTTAGTACCGGTTCTGTGTATGTTACTACTGGTCTATGTATGTTAGTACTGATTCTATGTATGTTAGTACTGGTTGTATGTATGTTAATACTGGTTGTATGTATGTTAGTACTGGTTCCATGTATGTTAGTACTGGTTCTATGTATGTTAGTACTGGTTCTATGTATGCTAGTACTGGTTCTATGTATGTTAGTACTGGTTCTGTGTATGTTAGTACTGGTTCTATGTATGTTAGTACTGGTTGTATGTATGTTAGTACTGGTTCTATGTATGTTAGTACTGATTTTATGTATGTTAGTACTGGTTCTGTGTATGTTAGTACTGGTTCTATGTATGTCATTATCCACGACACGGTAGAAATTACCTACGACACGGTAGAAATTACCCACGACGCGATAGAAATTACCTACGACACGGTAGAAATGAAACTTGTTAAATCGAATTCTCTCCCCCCCCCCCAACTTTTCCATTTACTGAACAGTCCTTATTGATTTCTTATTTTACATAACGATTTTACACCGTCTATATTTAATATTGATTACGCAACATTCAGAAAGTAACACACGGCCGAAAAAAGCTAACTTCCATCTTAATACGGTGTTTTACCTCCAACCTTCTTGAACGTTGATTTTACTTAGCACGTCTCTGTTGGTCTTTCCTGATGTCCAAGGTATTTTCAACACATCCATAAGGAAATTATTGGTACAATACTCTTGTAGTTTGCCGTTGCTTTCAGGGGCAACATCCGGTTATATATGACCGTATAAGAGAACGTTCTGTTGCCATCTCGGACGGAAATTATACATTATACCTGCAGACAAATCTCATAGTGTAACACAACAAGAAAATCTTGCATATATCATTCACAGTCAATAGTAGATACAGATATAACACGTGCTGGAGCCTAGCAAAGCCTTCAACGTATCCGCCATAGAAATGAATATTCACGGCCCCATTATTCACATGACAAGCAGGATTTTTCACATCACACAAGCAGGACTTTTCTCACCCCACAAGCAGAAGTTTCAAATCGCACACCTCAGACATTTCAAATAACACACATAACGTCTTTGCACAGGTTTACGTCTATTTTCATCATTGTCAAAAGTTTACTAGTGTTTAGTCTCTGAAGTTTGGCACTGTTCTGGCACATATCTTTATGAATGTCATAACATAAGATACGAGAATTACATTGTGCAGAAGTGTCATATATTTTGGCACTCGATAACTATCTCCGTTAAGACGTATGTTTGTAAAATATTCGTACATTAGATGGTCGACAAGATTTAAGAAAACGGAAATGACGTCCACGACAGATGTGCCTTTATTTCATACATTTTTTGTATTTCACTGACATTTCTTCAAATAAAGAGCTGACGTATTATGCAGAAAATAAGCTCTGAGATTAACATCAAACACAGATATCAGGGTTCACAAAAAAGGTTCAAAAGTCGTAGAGGATTGACTTCAATGTACTCGGTTTCCCATACGTACTCCGTCACTTTCAACGAAGCGGCACGCCGCCTGCCGAGTGTACCACTCATAGCACTAACTCCGTATCTTCAAGTGATACTCCACAGGGATCTCAAAGAAATCCACCTTGTAAGGCGAACAGCGTAACCACTACGCAAGGGATATCCCCGACATATATCAGGATTAACGGTGTTGTGTCGCTTGACCTAGTGATTCATCAATTATGCTTGGGCTCAAGAGATTGCGGGTTCGATCCCGAGTCGTGGTGTATTGTGTTTTTATATTAAAATATGCACTGGAAGCTATGAAGTGCTTGTTATGACTGGGTTTTTTTTTACGTGAAAGTAAAATACAACGTATAACTTTGTGAAAAAAAGTAGAATGTGGCAGCTCAACGGAGACTTCCTAGAAAGAAACAGGACAATCACAATCCTTCCAAAATGATCAAACTATGCGTTGTATTCGAGGGGCTTTTGCAGCCACAAATGGGCTTATAGACGTGGATGAACGCATAATCAATCAAATAACTTTAATTTAAATTCATAAAGTGGATGTAACAAATGGCTGTCATTACTTGTGATGAACAATCACTTTAAACAAAAAATACTTGTGAAACGGTGTGCTGCTATGCTGAGAGGAACGTAATAAATATAGGAAAACCTGAGTTCAGTGAAGTCATGACTCTACGCTTTTTAGCACTTTGATGGTGAAGTATACATAAACATTACCAATGGATAATTTTAAGTGTCCTGTAACTCAGTAATCCAAATACTTCTCTAGATATCGGTCCAACAAAATACTTGCACATATTCTCCATCACTTCGACAAATCCAACTTACCATTTGCAAATTATACACAAAGTAACCAATGAAAAACTGTAATAAATGGCATAAGGTACGATGAATGACGCTATGTGCCGCTAGTTGTAAGGATTTAAGGACTTATACTCGTGTGTGTAAGTGTGCGCCCGCCCGCATGTGCGCGTGTGTGTGTGTGTGTATATAGAGAGAGATGGTGAGAGAGAAAGAAATAAAGAGAGCAAGGAGGAAAGAGTGAGAACAACAATAAGTTAATGGTTACTGAAGATCTCGCAACCCTAACTAGTGTGAGCAAGTTCGAGATTTGACTCTGAAGGAAGTCGTTGATTTCACGTTCACGATCGTACAATTGAGACCAACAATGATTAAAATGTGTTCAGTATATGTGAGACCAACAATGATTAAAATGTGTTCAGTATATTTGAGACCAACAATGATTAAAATGTGTTCAGTGTATGTTTCTACCGTATCTATATGTATTGTCTCATCTGTAAAGAAGGGGAGAACATGGTGTTGACGTGTACATCTCAGAGTTATTACAGAGATCGAATTCCTGCTACTGTGACGACAGGCCTTTTTGACGAACTTTCTCATAAATCTCTGTTTATTACACAAAATATAGCGTTCATGATGGATTCCAGGACACAGAGCCGAAACTAGGGTATTATGGCGCTATGGGCAAGCTCTAGCTCTAATATAAATGACATTAATTTTGGTTGTGGTACCTTGGGAATTGCTATTAGCGTCCCATCCGGAGTTATGACCTGGTCGATTCTGCCTGAAAACAAGAACATTTATGATTCGTGATTAGACTGACCAGCACTTAATGGTCGAAGATTGATTGTGGTGTTTTGTAGACAGGAAGCTGTCTTCGTATTTTAGCTGAATAAAATCATGAAAATACAGTGTCCAGCCAAGGAAACTGGTAGATCTGCAATGTACCAATCCCAACACCGCTTCTTTCGTGGTTGCAGTCAAACTTGTCCCTACGTACTCTGCCAGAAATATTTATTTTTGATGTCACTAGGAGATAATTACCTCCTGCACAGAAAATGCATCTATTTTTGTGTTCATGAATTGATCTTTGATTGTGTATCACTTGAGAAAACTTGAGAGTTCACTTTGATTTTTCTGTTACTGTTTCTGAGAATTATCTTTCTGTTTGCGTATAGCATTTGTCTAATAGCTCCAGCAATGATTCATATTTCTCATCAGATCATGAAATTCAGAGCTTTAGTGGATGCAAGGTCCATACGGATGCGAAATGACATGACTAGACTGTTTCTACCAACACTATGTCGCCCATGCGTTTCCAGGGTCCCAGAGGGAAGCAATGAATAACAACACTGTTTACCTTTATGCATATCGTAAGAGGCGACTAAGGAGGTTATGGGGTTGAATTGACTTCCATCCCATATAAGGTCAAAGTGATGCAATCCCATGCTGAAGTCGGATGTGTCAGACCGAAAGGCGCATATATCGCAAAAATGCCGTAGAATATGACACAACGCTTTCTGTTCTCCGGACCACATCCTGCTAATCTGCAGGAGTTTTTTTATAACGAATTCAGAAGAAGAATAGTATATTAGCTGTGCTAATGCACAGTGTACACAAATGACACAACGATTTTTCTACCATGATTACGTTACGCTGTGCTTTAGTAGTTAGCATTGTTTGAAACGCATATTAAAGGCATGGACAGACAACATCAAGGAATGCACAGGGCAAGATATTTCCACACTCATCCGTATCGCTGAGGATAGAATTAGCTGGAGGACTCTGTGTGCTGAGGCATTTAATGTGGTACCTCTACGACCCTGAAGGGTTACGGGTTTATTGATTGATTGCGTGCTGATGAAAGTTGGAGTTGTCTTGATCATAAATAAAACTCTCGAGCCACCCTATTCCTCAAATGGCACAAAGTATATAAGTATACAATCAATCAATCAAGTGCCATGCCGAATGGCGTAGGCGATCATGTTTCTCCACGACTCTCTGTATCTTGTGTTATCAATAAGCTCGGTTGGTGAGCTTCTACCGTGCCACGATACAAGTCCATCTAGTATCTTTTCTCTTTGCTTTCCTCTATCTCTTCTCATCTTGATTTTTCCATTGGTTATTAAGTGTTCAAGCTGTGTTCTTCTTAGCACATCCCTAGAAACCTTGACTGTCTGCCCCTAATGTTTGATATGATTGATCTTTTTACGCCAGCATTAATGAGATCCACTACATTAGTTTTCTTGGCTGTCCATGGTATTTTCATCATTCTTCTCAAGAAACCACATTTCTGTAGCTTCTAATTCTCTTTGAATTTTTTGTTTACAGTCCATGCTTCACATCCATACAAAAGAATTAAAGCAAATATATAAGTATACACTTGGTCGTAATTTCCGCTGATAGAAACAAAGAGACCGACTTGTCTTGTCCTATCTATGTGTGCAGCTAGGCGTCATGGGGTGCCCAAACTTCTGTCTGTTGCTAAATGTCATGCCGCTGCGATAGTGCAGTCTTGGTGGTCTAGCATTCTCTGATGTCATCCATCCATCTACGGCTGAGTATTCCCCTGTTTCTCTTTTCAGATGACCATCTATTAAAGGCTATCAATGGAATGCGACCCGGTTCCATTCTGATCAAGTTGCCGAACCTTTGGATTTTTGTTTGTTGTTTGAATTTCACATGTTTACTTAGCTACAAGTATGGAATTTAATTTCAATGAATTTCTAGTTTCGTGCTTGCAATGCGTGCAGGAAGACACCGTATAGTGTCTAACATAAAACATATGTATAATTTCTTGTACTTAGTCTTTGATGTCTTCTATCCTGCTTTCATCCAACGTCGATTCTACGAGCCAATATTTGCTTTCAGGTATGACTACCATATTATAAATGCTTATTATTCTTTACGCTGGTCATGTGTGTTCCATTGAAATGTCTGTCTAACAATATTAAGGTTGTGCTCTCTACCGTGTAGCAATCACCACTGACTTTCTGATGTTCTGTAATGTCTGTTGTTGTTAGTGTGATGTACGATGGTATCCAAGCGTACTGTCAGCCTTGTACAATTTAGGTTTTGTGTAGAAGTAATGAAATATAATTTTAGGTTCTCGTTTGTGATATTGTGGTATGTCTAGGCAAAATGAAATGGAAATGTTGTTCCTTATTGTGCGTGCTGTTGGGACTTGTTTAGACGAAATGTAAGCGATTGATTCATATCTGTGTTGTTGGGATGTCTTTAGACGAAATGTAAAAGGTTAGGTTTGTCGTTGGAATGTGTTTAAACGAAATGACAAAGTTAGGTTCCCATCTATGCATCTGGAATTTGTATTTATTCCGTTCTCTGGACTACACCATGCTAATTGTCATGAGTTTGAGAATGAACGCACAAAAATAAAATAAGATGTATGTAAAGATTTATGTAAATAGGTATGTAAAGATGTATGTAAATAGGTATGTAAAGATTTATGTAAAGATGTATGTAAAGATTTATGTAAATAGGTATGTAAAGATGTATGTAATGTGAAACGTAATTACATTTTATTGCCTTTTTTTCTGGACGAGATAAGGTTAAGATAATATGGTCATTCCTTGTTCAAACCAGCAAGTGTCAGGGTTCACCATAAACTGATAAATTTGGACGAGATCCACTGAAAGATAACCATCAATAGATCTGCCGGGTGTGTACCGAAATGAAATCTACAATTCCAGGCTTGGAGATGACAAACATGTCTGCATAACCCCCCCCCCCCCTTAATTATGGAGATTTCCTTTAGAAAACAGAACATATCTGTAGTACAGTGACGGGGAAAATCCGTCCAACCAAGTCATTCTTTTCTGACCCTCGAGGCTAATATTAAAGTAATATATGCGCTGGTCCCAGAATGGTGCTCTCAGATCGGTGGTCTTAGAGCGGTGCTATCAAAACGCTGGTCTCAGAGCTCAAAAATGAATATTTAAACCTCCAAAGGACATATCACAGAAAGAAGCTCAACACTACATTGAACGGTTGCCCCTTCCCATTAAGTACTAGGAAACAAGTAAACACTGGTGATACCCTCCTCCCCCAAGAAAGATCATAAAAAATTCTGTTAAATGAAATTAAGCTTTCTATTTTGTTTAACTAAAATAAACCAGGTTTTACCTGTTAACACTGTACACGATGAAATAGGACTAGCAACTAGAAGCTGAAATAGGACTAGCAACACTGCCAACTAGAAGCACCTATTCTCATTAACCTCTAACATGAATTATTCTAGCATCAGCCCACGCCTGTAATGCAAACCAACTGTATGGAAAGTTCATCATCCTGGAATGTTTATCTATTTATTATTAGATAGAATCCCTGAAAGTTCTGTGAAAAAGTAACAATTTTCCATACCACAAACATTTTGTGGAATATTGATATCTAGTAGTTTCATACACCGGTTTACAAACTTAATGTTACACAAACTATTTAAAAACTATAGTATATTGTTATTTTGATGTTAACTGTAGCACAATATTGACAGATTATTTTGATCCTGAAAATGATTGTTATAATCACCTAGCAATGAAACAGGAGTTAATTCACACACATTAAAGTTATACAAATCTCCGTGCAACGAAATAAGCAAGGTCAACCTCCAATGTTAGATCCATATGAGATATGTATGTTACAATTCCATGCTTGATATGTTTATGTAGAAGTGATGTTTACATATGTTTATGTTTACTCGCAGATCATCTCAATCATTATCTTTCAGAATCTAGAGTTATGTTAGATTTTTATGTGTATCTTTCTTCTTTTGTGCTTGCTACTTTCAGAAAATTTGTTGTCGTAATGACGTGAGCCGCCACAAGCTGTTGATCATCATCATCAGGTGCCATGCCGGGTGGCGTAGGCAGTCATGACTCTCCACAGCTCTCTCTCTCTCTCTGGTGCCTTCAATCTTGCCTGTTGTGATTATGTTCTCTAAACCTGCCTGTCTCATGAAGTAGCCAAAAAAAAGAAGATTGCCTTTTTCGTATATTGTTGATTAAGGTCCGTTTCGCATTTAACTCTTTCAACACCTCTACATTAGTTTGTATGGCATTCCATGGTATTATCAGCATTTTTCTGTAGAACCACATCTCTGTTGCCTCTAATTTCCCACATTCTTGTTTGTTTATTGTCCAAGACTCGCACCCATATGTTAGTATAGGAGTTGTATAGCACTGCTGAACTCTCTTTCTCACCTCTAATGACAAGGTCTTATTACACATTATATTTTTCAATTTTCCGACTGTTGGTTTTGCCTGTCCTATTCTGCATCTTATTTCTGTTGAACTTCTTCCATCTGCTGTAATCATTGTACCTAGATATTTGAATTGGTGGACCTGTTTTAATACTATATCATTCACTATGATCTTGCAAGGTGTGTTATTTTGTTTCTTTGAAATAACCATTACTTGTTTTCTTGATAATTAGGAAGAGGCCTTTCTCTTTACTTTCTGTGACTACTAGAGCTGTTGATATCTTCGTAGAAATTATATTTCATCACAGCCAACTCTCTATGTATTTTTACTCACGTGTCCGTTGCTTTACATGTCCTTACGTGGTTCAGATGCGCTCCATTTCATTTCCCAAGGCCACTTTCTCGATCGATGAGGCCTTTACATATTAATCCCGTAATGTCATTTACGTGATCATATGTAAACGCTGTGGCAAACAGTACATCGGGGAAACCGGCCTACGATTGAGCGATCGCTTTTGTAACTATCTTCATGCCATAAAGCACAGAACACCCACTCATGTGGCCATACACTTCAACGGCGATGGTCATCATGGTGCGTTGGATATTCATTTCACCGCCATCAGATCTTGCACCACCGATGATAGATCTAGGTATGCTCTAGAAAATCGTCTCATTTTTGAATTGGGTACACTCAAGCCTTTTGGACTCAATTCCGACCACTCTTATGTCTAGTACTCGGTTGGTATGGTCTTTGTCTTTATTCTTTTTGTTCCGTCATTTACTCATCTTTTTGTTTGTTTCGTTTCCACATATATTTACGTTTTTATGTACTTTCTGACCTTCAGGCATATCATTTAAATAATTCCGTTGGACGTTGTGATAAATTTTCCATTCGTCGTGTTTTGATGTTTTGTTTGTGTCTTGATAAAGACCTTTTGGTTTAAACGTTGAATGTGATGTGTGTATTGTAATTTTTATGATTTCTTGTGTGCTCATCATTGCCCATCATTACCCACTAGTTTTAGATATAGTCTGTGGTGTCCCATTGAAATGGAATATAAACCTGTGTTTTACGTAAGTCTAATATGTATTTTCATAGAATTGTACTCACTACCACCAAATGTCACGCAAGGAACAAACCATCATTTTCAGACTACGAACTGGTCACAACAGACTGAGAAGTCACATGTTTCGAAAGCTGAAGATTGGTGAGACAGACCTGTGCAACTGTGGACTGAGCCCAGAGACTGCAGAACACATTCTTCATGCCTGTCAACTCTACCAAGAAGAAAGGGAGAAAATATGGCCTACTGAGACGGCACTTCTTCCAGACTTGAGGGGTTCCATGGATGACCTGAAGCGAATCACACAATTCATTGAAGCTATTGGGGCTGTAACCTGATATCTGACTGAAGAACGATGAAGAAGAAGAAGAAGAACTACAGCCGTCTTCATATATCTTATATAGGAATTGTACGTGGTGCTCTTCTAAACTTGATGTCACGACCCAGGATCGAACCCACGCCCTTATGTGCACACAGAAAATGGTATAATCAATATGCCAGTGATATTCACAGAGGCGTGATCTGCAAATTTATAGGAACAACTCACCATTATCTGTGCTCACTTTAATCTTTCTGCAAATTCGACTATTTAATCCGCTGTGTACCATTCAACTTCTGAAGACCATTGTTCATCGTTTGTTTAACAATTAGAGTTTGGAGTCTATGATATCAACGATTAGATGTTTTAGGTATGACCGGAGACCGGTATAAAGACCTGTTTACAGAAAATGTAAAGATTATACCCACACGGCCGATTTTGATTATTTTCCGTGAATTTCATTGGTCGGCTTTGTCTATTTTTGGCATGTGATTTCAAGTATATAAATAGTGACCAACAAACATCACGACAAAACGTATCGAATGAAGTCATGTACATAGGTCTTCTACTACCGACGGTTTCGCCTTAGGTGTCTATGATATCGTCGCTTGGATTTTTCTGTGTAATTGATGTTTAATCATTTTATTGAGTCAGTTGTTTCTTTTAAAGTTGATTATATTATAATTTAATTGTGTTTGTTCATAGTATAGGTTTCATTCTCATTTTCATCATCGTTCTTCAGTCAATCATCAATGTGCAGTCCCAATATCTTCAACGGACTGTGTCATTCACTTCTTGAGTCTGTCATCAGATTACAGTACTAAGATTTTCATTGAAATGTGTGACTCCTTTAAGATCATTCATGGAACACACATTCGGTAATAGCGCCATTTCAGTAGGCATTATTTTCTCCCTCTCTTCTTGTTGGCGTTGACTGTTAAAAAAAACTGTCAAATAATGCATGTATGAAGCGTGTCCTGCTTTATGTGTTCAGTCCACTGTGGCACAGCTTTGGATTCATATTATACATTTGGTGACATTTCTTTCTACAATAAATCCACCCCAAAATAATCTCTTCATTCTTATCAATCGACATTTTTTCGTTGATAATGTTGACGAGGGGTAAGACTTGATGAGATCTGATTTATAGATCTACCTCTAGCTGCTGTTTACCATCTGGTGTGCCATAACTGTGCACGTGTTTTTCAGATGGTACACGCTGTTTACATGGAGCTATAAAATATATTAGCACTGTTGTAATGCGATTGTGTGACGCACATTTGAGAATCTGTTGAATCTAACATGGCAGTGGAATGCGAGAGAGCTCTGATTGTGCCTAACTCGCTGATTTTCATCTTGCTTCCATTTCTTTCGGGGTTTCTGGGAAACAGATGTTTGGGTACAAACGTATTTATCGAGAGCTCCACCTTGTTACTACGTGCTACAGACATGTTCATATTCACTGTAGTGAATGAACGCTTCAACACAATATGCATACATCCATTTGGGATATGTATACGTGGTGTCAATATAAGGTGTATTTATACGGATGTTATTAGCAGTGTCAATATAAAGTGTATGTAGACGGATGTAGTTAGCCCTTAGTGGAAGCTGTGATAGTGTCATGTTAAGTCATTCGCCTGCTAACCAGCAATCTCAGGTTTCTAATCAACTCGTTATAATTGGTTTGTGATAACAATTTACGTCCGTTTTTCACCCAAACACTCGGAAATAGGGTTCATGTTCTGTGAAGATCGAGAAATGTTGCCATCGCCACTGAGAAAGTTTGATAGGCGACGATAGTAAGATAGTTTCTGAACAACCACTGGCTAGGCAGCTGGACACTTATGGGAAACCGTATGTTATGACGCTGGCTCATATGACCTTATCTACCTTATATATCCAGTTTGCCCTCTTAATATTACAATAAAACATATACTTATTATTGGCGTTAATTTTTTTTTAATTCATGTAATATTACTCTCGCACTTATCAACCTGGCCATAAGTCCGGGTGTGGCTTCTAAGTTAGACGAAGGATTGTTGGCGAAAAAAGTCTGGTATTTATAATAACAAACTTTAGAGTCATAAATGAAGCAGGTATCTATAACTACACCCGTCAACATGAGAAATGACATGGAGACAAGAGACTGCAGTCCGTCTAAAAACATGTTGGAAAACTAAATGTATTATCTAATTATAGTTATATGAAACACAAGATGTTAGTTATCTGACATATGTTATCACTCACGTAAATATATCAACGTATTCTTCTACCCAAATGTTATTGGAATAAACATCTGTTTTTTTAATAGCTTGTGTGTGTTTTCTTGTCTTGTTTTCATAACCTCTAGTATTAAAATTTACTACCTGGCAGGTAAAATATAACCAAGGTAAATTTTTGTTCTGATTGAGGCAATACCGTCGATGTATTATCTTAATCTCATATTTCAAGCAATCACTCGGCACAAGTTTGGCTTGCGCCTGGTCAGAACGGGAATTCAGGTTTCATAGATTTGAAAGTAGTTTAATCATAGTGTGCACTATAAAGTCTCTCCGATGCTAACCAGTGTCAGTACCTTGAGACCAGGAGTAATGAATACCAGAAAAACAGCATGATATTAATTTAACATATAATTGTGCGTGTGTGTTTGTTTTTAAAGAGGACATTTTTCACCCCAAGTCCCGTTGATGACTGAGAAATATTACCAGTTCAGCTGCCAATTTAACCTTGGACCACCCGGCACCAAACACTGTGCCAACCCCTTTCCCATTTAACCGTTTAGTTAAATAATTGTACCCCGCCGAAGACGGATGTATTGAGTCATTGTCACAAATACAACGGCAACGCAACGCATTTCCATTCTCTGGACTACATCCAAATGGATATCTTGTAGGACCATTGTCCTGTTACAAAAGAAATTCAGTGAGAATTTGAGAATGAACGCTGACGAAAGAAAAATAATTGTATAGTAAAATCCCATTATAACAAATTGGTCCAAACCGACGAAATATGTAATATCAGAAGTTCGTTATATACAGTATAAACAATATAGAATAAGTATAATTAGGGATTTTGAAGAGTGCGAAATGAGGACATTAGATAGAGAACAAGAACCACCCCAATCTCGGAATATATTAAGTGACAACAGATACAATGATTCGCACACATCAGCAGACTACCATCAGACAGCGTACCACAGCAAGCTATGCTACACAGATACAGTGAAGGTAGACCTAGAAACCGATCACGAAAACGATGGGCGACCGAAATAAAGGAGGTGACAAATTTCACAATATACTCAGCACACAAGAGGGCCGTTTCTAGATAACTCTTCCACCCCTGACGCTGAAAGGCAACAACGGGTTTAGCGAATAGATGGATAGATGGATGGATGGATATGGATTTTTAAAAGTGTTGTTAAATAGAAAAATTTGTTATAAAAGGATGCTGTATAGCGGCATTCATCTGCATTCCTAAGATATCTTTTCTTAAGAAGCTGTCCATGTTTTTTGTACTTGTTAGGTAGCTTGTTCGTCACGGACGGTCTAGACACGTAGTTACTTTCTGCTGAAAACAGATTCATATCTTCAGCGATCGGAGAAAAATGGCAACCAACTGAACGAATATATTCAGTTAAAATATCAATAACTAAAAATGTTGTGTTGATGACTATATTATGAACAGGATAAAATATCAACAATATGCAGGAGCAAACGATGCAAATGTGTACAGTAAACTAGCATCATCATTTTAGCGCCGTCCCGCAACAAAGGCTGGTAGCATCAGACCTCCAACATTCCTGGTCTCTTGTTTTGGTGGTGCACTCTGCTAGACTGTAACCTGTCCATCTCGTGTTGCTAATATCTCACTTGTATCTCTGCCTACCTCTTGCTCGCTTCAAACTATTATCAAAGCGTACTTAAAATTATTTCTCCCAGAAAGCGTATCCACGTTTTTACAATAGAGCGGAAGAGAACAAAATAAGGACAGAGTAAATGACTCATGGCATATGTTAACTGTTGGATGTTGTGTGCTTATGGGCAGAGCCACATGACATTTGAGATATAAATATAATATATAAACAGCATACAATGCACTTTGAGGTTACCTATCCTCCAGATGTTATAGATACGATTCTTGCAGTGAAACTGAGACACAATACTTAACATTATTTACAAAATACGACGATTTTGTTTTGATGCGTTGACCTTTAGCTGGCATCAAAGAAATGCGGGATCTTTATGAGCCATATGGTTTAGCTTACGGACATGTAGACCCTAAAGGTTTTTGTTTTCAGGAAGAGAAGATAGAAGGAAGTGCAGAAAAGGTTTGGCAGTAAAGGGCGAGATATTTGCATGTCTTGCTTGTTGTTGAGAACGTGGAATGGTTGTGAAAGCAAATGTGTTTGTGTATGTTTGGGCGTTAAAAAAAAAGATGAGGTGTAAACATCTAGATCAGATTTAGGGAGGAATACAAGAACTTGCTAGACACAAAGATGTTTTCAGTAGTGGTTCTCAACCGTTTCTCGTTTGTGCTCCATTTTCAATAATAATTTTCTGCATGGTCCTACTTGTTCAGTACAACAATTATTGTCCAATATTATGACATTTCTTTATAGATTACTATTGTAGTCAGGTTATGTGGTTTTGAAGAACAGAGCAAGTCTGTGACTGTGGCGGTGAAGTACATAGCTAGTGTGTCACTCTGTGGCGATGAAGTACAGAGCTAGTATGTGACTGTGTGGCGTTGAAGTACATAGTTAGTCAAGTGACTGTGTGGCCTTGAAGTACAGAGCTAGTGTGTCACTGTGTGGCGGTAAAGTACAAATCTGGTATGTGACTGCCAAACTACTGGGGTACAAATCCGCCACAGGCAATTACGTATCTGCACTGTTTAGAAAGCAATGACAACGTATTGAACGTATCAAAATTGCCTTGTAAATCACTACAGTTAAATAAATGGAGGTTGATTTCGACGTTCCTGAATAGGATATTCTAGACGGAATATGTAATAATAGACAATGTGAAATACAATAATATACTGAGGGTTGGTGCGTGTGTATGTGGGGAGAGAGGGTTGGTGCGTGTGTATGTGGGGAAAGATGGTTTGTGTGTCTGTGTATGTGCGGAGAGGGAAGGTTGGTGCGTGTGTATGTGGGGAGAGAGAGAATTATTTCGTGTGTATGTTGGAGACGGAATGTTGGTGTGTGTGTGTGTGGGGGGGAGAGAGAGGGTTGTGCATGTTTACGTGAAGAGAGGGACGGTTGTGCGTGTGTATATTGGAGAGGGAGGTTTGATACGTGTGTATATGGGATGAGGGAGGGTTGGTGCACTTATATGAAAAGAGGCATCTATAGAAACATCAAGAACCTCTATAATAGAAAATATAGAGAAATGTCATTATAAACAACCTCTATAATAGAAATTATAGAGAAACCTCATCTAGAAAGATGAAGAATACATGTACCTTCACATAGTATAACTGAAAGATGACACTGGCACATATAATGAACAAATATATAAAAAAAGATATAACGCAAAAAGATGCGCCGGTCTATATAATTTATTCGGGAAGAAATGCCGACCTATATAATCTTAACGGAAAGATGCGGCTTCCTGCATCATATTTAGGAAAGAGTGACAGTGGCACGAAAAAGCTTGAGAAACATTGTTCTTTCTTGGCGTTACTCTTGGCAGGCAAGAGATTGTGTGAGTGTGTGTGTGTGTGTTTGTGTGAGTGCGTGCGTCCGTGCGTGTGTATGTGTACGTGAAGGCGTCTCTTATCGCCAGTGTGTTTGTAGTATCGCCAGTGTGTTTGTAGTATCGCCAGTGTGTTTGTAGTATCGCCAGTGTGTTTGTAGTATCGCCAGTGTGTTTGTAGTATCGCCAGTGTGTTTGATTTTTCTCTCAAAATCGCTTTAAAAAAAGAGCATTAAAAAAATCGCTTAAAAAAAGAGCGTAAGACTAATTTAACTGTACTAACGTACGATTTAATCACACGTACTCTCCTTCTCTAAACTGAGAATTATTATGCGTGCTAACACTCGGCGCACGTAATGCCATAGCTCAAGCGATACTCCAAAGAATCTCTCAAAATGTCTCTGGGAAACAACTTCTGGGCTCAAGATGAACCTGCAGTCTCTTATGACTAATAATGTAACGACTTGGCACTGGCACCAACTGTATCTATTCTGCTGGTTTCACATAACTACACCGCCTTTCTTGAAGATATGTCTCAGACCTCGCCATTATA
Source organism: Meghimatium bilineatum (assembly GCA_034231615.1). NCBI lineage: Eukaryota > Metazoa > Mollusca > Gastropoda > Stylommatophora > Philomycidae > Meghimatium > Meghimatium bilineatum. Next base: position 29,105,309 of record CM067309.1, read on the forward strand.
CATCTTTCCATTTAGAAGGATTAAGAAAGACCGCGAATGACAATCTAAAGATTGGATCAAAATATAAAAATAGAGTGATTTGCTTCTAGCACCTTTGATTTGTATAAAAAAGAAGTATCAACAAGATTCAACCCTCTTCTCCGTTTAGCTAACACCAGTTCTTATGGCAACTATGTACAATACATTCCTTTCCCCGGACTACATCCTATACTCTGCAGGAGTTTGATAACGAATGTAGAGGAAATCTACACTTTTGCAGACTAAGCAAATCAACATTATTAAAACACGGTGTGATTTTGACAAAGTCTTGTGAACTCGTACTTTCTTTATACTATGGAGTATGAATCAAGTAGATCAAAACGTGATACAAAAAAACACGCTCGTGTAATACAGTGTTAATTTGTACATTACATTAACCCTATAACCTCTCAGAGTCGTATTCTGAAAACACCAGATTAAAAAAGTTCAACCATGCCTCTTTTCTCAGCTCCTTGTAAGTGTAAATAATCTCAATTATGTCCGGTCTTTAACAATACAAATCTATACTTTGCCTTCCTCTTCTTTATGTACTCTCAGCTGTCCCTTTCAGGATAGTTCTATATTATACACAAGTATACTCTTGTAACAGGGAGACACTTAATACAACACAGACATCTAATACAACACAGACACCTAATACAACACAGACATATAATACAACACAGACACCTAATACAACACAGACATATAATACAACACATACCTAATACAGCACAGACATCTAAAAAGACAACACAGACATCTATTACAACACAGACATATAATACAACACATACCTAATACAACACAGACATCTAAAAAGACAACACAGACATCTAAAAAGACAACACAGACATCTATTACAACACAGACATATAATACAACACATACCTAATACAGCACAGACATCTAAAAAGACAACACAGACATCTATTACAACACAGACATATAATACAACACATACCTAATACAACACATACCTAATACAACACAGACATATAATACAACACATACGTCTAATACAACACATACCTAATACAACACAGACATATAATACAACACAGACATATAATACAACACAGACATCTAATACAACACAGACATATAATACAACACAGACATCTAATACAACACATACCTAATACATCATAGACATCTAAGACAACACAGACATCTAAGACAACACAGACATATAATACAACACAGACATCTAATACAACACATACCTAATACAGCATAGACATCTAAGACAACACAGACATATAATACAGCACAGACATCTAATACAACACATACCTAATACAGCACAGACATCTAAAAAGACAACACAGACATCTATTACAACACAGACATATAATACAACACATACCTAATACAACACAGACATCTAAAAAGACAACACAGACATCTAAAAAGACAACACAGACATCTATTACAACACAGACATATAATACAACACATACCTAATACAGCACAGACATCTAAAAAGACAACACAGACATCTATTACAACACAGACATATAATACAACACATACCTAATACAACACATACCTAATACAACACAGACATATAATACAACACATACCTAATACAACACATACCTAATACAACACAGACATATAATACAACACATACGTCTAATACAACACATACCTAATACAACACAGACATATAATACAACACAGACATATAATACAACACAGACATCTAATACAACACATACCTAATACATCATAGACATCTAAGACAACACAGACATCTAAGACAACACAGACATATAATACAACACAGACATCTAATACAACACATACCTAATACAGCATAGACATCTAATACAACACAGACATCTAATACAACACATTCTACTTAACCATGATGTTTCTAGACAAGTATAAATAAACACACACACATTGTAGAATCAGATGCAACACTCGCATATACAAAACTGTCAATACTGCAGTAGAAAGACTGCCTACGATTTGTATAGTAGCGACCACATGCCCTTGATATCACTATGCCATGTGCTATCTCATTACGCCATGTGCAGAGTGAAATTCTTTAATTAACCCCCACCCAGACAGAAACAAAAATTCAGTCCTTACATGAAGTCTTAACTCTGGACATCATTGTTGTCAGACAAGGCTCTAACCTCTCGGTCACACTGACAGAAATATTTGTAAATGAGTAATATGTGTAGAAAGATTCCAGAAATTTGTATAAAAAAAGCATTACTCAGCAAACGAGGTTCAAACTTGATTCATCCAATCTAACATGTTCATTGTGTGTCCAAACATGAAATTGAAAAATGTGGGTAGAAAATGCTGCGTGACAACTTCACTGCACCAAAGTAAGAGAACAAATCTAAACTTAACAAATCCCCCCCCCCCCCCCACCCTGCGTTTCAATTCACGCCCATGCCTAGTAACCTTTCACAATTGTCAAAGGTTGCGGTCTCTTTTCCCGGCATTCACTTCCTTTCATTTCCTGTCCTTTCTTTCTACCCTAGCAATCGTGCCCCTCCTAATGTGATAGTCCCAACAACCTTACCCAACAGTTCTTTTCGTTTTTTTCCCCGGAGCCCATCCATATTTGTCCATTGATAGATGGACTCAGATGAATAAAAAACTACGCATCTATTGACATGAATTGGAGGAGTACAAGGGGGCTTTGAGACTGCTTAGAATTTGCAGTGAAAGTAAATGTGGGAAGGATTTGAAAGTGCTTACGCTTCGAATGGCATGCTTTTATTTGGAGTGCTGGCGTGTGAATGAGTGCTAGTGGAAGACTGGTCCGGGTGTCTAGAGAGCGCTGATGAACTCAGTTCAGCAATAGTCTAGGTGCTGCCACCAAGTTTCTATATCTGACTCAAATAATAGAAGTCTGCCAGTTTGGTGTGGCAAAACAATAAGTCATGGCGGAGAAATGTTAGGTTTGTACTAACTAATTCTTCCGCTTGCGTTCTCAAGCTCCTTCAGATTAGCAGGGTGTAATCTGAAGAACGAAATGTGCACTGTTAGAGTTTACAGCTTGGTCTCGATATTCGCGCGTGTCAGCCTGACACATACGACTTTAGCATAACTTTTGGGTCACTATGACTATATGTGGGATGGAACAGCAATCTCTCCTCCAAAACTACTTAGTCGCCTCTTACGACATGTATGGTAAGTAAAAGTGTTGCTATTCATTGCTTCACTTTTGTGCCTACGCTACACACTGGCGATTCTAATATCAGTTCAGACAGCGACTCCACATATAAATTGCCTCCATTTGATTTGAATGTGATGAGAAAATTGTCAGATTTAGCTTCACAGTCAGAGGAAACGCTGGGAACAAGGCCAGATTTTAAATACATATATATGGTTATCGTCTGGTTACATACACATATATGTTTATCGTCTGGTTACATACATATATATGCGTATTGTCTGGCTAATAAGGTAAAGTATGTTCCATGTCAGCAACCTGCCGTTGGGGATCAAGATAACTCGTCATGTACTAACTAAGTCGCAGAACCTATTAGGTGGGGTGACCAGTTCCCTTCCTTGCTGTCTTTACCTCCCCTAACTCATGCGTCAGGTACTCATTTACAGCTAAGTCAACTGGAGGAATGGTCGTGTCAAGCGAGAAATCACAACCCGCATTGTTTTGTGTCCGGACGTGGTTTCGAACCTAGCACGCTTAGTCCAGTGATAGAAAACAAGCTCACTATCAACTAGGCTACCGCGCTAGCGTGGTTGCTAACTATGCGTCTTTTAACCCGGTACAATCTGCTTCAGCACGATTCTATGTGGACCGAAAGTCGAACTTTCCTTGTATCATATGTAATTCATATGTAACCCTACAAAGTGAAATAGGGTAATGGCAATGATATTTCAATGTCTCAGATTGTAGCTGTCAACCACGATAGACTTCTTGCCGTGTTAGTAACAAGTCACTAGACACTTAATTCGTTGCATTGTTAGCGATCAATCATCGAATAATAAACGTCAATACATGTTAGCCACTAGTCTTTGGATACTAAGGTAATGCCCTTTTAGCCACTAGTCTCTGAACAATCAAATAATGCCCTGTTAGCCACTAGTCTTTGAATACTAAGGTAATGCCCTGTTAGCCACTAGTCTCTGAACAATCAAATAATGCCCTTTTATCCACTAGTCTTTGAATACTAAGGTAATGCCCTGTTAGCCACTAGTCTCTGAACAATCAAATAATGCCCTGTTAGCCACTAGTCTCCAGACTCTAAGTTAATGCCTTGTTAGACATTAGTCTCTGAACACTCAAATAATGTCATGTTAGCCACTAGTCTCTAGACTCTAAGTTAATGCCTTGCTAGCCATTAGTCTCTGGACACTCAAATAATGTCCTGTTAGCCACTAGTCTCTAGGTTAATGCCCTATTAGCCATTAGTCTCTGAACACTAAGTAAATGCCATGTTAGCCATTAGTCTCTGAACACTCAAATAATGCCCTGTTAGCCATTAGTCTCTGAAGACTAAGGTAAATGCGTTGTAGCTATGTCACTGGACATTAAATTCAATTCTTTGCTAGCCATACGTCACTGAAGCATATTCGTTGTTAGGCTATCTATAATAAATTACTGAACAGTTAAGTTTTTCTTTGTTAGTCATGTGTCACTGGACACTAAAGTGCTTTCTTATTAGTCATGTGTCACTGGACACTAAAGTGCTTTCTTATTAGTCATAAGGCACTGGACACTAAAGTGCTTTATTTCATAGTTAAATAGTTAGTATTGACAATTGGTTACATTTTGACATTCGTGCCAGTTTTCTGACAATTGATTAAATTGAATTGACAATAAGTGCTAGTTGTCTGACAACTCTTCAATTTTGTGTATTTGTTTTTTGTTGCTGTTGTTGTTTTGTTTTTTGTGTATTTAAAAGATGTAATTAGCGACAATTGTATGAGAATAGTTTCTAGGCAGTCTTTCCACATCTTTGTATCTCTCCTTGACTCCTGTTCCGACTCTGCCACGCTGCCTAACTCTCTCTCTCTATACCACATTCTCTTTCTCTCTTTCTATACCACATAATTTCTCTCCAATGTATATACAAACACCTATTCTCTCTCATATCCTAAGATCTCTCAAAAACTCTTAACTCTCTTCTCTCTCTCTCTCTCTCTCTCTCTCGTTTCTCCTATTCCTCACTTCACCTACTATGCCCTGTTACGCAAACGCCTCCGACATTGCAATTGAGAAATCATGGTTTATGCAAGTGGTTTGAACCAATTAGTTTCCACAAGTTTTCTTCATGTTAACAGACTGTGCTAGTATTGCTTCAGTCAAGTACGCTGTACTATTCTGTACTATTATTATAACATCCTTGTTCCATGTTCTTTTCTTTGATTCTAACAAAGAACAGCTCAAAATATGTCAGAATAATGCATCAATAGAGAAATCAATGACAACTGCCAGGGCCGGTCTTAGGCCATTGCAACCTATGCGGCCGCATTGGGCCCCGCACTTCATAGGCCCATAAATTCATATTAGAATTTATTTTATTATCCTCTTCCCTACCCAGACTGGGCCACGCGCAATCCGTTTCGCATTGGGCCCCTCAATTGTTAGGGCCGGCCCTGACAACTGCAGTTAATATAAATTAATGAAATGCGGGAAAACATGAAATAATTAATATAAATAATACATTTGCAAGAGAAATATATACAATATAGTAAAATAGCGCACCATAGTCTGGCATTTTTGCCCCATTCAATTATAGACAATTCTGAGTTAGTACTCTGGATACAATGCTTTTTAGCAGTTATGGGTAACCTAACTTGAGTCGGAGTGTCGGATTGAGCTTTTCTTGTGTTGTAAGGGGCAGGAAAGTATTGTATTATATTGTGGTGTTTATTGTATCATATTGTATTGTGTTGTATTGTACATTGTAATGTATTGCATATTTAATGTATTGTATTGTATTGAATTGTTTTATACTATATTGTATTGTATTGCATTATATTAAATACCATATTACATTGTTTTGTACTGTATTACACTACACTATGGTTTAACACATACCAATAAGATTATGAAATTATGTTACATTATGTTATGTCATGTTATTATTATGTTATGTCAGGTTAGATTACATTATCTAGATTTAGCAATAGAAATGAGGGTGATCATGTTGGCGTGAGAAAGTTGGGGGGGGGTGGACTCTGTGGGGTTGAACACATAGAAAACATAGAGAAAGAAACACAACACACGCACACATACAGGGAAAATACACACGAATATGCATAATATAGTGCACACATTGACAGTGTAAATATCTTAATAATGGCAGAACATGTTTGCAAATGGCATACGTCATAACGTCTACACCTGGGAAATGTGTCTTCGCTTTTAATGATTTATACACAGGTGCCACGATGGCCTCAGGGAAATTATGGCTTACCTAGTTCCTGGTGCTTCTATAATGTTTTCGTTTAGGTGAGACCACGCAGATACTTTGGTTAGGTTTTCCAGAACATAGAGTATGTCTATAACTCGCTTTAGTGCTTCGGTTATAATTTGATCATAGGCCATACTGTGTGCAATAGAGTCGGAAGTACTATGAATGTGAGGTTGTGTAGGATGGTATTAAATGTTGTCGCTGCTTATAACCCAGTGGTGGGTAACATTTTTTGGGTCTTCTGGACACATTCGATCTTTTCTATGGTAGGCCAGAAAACATTTTATTTTTTATTTTTTAAAGTTCTTTTTAAATATCTGAAGTTCCAAAGAACAACAAAATAGCTGTCGTCAAACGACAAAAATAAAACAACTTTCACCGCATAGTAAGACTTGCCACAGTCTCTAAGTTTGGGCATCAAACGACAGCTGGAGCGATAATTTCTCTTTTCCATACAGTAAGACTTGCCACAGTCTCTAAAGTTTGGGCATCAAACGACAGCTGGCGCGATAATCTCTCTTTTCCATACAGTAAGACTTGCCACAGTCTCTAAGTTTGGGCATCAAACGACCGCTCTCGCGATCATCTCTCTATTCAGGTAGTATTATAGTGGTAGGTATTGGACTTTATAATTCCCTCCATACCACAGTTTTTCTTTGCATTTTACAATTTAGCTCTCCATATTCCCACTACTAAAAGGCAATGCAATCGATGTCAAACTTAAGAAGGTCAAAATTGCAAAGCGTCTGAGAAAAAGTGCAAAATAAAACTATAAACCACGACATAGCTGTTTTCTTAATCCGAACCATATCCTGTTAGCAGAAGGAGTTTGAATCGAAGAAACACGTTTTAATGTATAATATGTTTATTATGTGTAAGCATGTCGTACCGCCTTGTTTGTTAATAGTATATGTACGTGAGCAATCATCTATTTACCTGTTATTGACTTTCTCATATGCTCGTATTTATTCTGCTGCCAGTTCTTGCCAGTTTGACCCAAAAAAAACGCCATTATGTGACATGTCAAATCAGCTTACATTATGTGAGATCTCCAAACAGCTTATAGTATGTGACATCTCCAAACAGCTTACGTTATGTGACATCTCCAAACATCTTACATATGTGACATCTCCAAACATCTTACATATGTGACATCTCCATACAGCTTGCATTGTTCAAGCTATGTAATCTACTGTGAGCATATATTACAAATAATGGATAACATTAAAGCAACGTCAGTGGGTTGGCATAACATAAATAACGGGTGATATACAGTCGAGGCACTGTTTCGATTGTCCAAAATGAGAACGACCTGAAAGAAATGATCACAGTAGTAGCAGCAGAAAGTAATGACAAAGACACTTTTGTGAAAAATAGGAAGTCAGCAGATACGGTTGTAAGAAAAATAATCGGCCCGCGCGTAAGATCAAAGTGAATGACTCAATATTCAAACAGGTTCACTTTCAAATATTTAGCGACAAAATTGCTAGAAGATGAAAGAAGTTCAACAAAGGTAAGACACAAAATAGTAGCGGCAAAACCAACATTCCTAAAACTAAAACATCTAAACTGTGCAATATGTCATTGCCGTTAGAGATGAGGAAGAAAGTATTCAGCGCTGCATAACATTGATTCTAACACATGAACATACAAGTGAGAATGTTGGGCAGTACAAAAATAGGATATTGGAACAATAGAGACAACTTTCATGTGGTTTTACAGCAGAATATTGAGAGTGCCATCGGCGGTTAGAAAAACAAATGAGAAGATATTGAAAAAGTCGGGGATGCTTAATATTGTCCGAAATGGGGAAACTTTATTTATTGGGGACTTTAACAGAACAGTGTTCCGGCGGGAGGATGATAGAAGGTAAAAGAGGTCGAGGAACACAACAAGAGAAAATATTTCGATTGTTTTCCATCGTGGCGTCGCAAAGAATCACCAACGATCCCGATGCAAGACGAATGCGGTTGCGTCTGTGGGTCTCACCAATAGCTCAATAGGCAAACTACACATGCAACAGAAAACCTTAGTAGATGACATGCCGCTATATTGAGGTTATCTTCTTATAGAAGCTTCATGGCACGTCATCTATATAATTATGCTTCTCATGCTTTTATTTTGTTGTTGCAATGCGTTTTTGTTATTTGTATACATGTATACACCCTCTGTGGTTGGGAGGGAGCCAGAGATGTACTGCGCAGCACTGGGGGAGAAGGAAACTGACAGCACTGTTTTTTCCTATGGTTGAGGCCCATCATAGAGGCACATTGACTCAGGACGTGACAATCCTTTTCACTTGAACATTTGGTTGCATGCCTGGAGCAATGGAGAAGTTCGGCATAACCAGTAGTCAAATGGTGGCAGGGAATGAGCACAGTGAACGCTATCTTGGATGCAGTGGTTCGGAGCAGTGCATAGGTGGAAACCTAACTTCCTGGTGGTGTGATAGTTATTCTCTGGCTCTGGTCCGAGGTGGGCCGATAATCCACAGACTTCCCAGCCATATAATGCCAGTTTAATGGGATTGGGTTAAAGCGCATGAGCCCATTGACCGCTGAATTAGCAACCAACCAACCAACCATCCTGATGAAAGACGATACAAATAAAAAATTGTGGAGATACATGATTGCCTACGCCAATCGGCACGCCACCAAAGGATGATGAAATGATACAAATGAACCATTACATGAAACTAGGAATACAATAAAATAATACATACTTACTACTGGTTAATAAACTAGGAATACAATACAATAATACATACTTAATACTGGTTAATAAACTAGGAATACAATAAAATAATACGACTTACTACTGGTTAATAAACTTGGAATACAATAAATTAATACACACTTACTACTGGTTAATAAACTTTAATGGATATCCATAGTTTGAGTTCTTTCAAAACTGAGCTTTAGTTTTGTTCATAAGTCTCGCCAGCTCTTATCTCTGGCCGCCTTATATATTAAGAAAAATCGATGGGGTCGTTGTTACCTCTAATATTTTATGGTAGTGGGTCCTGATATAACCTAATTGGACTTTGTCCGCTGGTTGAAACGGGCAGGCCTCTCCAAAAGAGAGGCAAACTCATTAACTACTACCCATCTCTGGCCGCCATGTTGACCTCATTTTGAGCATGTCGTTGTTAACGTCCAAGTAACTACATGTCCTGTGTCCGTTCAAAGCTTGAGAGATTCCGTGACGTTTCCTTTAGAGACCTTCAGGACGTAATTCATATTTCCTTTCAGGTCAACACTAAAGAGACTATTGAGTTTAGCTAAGCGGTCATTGCAGTGGTCGCGAGAAGGAAGTAGGTTTATACATTACACATGTACATTTGTATATTATCTAATGAGTACAAGCAAGCCTGGATATACGGAGAGTAGGGACGAGGGAGGGGATGTTTAACATCAAATCACGGACATTTAGATTGTCATGAACCAATATACGAGTTTCACAGAAAGGGTCGGTTGTTACCAAAAATAGTCCGGATTTCATAAACAGTGTTTACTAATTCGTTCTTTAAATAATCCTGCGTCCTGATCTGATCTCATACAGTGCCATTCAACTTGGCTGATGCGATAAATAAGTTCGTAATTTGTGTATACTTTGTGTCGCGAGCAATGACATTTTCGTTAAAAGTCACATTTACCAAGATAAGTTGTAGAAATGGGTGTTTTCTAATTATTGGTATCATTTCTTTTTCGGACAATAGTTCTGTAATATTTCGGACATATACAAAGACACAATAGCATCGAAAGACGCATATTAGAGGGCATAGTTCCGCGAAGTAAAACAAGAGGTAGACCAAGAAGGAGATTGACAGATGACATCAAAGACTATGAAGATGTCGTTGGAGGAGGCAGGCAGATTGGCACATGATAGAGTCGGGTTCAGGACATCAATTGCAAAGACAACGTTCTGGAAAGAATATGTCACGTGATGATGATATTTTGTTCAGGACCTAGACATCAGGCCAGCATATATTTGCAGCAGTGATTTTTTAGGCAATATAATGTTCAGCAGTTTGCCTTTGTTTTCTGAACGGTCCGGATGCACAATTGATTGTCGCCGGTTTGAACCCGGTATCTTGACCGTCACAGACACACTCTGTACCAATGCCGCCACAGGGGAGAACATTTTTAATTATGCTAGTGATAATTCGTTCAAAATGGAAATCTCAAAAGGAGCAACCATCGCAATAGTTGTGACGTGTGCTTCGTCCATGTATCTAGTTTTAGACTAGATGTATCTAGGTTCAGCTGTAGGAAAATACAACATGACATAGGCTTACTAACTACCATGCACTCAAGAATAGATTGTCTGTCCAAGCACTGATTGCGTGTCCAAGCACTGATTGCGTGTCCAAGCACTGATTGTGTGTCCAAGCACTAATGTTGTGTCCAAGCACTGATTATGTGTCCACGGACTATCTTTGATCAAATATAATATTCCCAATAGAGATCATTACTTCATCTTCTGGGATCAGTTTTGTGTAAGGATGTCATATTTAATATAACACACCCAGGGACATGCCTGACTAGCGGCACAGACACAGGGTTGTTACAGCTGTTGTAGAGAGCTCCATACAAGCCTGAGATCAGCAACAACAACATATTAGAAGTCTATTCAATGACGTGCATGCTCTTCCCGCATATGTTCAGAGTGTAGAAGGACATTTCAGAGGAGCATGACTCATTAGCCATGTATTTAACATGTCACTGTCATCATCACCATTTGTTCACATTCAGGTGAATTGATTTTCAACAACTCCGACGGAAGAGTAACACACTACTTTCATCTGAACAACACAGACAACATCATCACAAGAGCTCACTATCTAAAGAGTGGCCCTTAACCTTTACTTTGGAACACATTTTATTCAGTGGGCACATTGGTGCCTAAATAGGTCATCGGCTTTCCTTACGAGTCACAAAGGCATTCTAAGCCAGATCGCTATAATCCTCGCTGGTTATCATGCTAGTAATTGCAATACTGTCGACCCTTCCGACAGTCTGTACCCCCCCTCCCCTTTTATGATTTCAAAAATATTATCTGTGAATTTCCCTGGAAGTCTGATGGGGGCATATAGCCCACATTGAGCACTATTGATCTGAAAGACTCACGTATCCAAAAACGTGAGACCCATTCACAATTCCTACGATATTTAACTTACGCGTTCCTTTGTTTACTAAATAAAATCCATTAAGCGCGTACTGTGTTTAGAGCAAATATCAAAAGTGCTATCGACGGCCGTGATACATGAAACAATTCTAGTCAGAATTGTCTGTTCTGAAGAACTAGCCATCCCGGCTTAGAGGGCTTTAGGGAGGGATTTCATTGTACACTGGTTTGTTTGTGTGTTTGTTTGAATATTCATTATCATTTTGTGCAATGGTGAGTTTTTCCAGAACTTCATTTCATACCCAGAAGACTATCACAGATGTAAAATTGAGAGAGTGCATCATATGTACTCTGCCCCTTTTTGTATCACTGGTACCACGTAACTTCGTATCTCCATGCGATCTACTACACCGATCCCTGAATAATGGAACTGAATAGACTTCACTATCTTAGAATGGAATGGACTTCCCACTTGCTGAGCACAAGAGAAATGGTGTAACAACTATTCTATAGAGATCCCTCGGTATCCAGTCTAGATCAATACTACATTTCTGGACATAAGAAGGCTGCTGGTGCCATGCTCACTCCAACTGCTCTTAAACCATAGTGAATATAGGTGCTGATATTTTCGTCTCTTATTAAAGGACCTAACAAAAAAGTTGTGAACTCGTAGAGGGGTGACTTCACTATACTTCGGTTTCCGCATATGTTCTCCTTTCTTCTCAACAAAACATCACGCCGTCTACAGAGAGTACCACTCATAGCACGTAACTCTATTACTCCAAGCGATCTCCCTTTGATCTCAGCGAACCAGTGGGCACAATAAAACGGCATAACGATTACGCTAGTGAGACATTCCCTCTCTCCCCCCTCCCCCAGTGATTTAAGATATATCGGATGGATTTTTTTTCTATACACCGCTCTGTATTTATAAACTCCGAGTGTTAATTTACTTTCACAACAATTAATCTATGTTTTTATTTTCCCCTATTTTCAAGCTTATTCATGAATGTCTATTTTCGCGTTCGTACTCTGCATTGTGTTCGTACTCTGCATTCTCTTGTACGCTATTTGTGTTACATAATTTTTGTGTTTCCGCATGCAGGAAATCACTCACAGTCAATTGCTGGAATGTCAAACGAAACTTCTATACATTTGGTGTATTTCCCTACAAGTGTTCCGCAAGGAAACTCGTTCAGTGAACTAAATGCTTAGAAGTAGAAAGTAATAATTATATGTTTCTACGTAGATTCAGTGTGATCATAGTTAACAATTGACCGTATCATTCACTGCCAGGTATAGTAGCTGATTGAGACTGGAGAATATGCAATAATTATCTAAGAGATATGAACGGACATATAAATAATTATTAGAGAGATATGAACGGACATATACATAATTATTACAGAGACATGAACGAACATATAAATAATTATCTGAGAGATATGAACGGACATATAAATAATTATTAGAGAGACATGAACGAACATATAAATAATTATCTGAGAGATATGAACGGACATATAAATAATTATTAGAGAGATATGAACGGACATATAAATAATTATTTGAGAGATATGAACGGACATTTATTATATGAACGATAATTACTGCCGATTAAGTAGAAACGACACTTCACTACAAATATTTTATGTTGTCATAACCGTTATAACATTAGTATGTTGAAGCTGTGGGGCAGTAGACGTGCATGGTCTATTTTACATCGCTTGGGGGAGGGGGGGCGCGGTTGCAAAATGAAAACAGGGTGTAGGTGTACTTAATTCGGCAGTATGCAACCTTTCTGGTTAGCAGGACAAATTCAGAGTCGTCAGACTGATATAAATAACCAAATTGTCAGAGGATGGACACAAAATAGAGCGGCAGTAACCAAATGAATAAGTGGTGTGTACTAAATAAAGTATAAAAGCTACTATAACATCTAACTATCAATGTAAAAATAAATAACTAGCAATTAAATAAAGAATAAGGACAATTTTCCACGTTACGGTCCAACAGGGACCATTCTCAAGAAGCACATAACATTAAAGAAAACACAAAACCATTAAAAAAAAAACTGGGATGACTTGGGCATGTTTTCCTCACCCCAAAAAATAATACATTGTGAGAACAGTACATGTGTCCGATATTGAGTGTTTTTTTTTTTAAATTCTGGAATATTTTAGACATACTTTTTTCTATAATAGTTCGTACTTTTTTCTTAACACTTTATAGTTCCTGAATTATAGCAAACCTTCATCTGCAGAATAGTCTTGCGCTCTGATCCCTTGCTGCTTAATTTATATTGACTAATTGGAATTTTCCGTGATTATCATTGTTTCTACAAACAACGAATACACAATGGCCACCATGCAGTGACAAGATAAGTGACGATCGCTTGCTGCAAGACTATTCTAGATAATGGCTGGATATAGCTTGTTTTCACGAGACGCTTACTTCTGACAGTCGAAATTATTTGAGCTTGCTTATTCTATATCTTCCCGTGTGACTACCTAGACTGTCAGCGAGTCCTGAATTGTCAATTATCGATCCCTAGAATGTCAACGACCGAAGTCTGGAATGGCAACGACCGAAGTCTGGAATGTCAACGATCAAGGCCTGTAATGCCAGCGATCTAGGTCTGAAATGTCAACGATAGAGATTTGAAATGTCAAAATTCGAAGCCTGTGATGTCAACGACCGTGAAATGGAATGTCAGCGACCGGACCTGGAATGTCAACGACCGAGACCTGGAATGTCAACGACCGAGACCTGGAATGTCAACACTGCAGCAATAATTAGAAGGACTGTAACTACCCAGTCCAGTAATCCTAGGTTCAGTTCATCTACACACGTTTTCTTCTTTATTTTTCATCGTCGTGCGTTCTCAGATTCTAAATGATTGGCAGTATTAATCTAGACAACGCTATACCTTAGTGTATAGCTTTGTTGTGATTTCTGCGCATTGTGGCCGGACAAATCCGACCTCAGTATTACTTCTAGGTCAGTTTGACCTCTATGAGATTTGCCAGCATACTAAACCAAAGACATCCTTAGTCATCACCTAACAAGTACCGTAGCTAAGAGTGTCACAGGAAAGAGTGTCACAGGATAGTCATCACCTAACAAGTACCGTAGCTAAGAGTGTCACAGGATAGTCATCACCTAACAAGTACCGTAGCTAAGAGTGTCACAGGATAGTCATCACCTAACAAGTACCGTAGCTAAGAGTGTCACAGGATAGTCATCACCTAACAAGTACCGTAGCTAAGAGTGTCGCAGGTAACCGTCGCAGGTAAAAGTATCTTTATTCGTTGCTTCTCTTTCGGGCTGCGACAATACTCTGGAGATCTAAAACAAACTAATCACCAAAGACGTATATGTTAACTCAACTTAGGGAGTGGGTACCTGATCTTCTGGGTAACAAAAGGCGGCGGGTGAAATGCGAAACAATGTCACTAAATATACAGTTATTCAATGACAAATTATGAGCCTAAATATTCCCCAATAGGCCTTTATGACGAGAAAACAGGAAATGCTGGTGGACACAAGCAGTGAAACATTGAACGAACTAGTATTAGCAAAGATGGATGTGTTGGGCCAATTGAGCAAATACAACGACGACATAACGCATTTCTATTCTCTGGACCAGAGAGATCCAGTGGGAGTTTAATAATGAATGCCGAAGAAGAAGAAGAACGAGCGAGTAGAAGACTAGAAAATTACTTTCGGGTTATAGAAATAATATGTACTTTCTACATTGTCAAATACTTTGTAACATGTCGAGAACAAATCTGGATTCCTTGGTGGTTTCCTTCTAACATTAGGCTTGGCGATTTCGTACTATGTTTTTGAGTGCAAATCATTGTTAGCATGCGATCTCTAGTGTGTATTATTGAATTTAATCTAATGTTAGCAAAGTCCACTACACAACATCACCATCTGAAGACTTCTTGTCAACTCCTTCCGGACAGCACAAATTCCACTTCCTATCGCATCAAGTACATTTATTTCGGAAGCAGACGCGAAACTAGAATGATGTTCTAGAACTAATGCGCGATTTCTCTTCGATTTTGAATGTGATTTGTCACGTGATTGTTGATTGTGCAGCACAACTGTTTTAGTTGTGCAGAATATTGCAGGTTTTTTTGTGTTTCTGCTTTTCGGGTTTAGATGTTAAGTTTGAATGTGTTTGGGCATTTTGTTTGTCTTCTAGTGTGAGTTTAAAAGTTTTGAGATTTATGTTTGTCGTTTTAAGATGTATGTCTGTCGTTGTTACATGTATGTCTGTCGTTGTTACATGTATGTCTGTCGTTGTGAGATGTATGTTTGTCGTTGTTACATGTATGTCTGTCGTTGTTACATGTATGTCTGTCGTTGTTACATGTATGTCTGTCGTTGTGAGATGTATGTTTCTCGTTGTTACATGTATGTGTGTCGTTGTGAGATGTATGTCTGTCGTTGTGAGATGTATGTTTGTCGTTGTGACATATATGTCTGTCGTTGTAAGAAGTATGTCTATCGTTGTTACATGTATGTCTGTCGTTGTTACATGTATGTCTGTCGCTGTGAGATGTATGTCTGTCGTTGTTACATGTATGTCTGTCGTTGTGAGATGTATGTTTCTCGTTGTTACATGTATGTGTGTCGTTGTGAGATGTATGTCTGTCGTTGTGAGATGTATGTCTGTCGTTGTTACATGTATGTCTGTCGCTGTGAGATGTATGTCTGTCGTTGTTACATGTACGTCTGTCGTTGCAAGATGTATGTCTGTCGTTGTTACATGTATGTCTGTCGTTGTGAGATGTATGTCTGTCGTTGTTACATGTATGTCTGTCGCTGTGAGATGTATGTCTGTCGTTGTTACATGTACGTCTGTCGTTGCAAGATGTATGTCTGTCGTTGTTACATGTATGTCTGTCGTTGTGAGATGTATGTCTGTCGCTGTTCCATGTATGTCTGTCGTTGTGAGATGTATGTCTGTCGTTGTTACATGTATGTCTGTCGCTGTGAGATGTATGTCTGTCGTTGTTACATGTATATCTGTCGTTGTTACATGTATGTCTGTCGTTGCTACATGTATGTCTCTCGTTGTGAGATTATGTCTGTCGTTGTTACATGTATGTCTGTCGTTGTGAGATGTATCTCTGACGTTGTTACATGTATGTCTGTCGTTGTTACATGTATGTCTGTCGTTGTGAGATATATTTTTGTCGTTGTTACATTGTCGTTGGTACAAATAAGACTACGAGACAACGCATTTCCATTATCTAGACTACATCGTGTTGGAAATTTAGTAGGACTATTGTCCTGCTACAAGAGAGATCTGGCGGGAGTTTGCGAATGAACGCTGAAGAAGAAGTAGTGAGCATTACTTCTTATACTGTTGACTGTCATCCTTGTGGTGATCTCACGGAGACTGTGGGAAATGTTTAGGAACCACTGTCTTATGCTAATGCGTCAGGCATTGTTTGAGTTCGCCAGGTTCTCTCGAAACCTTAAAACGAGACCGAATGGTAAACAATTAAAACTCCGTCCTGGCATTCAGGTGAATATTATAGAACATTTGCAGGACTCCAGATTCTGAACTGCCTGCACAAAATAAACACAGCACCCCGCAGGGGTTTGTGGGAAGCTATTTCTACTTCATTGCATCTCAAACCGTTACAATCTATAACTGTTGAGGGTTTACCATGTATTAAGAAAGGGTCATGCAAGGTAATTTCTTCAAGATGAGAAAGTAGGTTGAGAATTCAAACATGAGGATGGATGTTGAGATTTCAAACACGAGGGTGAGACTTCAAGAATGAGGATGGAGGTTCAGACTGCAAACATGATGGTAGAGGTTGAAGACTTCAAGCATGAGGATGGAGGCTCAGACTGCAAACATGATGGTAGAGGTTGAAGACTTCAAGCATGAGGATGGAGGTTCAGACTGCAAACATGATGGTAGAGGTTGAAGACTTCAAACATGAGGATAGAGGTTCAGACTGCAAACATGATGGTAGAGGTTGAAGACTTCAAGCATGAGGATGGAGGTTCAGACTGTTACGACCATTATCCACTGACTATCTCAGACTTCATTTACTGGAACTGTCAGACTCTAGAACCATGCTTCTTTCATTCACTCTCGAACCATGCTTCTTTCATTCACTCTCGGGCCATGCTTCTTTCATTCACTCTCGGGACATGCTTCTTTCATTCACTCTCGAACCATGCTTCTTTCATTCACTCTCGGGACATGCTTCTTTCACTCACTCTCGAACCATGCTTCTTTCATTCACTCTCGGTCATGCTTCCTTTATTCACTCTCGAACCATGCTTCTTTCATTCACTCTCGGGTCATGATTCTGTCATTTACTCTTGGACCATGATTCATTCATTCACTCTCGAACCATGCTTCTGTCATTCATTCTCGGGTTATGACTCTTTCATTCACTCCCGGACCATGCTTAATTATTCTATATTGGACCATGCTTCCTTTATTCACTATTGGACCATGCTTCCTTTATTCACTATTGGACCATGCTTCCTTTATTCACTATTGGACCATGCTTCCTTTATTCACTATTGAACCATGCTTCCTTTATTCACTCTCGGACCATGCTTCCTTCATTCACTCTCATACCATGATTTCTGCATTCACTCTTTCAAATGTATGCCGCCATATATCCAGGTTGTAGTCAACTTTCTCAATCTCATCACGGAGGTTATTGTCGTTCAGTTCAACTTCTCTTGTCAGTGTTATTTTCAATTTCTTTTTGTCAACATCTTTTTATCTTCTCCTTGTTGTTTCCCTTATAAATGATAGCTTTGCACATCTTTATTAATTTCATCTAAAGATTTGATACATGTGTCTGTTTTTCTCACTATTTGATGAAACGTTTCGGCAAATCATATTCTTCTTGAGACATCCTGCAATATTATGCAGCTTATATGGATTTAATCTCCATCCAATATGTCCCCTTGTGGCAGTTTACCCACCCTGCCTTATGTTGTCTAAAGAGAAGCCTGTACATACACTACTCATTGCATTATACGAGTAGTTTCTAGACAATAAACATTACTTACTTTACTCAATACATTATAGTTAATAGAAGTAAACATTACATACTTTATTCATTACATTATAGTGTTTAGACCGTAACATTTTCTCTAGTCTAATCATTGCATTATAGTTTCGAGGCAGTAAACATTACATACTTTACTCATTGCATTGTAGTCTCTAGACAGTAAAGATTACATACTTTACTTATTACATTGTAGTTTCTAAACAATAAACATTGTATACTTTACTCATTACATTATAGTTTCTAGATAATAAACTCTACATACTTGACTTATTGCAGTGCAATTTCTATACAGTATACATTGCATACTATACTCATTACATTATGTTATCTAAAGAGTGTATAATGCACTTGTGACTTCAAATCCCATACTCGACGCAACCATGAACCCAGCACTTTTCATTTAGTGCTATCTATGCAATATAACTACTTTCAGTAGTTTGGCATTGCTTTCTGAATGGTCCGTATGAATAATTGCACAGTGCGATATTTTAACACAGTGCTTTTGTTGTCACAGAAGATCTCAGTACTTCACCGCTACAGAGACTGACAAATATTCTTCTTCTTCTTCTTGTTCGTCTGCGTTCGTTCTCAAACTCCTGCAGATTCGCAGAATGTAGTCCGGAGAACGGAATGCGTCGTGTCATGGATTACATCAAAGCTGCGATATCTGCGCTTTCGGCCTGACACATCCGACTTCAGCATGGCTTTGGGTCACTTACCCTATATGGGATGGGACAGCCAACTCCATCCCATAACCTCCTTAATCGCCTTTTGCGACATGCATGGAAGATAAATAGTGTTGCTATTCTTTACTCCCCTTTCGGGCTCCGGCAACACACGGGCGACTGACAAATATTACATTTACTACTATATTCAATTCTCAATGCTGTCGAGTGTAGTTTCTCTCTGTGTGCATATATAAATTCGATATGAACAAAATCTAATTGCCCGCGAACAAGAATATCATGGGAAAGTATCACATTATCAAAACTCTCATCAGATCTCGTTCAGAATGCCAAAAGCTGCCGGAATGTGCCGAGCCGCTGACGAGGACTTTCTCCGTAAGAGGATCTCAACAAAAGTGCGAAATGTATTTCCCGAGGCTGAATTTTTGCCGGGTATTTGTGTTACACCGGAACTTACCCTCCCGTTGCTGATTTGTCTTGATGTCAGATTACAGGCATTTGTGTCTGGAAGGGTATTCCACTGAAGCATCAGATGCTTATGTTGCGGTACTGGATGGTCCTTGAACGTTTCTACTACTATTTATGTATTATTTTTGACGTTTGAAAATGACGTGTCAAGCCAGTTAGGATGTCCAGGAGCGACATTTATTACGGCCTTCACGTCAAAATTGTATGTCATTAGACTTTATGTATGTATGTGTGTGTGCCTCTACATTTGCGCGTGATTGCTTGTGTCTGTATGTGGGTGGTATGTATGGTATATATGAGTGCGCGCGCGAGTGAATGCTTTGCCAGCCTGCGTGTGTATGTATGGCTGTATCGTATGTATGTACACTATTGTGCGTGTATGTCTGTGTGTACATGTCGGCTCTGTGGTAGAGTGATAAATGGTTCTGTCTTCGAAACACAACGCTGTCGAACCTTGCTGAGGGCACACAAGTTTAGCGTCTACGTTGTACTGGCGATGCGATGTAGTGTGATAGCGGGGACGAAAGATTGAACAAATGATGAGATGACATTTCTGACTGTAAGATATAGACATGACATTCCTGACTGTAAAATGGAGACATGGCATTCCTGCCTGTAAGGTGTAGATATGGCATTCCTGACTGTAAGATGTAGATATGGCATTCCTGACTGTAAGATGTAGAAATGACATTCCTGACTGTAAGATGTAGACATGGCATTCCTGCCTGTAAGGTGTAGATATGGCATTCCTGACTGTAAGATGTAGATATGGCATTCCTGACTGTAAGATGTAGATATGGCATTCCTGACTGTAAGGTGTAGATATGACATTCCTGACTGTAAGATGTAGACATGCCATTCCTGACTGTAAGATGTAGATATCGCATTCCTGACTAAGATTTAGATATGGCATTCCTAACTGTAAGATGTAGATATGGCATTCTTAACTGTAAGTTGGTGAAAATAAATCACAACTGAGATAGCAGTAACACTATTAGTGGCTATTGGCAGTAATGGCATACTAACCCAATGCAAACAAACCTTCATAACTGATTATTTTAAATATTTCCGTGGTTTTCGCTGCTCACTATACAGCAGGCAATCGAAGACGGAAATATATTATTTTTTTTAAATATGACGGTCAAAAATGGCATGGCGTATTTTGATTCTATCGTTCGCAATAAACTGTCATAACATAACATAACATAATATAACATAACATAACATAACTGTCGATAGACACGACTAAGATCTGTATTAGCTACACATTCTATATAAGTTCACGGTGGCCCAGTAGCGTAATGGTAGTCAAATGAAGCAGGGGAAGTGTAGATACCGCACCCAAACTATAAACCACGACACAATACGTTCTGTTTTCCAGTATCTTGCTAACCGCAGTTTGAGAATCTCACATATGAAGAAGTCGAAAAACAACACAAATAATAATAATAAGAAAATGAAGAAAATTCAGAGAATTGATGTTTATTTGATCCGGACACTCGGTTATTGCGATTTTGTTTTCCGGGAGGTAAATTCATTTCATTGCATAGACTTTGTATGGGAAATGTGCACATAGCGAAATTGCTGGCAGGCTTCATGTCCATCTGCTACCTTAAAAATTGCCTGGTGTTATTGGATCAGCGGTGACGTCATTTCGCCGCCCCCCCCCAACCTCTCTTTTTTTTCCTGCTTAACTTGACAAAATGGGAGCTAACATTTTATTTTATTTTTGCCCATTCGAAAAGACTTCCGCTGATTTCTTCTTGTCGTCGTCGGTATAAGAAAACGCAGTTTCCTGCCACCGCAAATACCATTAGCTTATTTTGATTGATGCGTTCTCGATGTTTTTTTGTATTGTTTTTTTTTGTCTTGTTTATTGGCCAGATTTGTTCATTATCAGAAAACTGCTTCTTCCGTCTAAAAAAAAAGAGCATTGCATGTGGGCCATTTCTTGTCTGAAATCAGCATCGTTTCATTCATGTTCTATTGACGTGTTCGAACACAACATTTGATTTGTGCTCAGGAGATGAAAACCCCCAGTTCGAATCGTTTATATAACGGAATGTCACGCAGTGTCAATGGTGGACTGGAATTTCTGGGCAGATCGGGAATAAAACGATACCGCTTCTGGTGTAGGCGATCGGTTCTCAACCATTTGTAGAACATTGGCCCTTTTATAGACACATATCCCGTGGGCTCCTTTAGAGACAATACTTATTACTTGTCCCTTTTATGAACACTTATCACGTGCCCTCGCATAGAGGCAATGTTTATCACGTGTTCCCTCTTTAAAGACATTGTTTATCATGTGGACCCCTTTAGAGACAATGTTTATCCCGTGGCTCTTATAGAGGGAATGTTTATCCCGTGACCTCCTTTAGAAAAACAGGCCCCCGTGTGGTGGTCGCGTAGCGCAGTGGTAAATTGCATTGGCTTTACATACGAGTAGTCCTAAGTTCATTTCCCGGTTAAAGCAGAAATATTTTTTTTCAGACCGCAAAGGCTCTCTGGCCGACCCGCCTAAATTGGGCTGCGGTTTACTCCAGGAAGTAAAAACTGCGAGTAACGGGAGGTGGCTACCGTCATCATATCCTTATATAGTAGAGCCTATGAAATGTGAGATCGCTAACATCTCACACCCCTACCTTATTAATGAATGCTATGGGCTATAGAATAACGTTTTTAGGACAATGTTTATCATGTGGCTTCCTTTATAGACAATATTAAATAATAATAATAATAATATAATGATAACAAAATGAAAGTGATAAAATAACATAGAAACCACTCCAAAGGTTCGAATATCTTAATTTAGTAGCGCGAGATTTTTTGCTGGTGTCCCGGAGATAATCAGCTCCTGCCCCAGTAGCTACGTGTTCTAGCTTGGCTACGTGTTCTAGCTTGGCTACGTTTTCTAGCTTGGCTACGTGCTCTAGCTTGGCTACGTGTTCTAGCTTGAACAGGTTTAAAGGTTGATATGTCATAGAGAAATGACTTCATTGTACTTGGGTTTTATTTATATCTAGATTATTTCTATCTATCGAACGACATATCCGTCTATCTATATATTTATCAAATCTATCTACCAACATTTATCCATATATTTATATATCTATCTTCCGATATATATATTTATCTCTCTCTCTCTCTCTCTATATATATATATATATATATATATATATATATATATATATATATATATATATATATATATATATATATATATATATATATATATATATATATATATATATATAATTATTATATATACCGACATATAAGTGTATCTAAATATTTATCTATCTATCGATCGACATATCTGTCTATCTATATATTTATCTATATATCGATATATATATTTATCTATATATTTCTTTCGTCGCAGAATACTAAGTATATGAGAGAAACTAAAGCTGTCCAGTTTGAACGATGCGATTCTGCTCTTTGTTATATTTTATGTTGTTCATAGCCTTATACTTTTGATAGTTATTCTGTATTATTATTGTATGTTTTTCATCGACATACGCATATTCTGGTTGCTCTGCTAATAATTATCCATGTTTTCCTCAGTCTTTAGCAATCTGGTACCCATTTTTCATGTATGGCTTGACATACTATGTTCATTAATTCTAAGTGAATGTCCAACATAAGTCCATCATTTATACATTGTATGGCCAGTAACATGTAATCAAATTTCTCCACAGCAGCCTAATACGGCAGCCTTGTTACAGTATTCCCTACAGAATTGATGTCAATCTTAACTAACATCAATAGAAAACAAATTCTAAAGCAGTCTTCTCCGAGTTAAGATATGGTCAGTGTATGGCACACAAATCTCAAAGGACATACAATCAAGTTTAGAATCAATAACAGCAATGTTTGCCAAACTTTGACAATAGTCCGCCAAACAAAGTGAAACAAAAGCTTCCGCCACAGAATTCAATTACTTTCTATCGCGTATGTAAAGCGCGCTAATTTCCTTTCAACCCTTCCATCTGACCTAGTTTTGAAAAAAAGCACGAAATGCATGGAAAGTGTAAACAAACTATGAACAAGAACAAAGAACTCATCACTGAGACGCATTCAACCTGTGCAGATTAAAACATTTCTTCTACGCAACCAGAGAGGATGTTTATAGGACAGAGTATATAAACTTATCTGGAATTTTTGTCTTATGGGATAGGAGGGGTAGGTTGGCCTGCATGTCAAACGCGATCTCAGATTCAGCCTAAACAGCAGGGAAAGGTGCCTGGCAGATCGCTTTATCTCGATTACATGTATTTGGCTGACAACGGCAGCTGGCCTACAAAACGTGCGCTCAAAGGGTCGCATGTGTGTAACTAATTTTGTTTTCTATTTATTTTTCATGTAGTCATCTCATCAATCTTTCATTATTTCTTCTTCTTTATATGAACTCATTCTTTATTATTAATACTTTAATCTGTATATACTGTTATCTGTATATTCATGCCGAAACCGGATGTGCTAGGCCTACAAGGCGCATAACGGTGGCACAACGTAATCACGCTCCCGGCGGAAATCGCACGGATATCCGTGATGGTTACAATGGTGCGAACGGAAAACAAACAAGCAAACAAAACAAACAAAACAAACAAAGCAAACAAAACAAACAAAGCAAACAAAACAAACAAAACAAACAAAGCAAAACAAACAAAACAAACAAAGCAAACAAAACAAACAAAACAAACATCTGTATATTGTTTTAGCAGTATAAACTTGTATCTGTATATACTGCTATTAGTATATTGATTTAACTGTAAATATTGTTTTCCGTATATTGTTTTATCTGTATATTGTTTGATCGGTATATACTTTTATCTGTGTATTGTTTTATATATATATATATATGTATATGTATGTGCATATATATACATATATATTGATGTATCTGCATATTTTCTGAAGTATATTTTCTCGTAGTATATTTATATATTTATGCTTATCATTTTCTCTCCTTTTTCTCTCCTTTATTCTAGTCCTCAATGTGTGTTATTCGATAAACTGATGCGCTCACGAGAGCAATGGCAAACTAAAGGAGTAATGTGCCTTGTAATTCTGTTTTGGATATTCTGAGCACACGTAAATTTATAATAATTTATCATTTAGAATACACTGAACACCAGATTATAATTTTTGTCCAGTTACCAGCAGAAAAGCCAAACTATGTATGATCAGAACATGCCTATTTCCAGTGGCAATATACGGTTGTGAGGCATGGACATTAAATAAAACAATAGGAAAGAGAATCGCTGTTTTAGAAATCAGATGCTACAGAAGAATTTTACGTATGTTATGGACAAATATACAGTTAAATCAAGAAGTGTTAAGATCAATAAACTTCGAAGAGTTCTGGCTCCTTAACAAAATCTTAACAAGAAAGCTCTATATTTTTGGGTTATGTAAAGAGAATGGAAAGATTAATAGCTGAAGGCAGAGTTAGCGGCAACAGGGAAAGAGAACGATTAAGAAGACGATCGTGCAGTGGTATATCAAATCGCTTAAACATGTCTCTAGCTGTGGCAGGTCACTCACCCAGAATCTCGGAGTGGAATCTCGGAGTGTTCAGAGAATCAATAAGGAAGACCAAGTTCTGGTAATACATGTCACATGATGTTCTATGTCACATGATGTTCTATGTCACATGATGTTCTAATGTTTTATTCAACATGTACGTGACATCCTCTTTCCATAACATTGGAATTTTTTATTGATGTTCTGACTTCCTCACTTTTTTGGAAAGAGTTGACCTGTCGCAGCCAAGGGTATGTTAAACAAACGAGATGGCTTCTATACATATACGTCTTGGGCGACTTTTATCCATGTTACCGTTAACCATTCCTTCCATCATTGCTTTTTCCATATGTCTCTCGGGATATTTCTTTGAAGATATTGATTTAAGGTAGATTCAAGGGGCGGCGAGCAAGGGTAGATAAAGCTACAAGTAGGAGGGGAACATCATGCGATTTGTCAGGTTACAGCCTTACAGAATGCACTATCAATGAAAGAAAAGAACGATTATAGAGGTCCGTTGCAACAAACCTTCGCTACGGAAACAGCAACTGATGAAGATCATGTTTATTTATATGGTCACAACGCATCATCTTTCTTGTATAATGATGTTTAGGGGTCAATCATCTTACACATTTAATGTCTTCATCACTTCGTGATTAGTCTTTTTCACTGTCCATGATTTTCTTACAATTCATTTATTTTTAGCATCTGATTTCAGAGGCATCAATTGTCTTCAATAGTAGATTGTCATATTAACCCTTTTCTTAGCCTTATAAGATTGTCATATTAACCCTTTTCTTAGCCTTATAAGATTGTCATATTAACCCTTTCTTAGCCTTATAACATTGTCATATTAACCCTTTCTTAGCCTTATAAGATTCTCATATTAACCCTTACTTAACCTTATAAGATTCTCATATTAACCCTTTCTTAGCCTTATTTTCATATATATATATAAAATACCATTAACCCATTATCGTCGTATGGATATCGCATTGGTTGTTACCACACACAGTGTCCACCAACTACCGTAATCTTTAGCGTTGAGTCAGTTAATATAAAAATCATGGCTATCCCATCTTTGATTGTTGTCCGTCCAGTATTCTCTTTGTTCTTCTTGTTCTACTTTCGACAATGCTATCCATTAGTATATTTCACAATGAATCGGGTCGGCTTACATGCCCAAACTTATCATCTTTCTGCTATTGAAAGTAATGTAAGAAGACACAAGGTCGTATTGGTAGAATTAGAGACATCAACATAAAATTTCCTCCAAACATCTCTGTACTCAACAATTCTGGGTAGTGTTGAAAAATATTGCCATGACCATTCTTTGTTGTTGTCAATCCAGAATTGTCTCTAGCCGCCTCTTCTCCTTTCAGAACCATTCCAGTCAAATTAAAAGAATTGAAAGTAAAGATTGAAGTGTACTTATAAGCATCTCAATTCAACCTATTGAGAATATGTTTGTCATCATTTTGAAGTCACTTTTCATAAAATTTACATGTGTTTTTTACTAATTTTATATATAAAAAATAATACTATACTAAATGTAATATAGATGGGTAGATATGTGTTGGAAAAAACTATTCATAATAGTGATTTAGTAATAAAAAAAGTGTGACAATGTTATCTTTCCTACATTGACGTATCTATGTTCCCTCAGCGCCGAATACGATGCATAGGGCAGAAACCAGAACTCTCCAGTTTGAGCGATGTAATGCAACTGTGTGTATTTCCTGTATGATGAGATGTCCTACCCTCTTTGATGGTTGTTCTGCGAAGAGTCTCTCTTGGTCTTCCTCTTTTTCTTCTGCCATCTAGTACCCATTTTAATGCTTGTAGTGGCAGTCGTATATATACGTATATATTTGGGAAATCAGTATGTATGGTTGACAAATTTAATGAGTAAAACTGTGTAAAACTGTGCAATATATGGTAAGTGGATTTTTTAAAATATATAAAAAAATTTAAATATCAATGATAAGTAGAAACACACGCAGAATCGGCGATTCAACCAAAAGTTCTTTATCAACATACACATATGTTTAAGATAAAGCGTATTTATTAAAGGTCTTTTTGAAGGTGTTTTGTTCAAAACGTCCATTCTTTCTATTTTCCTACAAAAAATTCATATGCTTTCCTATTAACATATATATTTTGTGTATATTCACTTACTGATAGGGGGGGTAGTTGAGTCATAAGATCAGTAACGAACTGATAAATATCTAGTGACAGAACATTGTTGAAACGTACGCTCAACGTTGCCAGCTTTCATAACATACGCAGAAGATGTCATGACGATACAGTCATATTTCCTTCAACAAGCATAAATCATATCCTCGTCTAATGCATTTACTGGCTCACAATTTGATCAAACAAAACCAAAAAACAACCAAACAACAAAACAAAACAAAAACGAAAAAAAAACAAGTACGAATGTAATCAGATAGTTTTAAATTGTCATGGTTATTGTCTGTTGAGAATTCGTAAACATATGTAATAGAATTCGCAGTTATGCAATCTCAATTGTTTCAACAGTTCGGTTATTTCAGATTGTTGTTATCCACGGTAGAACACTTGTATTAAGTTATGTGTTTCGGTTTGTCTTCATCAGTCAGCCCAGGTAATTTTTAAAACATTGGTGACTGAGAAGAAAGTAATGTATACAACTTTTGAACGCCGTCCACTAGAATTTACATTCAGTGGTGAACTATTAAAGTTTAAGCTTGCCCCATTGCAAAAATATACATTTATCTATCTATCTGTCTGTCTTTCTGCATGTTTGTCTGTTTTTCTATCTATATTTCCTATGTTTCTTCAAAACTGAACACTGTACATAAGGCAGAAACCATCGCGCTCCCGTTTGAGCGATGTAGTGCTGCTGTGTGTAGTTCTTCCATTATTAGCTACCACAGATTAGCAGGATGAAAACCGAACAAAAAGAATTCGTCATATCGTCGTTTACAGGTGTACTGCGATATCCACGTCTTTCAAACTGATGCATCCGACGTCAGTACAACTTATGCGTCATTTTGATTCTATGCGATAGGACGGCAAACTCCACCACAAAATCATCCTTAGTCGCCTTTTACTACCTGCATGGAAAATCAATGTCGCAATAGTCTGGTCCCTAATGATGCCGGCATAAATTGAGCGAATGACCTTTATATTTTATCTATAATATTATAGCCGTGTTCTGACATTCCCTCTGGGACGCTCTATACACAGCACATTTACGTCACGGAATTCCGTGTGATATCCAAACAAAACGATTGGTGTCGAGACAAATTTCTCCCCGCACGACTCAGCAGTCGCCATTATTATATACAAATGTTATTTTGAAGTGCGATCGTCAATCTGATCAACATCGCTATAATGAACCAACTTTTTTTTTAATCAATGGCTTTCGTCAACGAAGATGGCGAACCGCCCTATCACCGCTACATTCGCATTTATTCATTCATAAAATATTTGTATTTGTTCCCATACGGTGACCAGGGTAGGCAAGAACATTGACAATGTGAGGCATTTCATTGTATGCAACTCAATCAATTTCGTCAACACGTATACGTACATATATATATATATATATATATATATATATATATATATATATATATATATATATATATATATATATATATATATATATATATATGTTGGTCAAGATACGCAGCTTCAGAGCTCCGGGTACTGTTTAAAACGCGCATAAACAGAAATAAATAGTGATATGCTGTATGTTTATGCCACTTGATAAAGACGGTTTGATCGATAGCAATATCTCACGAGTTGCCTTTACTTAAACTGCCTAATTATGTTTCCGTGTTAGTTAAATATATTATTAGCAATCACCAGGGGACACAACTAAACATGGGATAAATATACAGTTTTTCGCTCCCCTAGTTACGTTAATAAATTGAAAATATAACATATGTATTATTAATGACCTGTTTATTCTAATAAAGCATAGACAAAAAATACTGCATCCTTACACTGTCAACTTTATTTAGATAGAGATAAACAAGCAGTGCACAGCTGTGATCAATGATCAACTTTACAAATCTTGACAGATAAATGAAGCTTTGATTTATTTCATTCGGGCACATCTAATTTGTGGGCGGTAAGCTCTTATTTCCTTACAAGTTAAACTGTCCCTGTAATACATTTATAAGTTACTGTAAAATCTGACTAACACTCAAACAAATCACAAACTAAAAATGAGAATGATAAAATGTTACATTAAGGTATGACTAAGAAACATGAATAATGAGCTAATAATTAGAAGAAATATCTTGGACACATAGTCACAAATGATGGCAGATGTGAAACAGAAGTTAAAAGGAGAATAGGAATGGCTAAAAGTACCTTCAATGACATGAGGAAATTATTAATATCTAAACAAATTACAAACAAGTTAAAAATGAGAATTATAAAATGCTACATCTATTCCATATTAATGTATGGCTCAGAAACATGGACACTAAATAAACAATTAGAAGACAAAATTGATGCCTTTGAGATGTGGGTATATAGAAGAATAGGGAGAACATCATGGAAAGAGAAGAAAACAAATAAAGAGGTGCTAAAGACACTTAATATGAAGAAAGAATTACTAAGAGAAATAAAGATCAGGCAAATAAAATACTTTGGACACATTAAAAGACATGACACCTCATTGAAGACCTTACTTGAGGGTAAAGTCAAAGGGAAGCGAGCAGGAGGTAGGCAGAGATACAAGTGGGAGAGTAACATTACACGATGGACAGGTTACATTCTAGCAGAGTGCACCACCAAGACAAGAGACAGGAGATGCTGGAGATACGTTGCAGCCAACCTTCGTTTCGGAGACGGCACTTGATGATGATGAATTAGAAGAAGTCATTGATATCTTTGATATGTGCATATAAAGAAGAACAGATAGAACTTTATGGAAGGAAAAGCCTATGAACAAAGAGTTCTGAGAACACTGCGTATGATTCAAAACAAAATAATTTAAAGGAAATACTAATCAAACACAATAAGAATTGTGGACATATTAAAATACGCCTTGTTGAAGACATTAGTCGAGCAGAAGCGAGCAAGAGGTAAGCAGAGATACAAGTGGGAGGGAATATCAAGAAATGGACAGATTACAGTCGAGTAGAGTGCACATCAAAGCAAGAGTCAGAGGATATTGGTGGTCCATTCCAACCAGGTTACGTTGCGAAGATGACACTTTATGTAGATAGTAATTGAAGATTTATTGATTCGCCCATGGTTAAGGTAGATCTAATATGTGTTACCTATTCGCGCCGGCCATTAAGGTAGGTCTAAGTGAATGTGTTACCTATTTGCCGTTGATAAAGAGTTAACGGAATACACTCCTGTTTCACTTTTATCAAAAGGATTTTGTTAACAGATCACCGGCTTAGTCACTTGATACATGATCTAACAAGGATTTTGTTAACAGATCGCATGCTTACTCACTTGGAAACATTATCTAACAAGGATTTTGTTAACAGATCACAGGCGTAGTCACTTGGAACATTATCTAACAAGGATTTTGTTAACAGATCACAGTATTAGACACTTGGAAAAATTATCTAACAACGATTTTGTTAACAGATCACAGGCTTAGTCATTTGGAAACATTATCTTCTTCTTCTTCTTCTTTCGTTCACTTGAAACATGTCTATATCTGTAATTCTGTCTCCTTAATAAAACTCACTGTCTTTTGTAGTTCATACAGTGTCCCATAGAGCTTTGATTCCAGTGTTGTTTCCTCTGGCCAATATGTCTGCCTCAGCGTTTCATGCTCAGAACACTCTTGAAGTATATGTTTGGCACTCTGTGCTGCCTGTCCACATGTACACATGGCCGTGTTGCCAATCTTGAACTTTGTATACATGTGACTGCGGAGTCGGTTGTGTCCTGTTCTGAGACGTAGAATTATAACTTGTTCTGGTCTGTTCATAATATGATAGTCATCTTGTGTTGGTGTTTGTGACTTTCTTATTGACTTGATCATCTGTTTTTTCTGATGGTAGGTGATTGGTATATCTGGTTGGTCTTCGGCAGCACCTTCCTTAGCCAGTTGGTCTGCTTTTTCATTTCCTGGTATTCCACAGTGAGAGGGTATCCACTGCATGGTTACCCTATACTGGTAAGACAATTCGCTAAGTAGTTTTTTTTAAGTCTGTTAGTTTTCCAGACTGGAGAGCTTGAAGCACTGACCTTGCATCTGTCAGGAATACCACAGGCTGTAGGTCAGAGTTGGAGTTCAGCAGTTTTTTAGCTGCCACACTAATTGCCTGGATTTCTGCATCATAATTATTGCAGAATTTTCCTGTCGGTGTTCTGATTGTATCTCTAGGCTTGTGTGGATATTCTATATATACACCTGCACCTCCATTCCTCACAGCATTCTGTGCTGACCCATCTGTGTACACTCTGACCCATATATCTTGTGGATATTCCTCATCCAGGAAACTGAGGGTGACTGTCATTCGCTGCACACTGTTCTGTTCGTCCTCACTTAGTATTCCTTTCACATGGGTCTGAATGTATATTGGCATTCCATGGCTTTCACTCCACGGGGTTTGCTCTGGTACAGACCTTAAGGGGATGTCAACTTCAGGTAGGTCTGTAAGTTGTCTACGGAGTCGTTTAGCTTGATGGATAAAGCTGCTCCTTTTCAGTCGTCCCATTGCTAGATTTTGGAATCTTTCCTTCATTAGATGACTTGGCATACACTGAAACTTTTCTGCTTGAATTAGTACTTTTGTGTCTCTGCGTTCGCCAAGTGTTTGCATTCTTCCCATTTTCTGCATCTCTGCTATGGGTGTTGATTTCATTGCTCCCAACATTATTCTAAGTGCCTGGTTTTGCACTTTATCTAGATCTTGTAATGTGGTGTTTGATGCAGGACACCACGCAGCTGAACCGTATTCCAGGTGTGGTCTTATGCCTTGCTGGTAAACTTTACTGAGTATATTTCCACTGGCTCCCCATGTGGTTCCACTTAGTTTTCTCAGGATAGCTAGCTTCCTCCTGGCTTTTGTTGTTGCTTTGTTTATGTGCTGCTTCCATGTCAGATTATTATCAAAAGTAACTCCGAGGTATGTGGGTTGTTTGTCTTCTTTCAAGAGCTCTCCATCTATCTTGATATGACCAGCTTTTTGTTTTGGTGAGAGGGTAAAGAGTGTAGTGCTGCACTTATCTGTGTTAATGCTGACGCACCATCTATTAGCCCATAAGGTTAGGGCATCGATAGCTCTTTGTATTTGTTTAGTGGCCACTGTTGCATGTTCTTCCGTGCACCAGATCACCAGGTCGTCAGCATACATTGCCACTTTGATCTCGTGTGGTAGTTCAGCAACTAGGTCATTGATGTAAACCAAGAAAAGTGTGGGTGACAGGACTCCTCCCTGGGGGACTCCATGACGCAGTAGAACTTTCTTGCTCTTGCGACCATCTAATTGTACCCTGGCTCTTCTATTATGCAGGTATGCTTTTACCCATTTGTACATTCTTGAGCTAACCCTGCAATTTCGCAATTTCTTTAGGAGCCCTTCTTTCCAGACCTTATCAAATGCTTTCCTGAGGTCTATCCATGCTGCTAGTACCAGTTTCTTTTCTTGGAAGGTATCCTCAATCTCTTGGGAGAGGTAGGTTGCCTGATCTTCAGTAGAGTAGCACTGTCTGAAACCTGCTTGCTGTGATACCAGAAGGTTTTCACTTTCAAGGTACCACTGCATCCTAAGATTGATAATGCGTTCCATTGTTTTACATAGACAGCTTGTGAGGCTGATGGGCCTGTAGTTGGAGACTGTGTTGCCATCTTTTCCTGATTTGAGGAGTGGTATCATTATTGCTTCGGAAACATTATCTAACAAGGATTTTGTTAACAGATCACAGTCTTAGACACTTGGAAAAATTATCTAACAAGGATTTTGTTAACAGGTAACATACCTAGATAACATGATACTTTCCCATACTGGTAAATGTACAACTCTTTCCCAAAAGGGTAACCCGAGAACACCTAGATAGCGAGGTAGACAGAGAGAACACAAAGATAGCGAGGTAGACAGAGAGAACACAAAGATAGCGAGGTAGACAGAGAGAACACAAAGATAGCGAGGTAGACAGAGAGAACACAAAGATACCGAGATAGAAAGAGAGAAAACATAGATAGACAAAGAGCAAGAGAGAAACATAGATGTGGGGATAGACAGAGAAAGAGAGAAGACATAAATACCGAGATAACACAGAGAGAGAAAACACATAAACCCGAGATAGACAGATAAGAACCCATAGATGCCGAGATAGACAGAGAGAAAGAGAGAACACATATATACCTAATTAGAGATAACGAGAGAACACATAGATACTGAGGTAAATTTATTGATAAAGAATTGGTTCTCCTGGCTTTATTACTGCACACAAAAAACTGTATACAGAAGTTTCAGTAATGATTTAGCTGGAGTATAAATGTATATTCCTATCTTGCAGGCGTTGAACATAAACATGTTATTGCAGTTCCGTGATTTTTCTCCCTGTGATCAAAGAACATTCACATAAGGGGAATGATGTGTACAAATACAGCAAGTTGAATTGAGGATGTAGTTAAAGTAGTTTTATGGAGTTGTTTCTTGTGAATGTGAATGCAATGATTATAATAAAGGAAGTTATGAAAATTAAAGAAAAGATAACTAGTTGTAAAACTATGCGATTGAATTACTGTTCCTTCGTGGTCAATCCTTGTTATGGTTGCGCTGATATAGTGTAAATCTCTGGCTGCAGCCATTGCATTTTGTATGAAAGGTGCCATCTTTTCTGCTTATCGATCGAGGGTACGAAAAGTGGTGTTGTAAATATTCAATACTGGTCGTGGTTACAGGTATCACATATTTGTTTACGTCTATATGTGAATGTGTTCGTGAGTACGTGTCAATGTAGAGTGTGTGCGTGTTTGAATATACGTGTGTCTGCATATTTTACTTTATGTGTATTTATCCGTGTATTTTACTTTATGTGTATTCGTCCGTGTATTTTACTTTATGTGTATTCGTCCGTGTATTTTACTTTATGTGTATTCGTCCGTGTATGTGTGTCCATGTTTATAATCATTGTCGGTTGTTCATAACATTCCTCCAGAGAGCTACCATATTTTGCTTTCGGTTTGTTGCTGGTCAGTCGTAGTCGACGATGACAATTCAGATCAACTGGAATGATGTTGACAATGATGATGACAGTGACGATGACAATGGTGATGACAATGATGATGACAATGATGATGACAGTGATGATGACAATGGTGATTTGGGAGCCACATAACCGTATTGGGGATTAGGGAATGCAAAGATTGGTTACTAAAGGGTATGGATGAGAATTGGACAGGGTTATTTTTTATTTTATTGGACATGCCATAACGTAGGAACTATCGTAAGACGGACATTGTCAATGATTCCACTGGTAAAGAGAATATTAGAGTGAATTGCAGCAGGTAAAAACGGTTCACAGCAATATTTTTTTTCAATGCAATGTAGGAGTACCTGGAGCGTACATGTACTAACAGGGTTAACTGGAGAGTATTATCGTCCGGGAATTATGCTCGTATTAGAACCAGGTTATTGGGTGAGATTGTTCATTTCACTGATTCAATAACTAAAAGTAGCGGTTTCGTGGGCAAGAAAGAATGATAGTCAATCAACTGCGTACTGGGACCGTCAGTCAACGTTTAATGGCTGCTACACTCAAGGAGAGATCTGAGCACATATGGACTTGTCCGGAGTGCAATGACGATGATCCAACGACTAACTAACTAACTAATAACGGATTCAGTTTTTCCTTTTCTTAATTGCTTAATTTTTGATTTGTTGATTGAGCAATTGCTTGATTGGATATGTAATCGAATCAGTGATTGACTGTTGCAAATTGCGTATTGGTCGGTTATTTGTTAGGTTAATTATATGATTGATTACATGACTAAATGATTGATCGATTCAGTCTTGATTCAGTATTGATTAATTAGTTTATTCAATTAATATAGATGTCAACTGACAAGATTCGTAATTAATAGAAGCAATATTTACCCGATGGATGAGACAGTTGTCATGCATTAAGGAGATATGTGCACTTTAAAGTAGAGATCTGTACTTGATTGAAGAGATGTAATTTGTTGAAGAGATATGTACTTCATTGAAGAGAGATGTACTTGATTGAAGAGAGATGTACTTCATTGAAGAGAGATGTACTTGATTGAAGAGAGATGTACTTGATTGAATACGTTTTCTTCGTATAGCCCATGTCGTATTGCCGTGGGTTTCATGTCTGTCCACAGACTTCTGTTTTGTGGTCTGTTGAACATGTACGCCACTGCTGTTCGTCCATGTTACAATGCCAGGTTGTCTAGCATCTTCTCTTCGGATATTCCGTTTAAACCTCTTCATTTTGCCCTACATCACTCGTTCTACAATTTGCCTTTTGTTGATACTGAAAGGAAAGCAAATATCAGCAACAATGTTACCTGAAATGGATGTCGTAGGAGGCGACTAAGATCCTGTGAGTCTTGGCTGTTCCATCCAACAGAGGTTCAAATTAATTCAGAATAAGTGCTCATGTCGGACTGTCAGAGAAAAG
Source organism: Meghimatium bilineatum (assembly GCA_034231615.1). Lineage (NCBI taxonomy): Eukaryota > Metazoa > Mollusca > Gastropoda > Stylommatophora > Philomycidae > Meghimatium > Meghimatium bilineatum. The sequence goes on from CM067309.1 coordinate 29,141,249, forward strand.
GCGCATATATCGCTACGGAGCTGTAAACTATGACACAATGCAATCCATTCTCCGCATTATCTCCCGCTGATATGCTGGATTCTGAGAACGAACGCAGAAGAAGAAACAAAAATATACTGTATTAAATATTTAAACAAATTATTTTTATCTTATTTTTGTTAATTTAATTTCCGCCAGTAATTATTTTCCTTTCTCGCCAATTAGTTTTAACTCAATTCGTTTCCATCTAACGATGCTCTTCTTCCTATAAGACCAGCAACACAGGCATTTTCTGATTGATCTTGCCTATAAAGAGTGATTAATTTGAGAGAGTTCATAAGAAATGTGTTGATCCTTTGTAGAGTCTATTCGCTGGGCGTCTTATATAGTTAGTATTAATGAACATCAAAGAGCTACGTTGCGCCGGCGAAGATCATATACATCGATCTGATTTTTAGAGCGAGTGCTAAATATATGAAATCTGTTTTTATCGGTTTTCGTTTATTGATCGTTTTCGAATTAATTGGTTCTGATATTAATTATTCGAAGCAGAATCAAAGAATGTTTCTCATTATCAAGTATTTTCTGGATAAATGTCGGGAATTGCTTCTAAAAGACGGTTGTTATTTTTTTATTTTGTTTAGCATTTATCTTCCTTTTATTTGAGTTGTGTCAGAATCGTTGATTTTCGGAGATTGTAAACTATTGATCTTTTTTCCTTCTTAATTTACTCCAATGTAAACCTTTCCTCTTCTTCTTCGTATGCGCTCCTGCTCAAATTACTTAAAACATTACCAAAACATGAATTTAATAATTGTGACAATTAAAAATTGGTATAATTTGACTAGTTTATCCGTATAATAGACAATATGGCTACCGTGTGTTGCTGACTTCAATTTTCATGGGAATTTCAAATAACCTAGGTAACTATTCAAACCCGTGTTCCTGAAAATGAAGAGACAGTGCATATCCTGTGGGGCTTTCACTTTGATGGATGTTGTGAATTCTAGCTTAATGTCAACGACAAACTTGATCTGTGTTTGGGAGGCAATGCATATACTTTTTCCTTCCATGGAGAGCTAATTTGTGGGCTGATTTTGGAGGGGGGGGGGAGAGCGGGGATTATGCTCACCGCGCACATTTTTTTCACTGACCATTTAATAATGTTGGAAAATTATTATATTTATTGAGTCGACTCTGTGATTGTGTGGATAAAGGTCCCACTTCACAAATCTAACACGGTCGAATTAGCTCGTGGTTTGAGATTCTCTGCATTGTACTGGTAAAATTAATAGATGTAAACCCTACTGTATTTGTGACATTAACAGATGTTGGCCCTATTGTACTGGTAAAATTAATAGATGTTGGCCCTATTGTACTGGTAAAATTAATAGATGTTGGCCCTATTGTACTGGTAAAATTAATAGATGTTGGCCCTATTGTACTGGTAAAATTAACAGATGTTGGCCCTATTGTACTGGTAAAATTAATAGATGTAAACCGTATTGTATTTGTGACATTAACAGATGTTGGCCCTATTGTACTGGTAAAATTAATAGATGTTGGCCCTATTGTACTGGTAAAATTAACAGATGTTGGCCCTATTGTTCTGGTAAAATTAACAGATGTTGGCCCTATTGTTCTGGTAAAATTAACAGATGTTGGCCCTATTGTTCTGGTAAAATTAACAGATGTAAACCGTATTGTATTTGTGACATTAACAGATGTTGGCCCTATTGTACTGGTAAAATTAATAGATGTAAACCGTATTGTATTTGTGACATTAACAGATGTTGGCCCTATTGTACTGGTAAAATTAATAGATGTAAACCGTATTGTATTTGTGACATTAACAGATGTTGGCCCTATTGTTCTGGTAAAATTAACAGATGTTGGCCCTATTGTACTGGTAAAATTAATAGATGTTGGCCCTATTGTACTGGTAAAATTAATAGATGTTGGCCCTATTGTACTGGTAAAATTAACAGATGTTGGCCCTATTGTTCTGGTAAAATTAACAGATGTTGGCCCTATTGTTCTGGTAAAATTAACAGATGTTGGCCCTATTGTTCTGGTAAATTTAACAGATGTTGGCCCTATTGTTCTGGTAAAATTAACAGATGTTGGCCCTATTGTTCTGGTAAAATTAACAGATGTTGGCCCTATTGTTCTGGTAAAATTAACAGATGTTGGCCCTATTGTACGGTAAAATTAACAGATGTTGGCCCTATTGTTCTGGTAAATTTAACAGATGTTGGCCCTATTGTTCTGGTAAAATTAACAGATGTTGGCCCTATTGTTCTGGTAAAATTAACAGATGTTGGCCCTATTGTTCTGGTAAAATTAACAGATGTTGGCCCTATTGTTCTGGTAAAATTAACAAATGTTGGCCCTATTGTACTGGTAAAATTAATAGATGTGGGCCCTATTGTACTGGTAAAATTAACAGATGTTGGCCCTATTGTTCTGGTAAAATTAACAGATGTAAACCGTATTGTATTTGTGACATTAACAGATGTTGGCCCTATTGTACTGGTAAAATTAATAGATGTAAACCGTATTGTATTTGTGACATTAACAGATGTTGGCCCTATTGTACTGGTAAAATTAATAGATGTAAACCGTATTGTATTTGTGACATTAACAGATGTTGGCCCTATTGTTCTGGTAAAATTAACAGATGTTGGCCCTATTGTACTGGTAAAATTAATAGATGTTGGCCCTATTGTACTGGTAAAATTAATAGATGTTGGCCCTATTGTACTGGTAAAATTAACAGATGTTGGCCCTATTGTTCTGGTAAAATTAACAGATGTTGGCCCTATTGTTCTGGTAAAATTAACAGATGTTGGCCCTATTGTTCTGGTAAATTTAACAGATGTTGGCCCTATTGTTCTGGTAAAATTAACAGATGTTGGCCCTATTGTTCTGGTAAAATTAACAGATGTTGGCCCTATTGTTCTGGTAAAATTAACAGATGTTGGCCCTATTGTACGGTAAAATTAACAGATGTTGGCCCTATTGTTCTGGTAAATTTAACAGATGTTGGCCCTATTGTTCTGGTAAAATTAACAGATGTTGGCCCTATTGTTCTGGTAAAATTAACAGATGTTGGCCCTATTGTTCTGGTAAAATTAACAGATGTTGGCCCTATTGTTCTGGTAAAATTAACAAATGTTGGCCCTATTGTACTGGTAAAATTAATAGATGTGGGCCCTATTGTACTGGTAAAATTAACAGATGTTGGCCCTATTGTACTGGTAAAATTAATAGATGTGGGCCCTATTGTACTGGTGAAATTAATAGATGTTGGCCCTATTGTACTGGTAAAATTAATAGACGCGGGCCCTATTGTACTGGTGAAATTAATAGAGGGAGCTCTATATGTTTCCGTTGAAGTTGAAACTTATTAAACAGTCGGCATAAATGAATAAGTATATCTGACATGGCTGTAAATATGATTAGCTTAAGGAGGGGGCTATAACTAATTTTGAAGACCTTTTCTTGAAAGCTCACTAAAGTAGAGGCTTTTACTGAATGTATTTGTTAAATTCACAGTACTAGCAGTCATGTTAAAATGTTCTTGAGGGAGGGCGGAATAGGTGTGTGGTAAACATCATAACCACTCCCCCCTCCCACTTGTCTACGGGTCCGATTTTCAACAACTATTTCGAACTGCCAGCCTAATTCGTTAAACACTAAGTACCCGTCTTCTTTATGATGACCGCAAATTAAACTAGAAACTGAGGTCCACAGCAAGTGTGAGCAAAAGACGGCCCGTTGAACAAATCCGACCAGCTAACCAATTTCTGTATGGCCCGATAGGCTGATCGAATAGTAACAGATGCACAGCTCAAAGACATTTGGTAATAATAATAATGGCAGCTTCATTCCGTGCTCTGAAAGGTTATGAGGAAAAAAGGGGCGCCAATCAATAAGGAGATTGCTAATGTCACTGTCTAGCCTACAACATTCAAATCTGTCTATATCACTCAAATCTATCTATATCACTCAAATGTATCAATATCACTCAAATCCATCTATATCACTCAAGTGTATCAATATCACTCACATATATCTATATCACGCAAGTGTATCAATATCACTCAAATATATCTATATCACTCAAGTGTATCAATATCACTCAAATATATCTATATCACTCATACATATCTATTTATATTACTCAAATCTATCTATGTTACTTAAATCCAAATCTATTTGCGACGGTAACTTGGTATTTATTTGCGCGCACCTTCACTGATTCGCTACACGTGACACAGTGCGTTGCTATCGACAATAAAGGTCTGGAAGCATCATCAAAACAAACCTTAAAAAGTGATAAGTTTGATTATTTCCGTGTTTTTCTTTGATCACGATGCATTTACCTTGAATGTCCTGCCGACTCCGACCAGCAAAATGCACGGGGATAATCGAAAATAAGTCGCATGAAAGCTTGTTTTGACAATGATCACAGCTATGTACTCTATCGATAGCCGTTCAATGAGTAGAATATTTGGATTGTTGATTTAATGGTGACATGTACCACTGAAATATGCAATAATACATTAAAATAAGATTCAATGCAGCCAATGGGACACATCTGGCCTTGGATAGGCAGGTAACGCTTCCAGTCACCACCCCACGCTTATCGACAAGTGTGGGTGTTCTTACCATCATCCACATGGGGATAGACAGGACGTTAAAGTATGAGGACATGGTAGAACACATGGAAGATGACTAGACCCCAACCCATTCTTGTCGATGCTACCACACCTTAGTTCTGATGTTATGTGTGGTCAGTTTTGTCAAGTGAAGTACATCTGAACCGAATTACAATGCTTACATTGCAATCCAACTTTATTGGGCGACCTACAGTTTCTTAATTTTTAGGGCGATGGCTTCCTAGTAGGAAGATCCCGGTTCAAATTGCAATTCAACAGAAACTATTAGGAATAAGTCTCTCACTTAATATTCTGTTACTTCGCTTTAAAACACAAACATTTCCTGACTCCACTTTATAACACAAACATTTCCTGACTCCACTTTATAACGCGCAATTTCTGATTCCATTTTACAAAACACACATTCCCTGACGTCACTTTATAACACACACATTTCCTTAATTCCCTTTATAACCCACACACATATTGACTTCACACACATATACGTGTTCTTTTTTCCAAGTACCATTCTGTTGTCCCTCTTCACTTAACTTTCTGCTGTCTTCCTTCGACTAACATTCTGTTGTCTCTCTTCACTTAACTTTCTGCTGTCTTCCTTCGACTAACATTCTGTTGTCTCTCTTCACTTAACTTTCTGCTGTCTTCCTTCACCTAACATTCTGTTGTCCCTCTTCACTTAACTTTCTGCTGTCTTCCTTCGCCTAACATTCTGTTGTCCCTCTTCACTTCACTTTCTGCTGTCTTCCTTCGCCTAACATTCTGTTGTCTCTCTTCACTTAACTTTCTGATGTCTTCCTTCGCCTAACATTCTGTTGTCTCTCTTCACTTAACTTTCTGATGTCTTCCTTCGCCTAACATTCTGTTGTCCCTCTTCACTTAACTTTCTGCTGTCTTCCTTCGCCTAACAGACTATTGTCTCCCTTCAACTAATATTCTATATCGCTCACCCTTCCTCCCATTTCTCTACACAATTCCCAACTTCCCTGACATATTTTTTTTACATTTCCAGCTATCGTTCCTCTTCTTCGATTGCTTTCATACTTTCACATACTTAGAATCTGTGAAAGAATTCCTTAGAGTTCCTTAGAATTCCTTAGAATTCCTTAATTCCTTAGAATTCCTATGTTTGTCAGTCTTCAATGTGGAAGTCTTTCACTTTATTTAATGAATCATTTATACATAACTTCTTCCAGTTATACTTTCTTCCAGTTATACTTTCTTCCAGTTATACATAACGTCTTCCAGTTATACTTTCTTCCAGTTAAACATAACTTCTTCCAGTTATACTTTCTTCCAGTTATACATAACTTCTTCCAGTTATACTTTCTTCCAGTTATACTTTCTTCCAGTTATACATAACTTCTTCCAGTCTGCACGTCCCACGCCCTTTAATTTCATTTCTATTTTGTCCAGCAGCGATCGTCTTATTGATTCCTCTTGTGATACTCCACCAATCCCCCCTCCACCACCTATATATACTGACTCAACGCAACCCTTTTCCCTCTTTGAAGCGCAAGTTTTCTGTCTATCAATTCCACCCGAGACTTTTGGCATACTCAAGAGGCATCTGAATCGGCTCGAGACCACGATGTATTCAGACAAGATTTATATAATTGTTGCATTTATTGATTGTTGCATATGCGGACAGTTTTATCTTCAAGTGTCCATAGATTTGTCTATGTAGTCTAGCGACGCTAATTGTCAGCTTGTTACTTTGTACTGTCAAAGCAATACTGTGCTAGCTTTTTTATAATGGTAAGATTCCAGTTCTCTCGCGAAGCTGTACTGTGTCAACTTATTTTTAATGGTAGCATCCCAGTTATTTCGTGAAACTATATTGTGTCAACTTCTTAAAGGTAACGTGTCAGTTTTCTCGTCAAAGCAACACCATGCCAGCTTTATCTTAATGGCAACGTTCAAGGTCTCTCGTCAAAGCAACACCATGCCAGCTTTATCTTAATGGCAACGTTCAAGGTCTCTCGTCAAAGCAACACCATGCCAGCTTTATCTTAATGGCAACGTTCAAGGTCTCTCGTCACAGCTGTACTGTCTTTTCTGTCTATACTCGCATTTTTCGTTTATTCGGTGCTATTCACACCATCATGGCGTTCAGTTTAGCTCCATGGCGTATATTAGTAAATTCATGAAAGAAGCCAGAGGATAAATTAAAAATTATTGAGACTAACGGGAATTGAACTAGTACACGGGTTTTTCCGTACATGACTAACCACATCTTCAAGCAAGGATACGATTTTGACAAGATATTCAAACTATACACTCAAGCCACTGATAACGGATCATTCGAGACTATTACAACAACAACTAACATCCCGTACAGGTATTGAAGTATCATCAGTAACAAAAAACATATAAAATTATACCTCAATATTAGTTCTACAATAGGTCTTCTTGTACACATGTATAACATATATAGACATGCTATCATATGTTATGTTATTCGCATAACCCGTGTACGAGAGTTGCTAGGCGATTTACACCATGACGTAGCGGTTAGGTCATTTCCCTTGTGTTCAGTAGGGTTCAATACAGGGCCATGTCGTGATTTCAAACACCATTTCTTTTAAAACCCTTAGCATTATAGTTTTAAGCTACGGATTTGCGTGTTATGAGTGGTACTCTCTACAAGAGGAGTGCTTCTTTGTTGAGAGAGACAAAGCAGGATATGGGTAAACTAGAGTTCAATGAAGTTTACTAACAGCACTAGTGTATCCCTTATGGTTTGAATACTAACTAGTGAACCAACATTGTATCGCTCCGAGTAGACACAAAGGTGCATAGTATCCTCAAGTAAACATAAACTACACAAACACAACATTTATACGACGTGAAAATGTATGCTCTTTTTTCTATATGTTTATTGTTTCTGTCAAGTAAGTTGTTGTTCCTTCTGTCAAGTAAGTTAATGCCCCTTCTGTCAAGTAAGTTAATGCCCCTTCTGTCAAGTAAGTTAATGTCCCTTCTGTCAAGTAAGTTATTGCCCCTTCTGTCAAGTAAGTTATTGACCCTCCTGTCAATTAAGTTATTGACCCTCCTGTCACGATAAACTACATCTACGAAAATCCGTTTCGGACAGAAGTAACGATTGCTTTTGGGGGTTTTATTATCACGTGTAGTCTGACGTGGTGGGGAGCGTAAGAGGGTTGTGATATATTTTTTTTAAAATGGTTTATCGGCTTGCAGTCGTGGCGGATGTTTTTAGTAACAGTTTTAACAACTAACCGGCGATTTTAACAACTAACCGGCGATATAAACGTATGCAGACTTCTTAATCTGCTTTTAATGAGCCTAATTACCCTCGGGTATCGATTTTAACTATAACGCTTGTGATTAGTATATCGTCTAAACGTGGGAATATCATTTAATATCCACAGGTATAGACGTCAAATGTTGAAATTTGCACAAATTACTTCTTAGCCTATTATCCTGTCTCAGACCATGTCCTTTTGTCAAATGAGAGCCTCTCAGACCATGTCCTTTTGTCAAATGAGTAGCTTCTCAGACCATGTCCTTTTGTCAAATGAGTAGCCTCTCAGACCATGTCCTTTTGTCAAATGAGTAGCCTCTCAGACCATGTCCTTTTGTCAAATGAGTAGCCTCTCAGACTATGTCCTTTTGTCAACATTAAAGAAGTTCTCCTACAGCTGTTCTCAGGGGAAAAAATTGGTCGAGGCATAATGGAAAAATAACCACCCGTTTATATTTGCACAGGAATACAACTATTTGAGCTATAGAAAATACAAATTCTAGTAGTAGTAGTAGTAGTAGTAGTAGTAGTAGTAGCAGTAGTAGATGAAAAAGGTAAAGGTATGTCCCATGGCAGCAACTTGCCGTCGGGGATGAAGATAACTCGTCATGTACAACTACGCTACCGCGCTCCTCATAGTAGTAGTAATAATAATAATAAAATAATAGTAATAATAATAATAATAAATAAATAATAATACTACCCATAACCTGTCATGGCTGTAGGTCTGCAACAATGTGAGACATCAACAAAACAAGTCTCCCAAACATCTCTTTCCGGACAATTCCGTGATGTTATCAATCTTTGACCGTTTCTTTTAATTCCAATCTTATTTATAAGTATTGTTTGGTTTGGTTTCTAACACCAGGAATTACGAGCGATTAGCTCTTGCTTCCTACGCGTAATGGGGAGGTTTCTCCGATCTTTCATGTACAGGAGACTTCAGCTTTCGGTTTGGTGCAATGCCTGTTGGAGGAGCCTTCTACTCAGAAAGGGTACCATATAAGTAATGCCGTTATACGTAATAGTAATAAGTAAAAGTACGTTATAAGTAATACGTTATAATAAATGCAAGACAAAAGCAAGCAAAAATGTAGCAGACTTCAGTTAGACAAGGGAAGAAAATGATTCCGTTAGGGGACCACAAGCGGAGAAAGATTGTGAAACAGTACAGTGTACGATCAGAATCGGATGTGTACCCACACACGCACGTGTACAGTACATATTGTTCTGTCATTCATATGATAAATATAACTTTACTTCTCGGATACGATATCCCACCCAGCTGTGCCAATACAAGTAGCCTGTGACCTCAAATGTAAAAATGTGATTTCAACTCTACCACGACTATGTATATAATGATTCTAAATATAGAATCAATGAGATTTGTGAAAGAAAATAGCCTTATTAAAAACTTGGCACCAAATAGGAATAAAACGCAATAAAATAAAAGTGATATGTTGACAGAGGGGGGTCATAAAGGCATTGAAATGGCAGCAGTCACTGGGTGTGTTAAATATTGGAATTAACATTTCGGTTTCAGGTCATGTAATTCGCACAACGGAACAAAAAATTAGATTGTAGTAATAACGGATTTGTGTATAAAGGAATGTTGACGTTCATGTGTCGTTAGAAAGTCGGAATACACAAAAATTACATTAGGAGAATACAAAGAAACTTTCATTACTGCGTTTTTTTCTGTTAAGGAGTTCACGGGGGCTTATTTGGTTGTGGAAATATAGACCACTTTGCAAGAGCTGTCGCCGCGACGTGTACAGGAAGAAATTTTATTGCACCTCCGAAAGACACAAATTCTTGTCGCAAACCGTGGATTGAACTCGGGACCTTTATTAGGAGAATAAAGTAGTAAAAGTACACAAAATGTTTAGGCCATGGTTGCCATATAGCTGAAACTATTTGTAACCACATTGTATATTAAAATGGACTAAATTGTTAAATTGTGTACAAGATGTACTGAAAAACATTAATGAACGACCCTGATTTCCGTGACATTCTATGAAAAGATCTAACTAATAGCTAGATCTAGAAGATTCAGTTGCAAGATGTTACTTGGTTCTGTTCTGACTGATAGTGACCGTCCAGTTTGATATGGTCAAATTATTAAAAGGTATTACAATATGTGAACAGAGTAAAACACTGCAGGAGTTTTAAGAAAAGACAAACACGGAAAGAGAGGTCAAACTGTTTTTCCTCATCTCAAGACTTTTTTTTTATTTTTCTCAAACTACAACATATATTCTTCAGAGCACAGTTTCTATCTATTCGCTAAAACCCATTGCTGCCTTTCAGTGTCAGGGGTAGACATTTCAGTTCTGGAGATGGCCGTCTTGTGTGCTGAGTATAGTGTGGATTTTGTCGTCTCTTTTATTTCGTTGGTCCATCGTTTTCGTTGTCAGTCTCCAGATCTACTTTCACTGTATCTGTGTAGCATAGCTTGCTGTGGTATGCTGTCTGATGGTAGTCTGCTGATGTGTGCAAACCATTTTATCTGTAGTTTCTTAATATATTCCAAGATTGAAATGGTACTGGCTCTTTGTCTAATGTTCTCATATCTCACTGTCTCTAAGCGATATTTCTAGGGTTCCCCAAGCATGCCATTTCAGCTGTCACACGTTTACGTTCATCTTGTGCTGTCGTTATCCATGTTTGGCACTACTAACACAGTGGGATAGGGAGCACAGATTGAACCATGATATCTCAAAGAACTCCTATGCTATCTCAGAGGAATTGCTCAGTTCTCTGAGAGAGGTACTCTGCTATCTTAGAGACTTTCTCTGATATCTGATTTTCTCTGCTATCTTAGAGACACAGATAGAGATCTCTGATAGAGATCTCGTCTCTGATCTCTTCTCTGATAGAGATCTGAGAGAATTGCTCTGCTATTTGAGATAATTGCTCTATCTTAGAGAATTGCTTTGCTATCTCTGATCTTCTCTCTCAGAGAATTCCTCTATATCAGATAGTTCTCTGCTATCTGAGAAAACCACTGCAATCTGAGAGAATTCCTATGATATCTTAAATAAATGTCCTACGATCTGAGAGAACTCCCCTGATATCTGAAAGAATATCTCTTTCTGAGAGAACTCCACTGCTATCTGAGAGATCTGTCCTGCTATCTGAGATTACTGATCTGCTATCTGGGAGAACTATCTGAGAGAACTGATCTGTTATCTGAGAGAACTATCTGATAGTACTGATCTGTTATCCGAGAGAACTGTCCTTCTATCTGAGATAACTGTCCTGCTATCTGAGAGAACTAATCTGTTATCTGAGAGAACTATCTGAGAGAACTAATCTGTTATCTGAGAGAACTATCTGAGAGAACTAATCTGTTATCTGAGAGAACTATCTGAGAGAACTAATCTGTTATCTGAGGAACTATCTGAGAGAGCTAATCTGTTATCTGAGAGAACTATCTGAGGCTACTGATCTACTATCTGAGAGAACTATCTGAGGCTACTGATCTACTATCTGAGAGAACTATCTGAGGCTACTGATCGACTATCTGAGAGAACTATCTGAGGCTACTGATCGACTATCTGAGAGAACTATCTGAGAGAATTGATCTGTTATCTGAGAGAACTATCTGAGGCTACTAATCGACTATCTGAGAGAACTATCTGAGGCTATTGATCTACTATCTTAGGCTACTGATCTACTATCTGAGGCTACTGATCTACTATCTGAGGCTACTGATCTACTATCTGAGGCTACTGATCTACTATCTGAGAGAATTCACGAAAACCCTAATCTGATCTTGTTCAGTGCCATACTCATCATGGCCTGTGAGTGTTTGGCATCAATTTTGGCTATTGCTCTCATGTGCATTGCATGTAGTTCTCTTTCATCGTGGTAACCGCACTTCTGTTTATAATTCTGAAATTCATTAAATGTGGTCCAACACTACTCTGGAAACACCAAAGAACGCCAGGGCTGGGTGCATTAAAAAAATGAATGTACTTGAAAATAAAAACAATATTACATTAATTTCAAATATGGTATACTGAACATGAGATGTCACAGCGTGCATCTTCTGAAACATTGACCTTTTCTGCAACAGTTAAAAGTATGTCTTAACCAATTATGACGCAAGTCATTTTATTTTTATTTCTTTGCACATGTGCAGTAGCCATTTTTAGCATCACCCGCTCGCTTATCGTGCCTTGTCATTTCTATATTTGGTTCATCTGTCGCTCTCACGACTTGTGTGCATACACTTTTTCTTCCTATTTCTGATACACATTTTTCTCCTTGTGTTTTCAATGTTGGTGATGTTTTTTTGTTTGTTTGTTGTTGTTTTTGTTTTTTTAATTAAAATTTTTAATTTTTTTTTAATTTTAAAATCTTCTGGAAAATACACATAAGCTAATGAACTTTGTGACAGCTTTTATGTAAATATACTTTTATCATCATCATCATGTGCAGCAATGGGTTGCCTAAATCAGAAAATATAGAATCCACATGTTCACGAACTGGAATCTTCTGCTCTGCGGAAGTGCATGCCCTAAGAATTGCTGCAGAATATTTTTTTTTTAAACAAGCCAATGTCAACAGGTGGTGTTTCTCACTTATCCATATTCTGTCCTACATAGAAGTGACAGCGGCAAGCTGTCAGACCAGAAGAAAAAGTGGAGCATAGGACAACTGGAGAAGTGAACATCCTTAACCGTGCATACTAAGTGACTCAATGAATATGATTCATAAAGTCAGTACAGGTAATGCATGTAGGCGATGAGTGGAGTCATTAGAGATAAAATGTGGGCGTCACAGATACAATTCACTCTTTGTTCCCGGACACGCAGGTGTGGAAGGAAACGAACGGGCCGACAAGTTAGCTAGTGTTGCCACTATAATTGTTGGTCAACCTATGAACCGACAGACATACACAGTGCTCTTCATGAGTCTGCAGAATCAGGGGATTATGAGATACACGCGCATGAGTCAATATCGAGAATGAGCGATGTGGGGGTGGGAATAGGCGTGGCCCGAAGAGAACACCAAACAGATATTTCACAGAGAGCATTGAATCAACATAGATCCGGACCATCAGCGACTATAGCCTGAGAGATTTCTAAAGTGAAGATCTGAGAAATTATAGATATGTTTGCTATAATACCTAATATCTGCTATCAACAAACACATATGGTACTATCATTATAACGCATAAGGGACTATCAGTATAACGCATATGGTACTATCATTATAACGCATAAGGGACTATCAGTATAACGCATAAGGGACTATCAGTATAACGCATATCGTACTATCATTATAACGCATAAGGGACTATCAGTATAACGCATATGATACTATCATTATAACGCATAGGGGACTATCAGTATAACGCATAAGGGACTATCAGTATAACGCATATCGTACTATCATTATAACGCATAAGGGACTATCAGTATAACACATATGGTACTAACAGTACAACACTATGGTACTATCAGTACACTACTATGGTACTTTCAGTAACACTATTGTACTATCAGTACAGAGCTATGGTAATATCAGTACAACACATATGGTACTATCAGTATAACATAGACACATGAACATTACAAACACATATTTGAATATTGCAGCTTACATGTGTATATTAACTATAATATAAAAATGTATATGCCACGCACAATGGAGTTTGCTTCAACCAAAATATCAGAACCGGTTTTGACGTTACTTGTTTTTTTTTAAAGTCACCACGAAATGTCACTTACAGAGGCAATTTAAAAATTCCTTTTCCTCAGGCTTCAGCTCAAATCAATCACTGTTTTTCATTCGTCGATTTCTCTTTTTAATTCTGTCATTTTCCCGATACTGGCGATGATTTCTTGTCAGAAGGACTGCCATAAATTTGATGTTATTTTGTTTTGTTTGCTGTACTGGAAACGTGTATGAGAGAGGTGTTATAAGTTTAGAATTTCTAAGCTTGTTAGCTACCATTATTTACAAGTCTATGCTTCATGTGTTGATGTGCAACAGAAGTGTCTTCCAATTCTTGTTCTTTCTCTCCCATATCGTTTTCATTGCTAGATCAGTGTTTGCAACCTTCTTTTATTTGCAGTTTTCTTTTGTTTGCAATCTTCTTTTGTTTGCAATCTTCTTTTGTTTCCAATCTACTTTTGAAGATTGTTGTCGGTACCAATTACAAGTTCTAACATCATAATTTGTGAAGATTGGTGTCGTGGTGCACTCTTAAGACAATTCGTTTTCTGTTGCCTTTTCTTGGGACAATATATCTTCTGTGGTTCCCTTTTGAGACAATTTTTATTCTTTGGTCCCCTATTGGAACAATATTTCCTGTGGTCCGAAACTCTATTGGACCATACATTTAAATAAATTATGTTAGTTTCCTTCGAGAGTTGATATTATATATCTCATTGAATATTGTTAACACTCTAACCATTATTAGTGTCCCCTCCCCCTTCTTGACTGGTATGCCACCCCCCCCCCGATGTTCGACATATGATTCATGTTGAGAATCACTGTACTAGTTTATTGTCCTTGTGTTATATGGGTCCGAAATGGAAATACACAATAGTCGCCTAGCCGCAAGTATGTGCATTGTAAGACAAGACTGAGATGGTTAGACGTGTCGCTAACTACACCCCATAGTCTTCTCTGTGATGAGGCCTACTGAGGCGTTAACAATTCCAACCTGTAATATTATCTGTGATGAGGCTTTTTGAGGCCCTAATTATCACACCCCATAGTCGTCTCTGGGATGAAGTCTGCTGAAGACCTATTGCCAAGAATTCTTTGTATGTGAATCAATAATTCTATCTCATGTCTCGAGATTGCAAGTCACATTAAAGACTCCCCCCCCCCATCCCGCTACCCAACTAGAAGGCAGTTGTGACTCCCTGCAGTCGTGACTCCCTGCAGTCGTGACTCCCTGCATTCGTGACTCCCTGCAGTCACATTGAGTCCAACGATTATTTATGACGTGCTAAAACTTTAGAAACATTCTATATCAAAAATAATGCAAGAGAAACGTACATCTGGAAATCTGAACGGCAGACTCTACTACCTGGTGCGTAGGGAATAAGAGTCAGAATCCACTACCTGGTGCGTAGGGAATAAGAGTCAGACTCCACTACCTCGCGCGTAGGAAATAAGAGTCAGACTACACTACCTGGTGCGTGGGGAATACGAATTAGACTCCAACACCTGGTGCGTAGGGAATAAGAATCAGACTCCCCCACCTTGAGCGTAGGGAATAAGAGTCAGACTCCACTACCTGGTGCGTTGGGAATAAGAGTCATAATCCACTACCTGGTACGTAGGGAATAAGAGTCAGACTCCACCACCTAGTACGTAGGGAATAAGAGTCAGACTCCACCGCCTGATGCGTAGGGAATAAGAGTCGGACTCCACCGCATGGTGCGTAGTGAATAATAGTCAGACTCCACCGCCTGGTGCGTAGGGAATAAGAGTCAGACTCCACCACCTGGTGTAGGTAACAAGAGTGAGAAACTCCTACTCTGAGTTCTACCATGATTAGCTAAGAAGATTGTTGTTGGTACCAGTTTCAAGCTCTGCCATCATTATCATTGTCTATCGTCCTGATGGAGATTATTAATCGAAAGTTGTGCTGTGTTCATAGTATGACTACTTTTAGTAGTCTTCTTCTTCTCGTTCGGAGTTTGACATGTCTACACATCAAGTCCTGTTTTCTTAATAAATGCTGCTGTATTTGAAAGCTCCTCCCATACAACTTTCTGTGGATATCCATCTCTGTGGGCCAGTGTTCTTCCCTTAACTGGTTTAGTGTATTGCAGTCTTGCAGGATATGTTCAGCTGTCTGTGCTGCCTGACCTAGTTTTTTTTCCTAGGTAATATAAATACATTAAGTTGTTTGCCATTGCTTTCTGAACGGTCCGGATGCTAAAATTCCTCTGGCGGGGATCGAACTCGGTACCTCGTCCGTTACAGACGTGCACTGTATCACCTCGCGACAGAACCGAATGTACATCTTTCTTGATACTATTGGTAGATAAAGTACATCTTTCTTGAAGTCGTGGCTGCTGCTATATTACCAGAACCATGACCTCCATTATTTTTTTTAATTGATTGAAAGCTCTGCTTTAACCAAATTAGACAAACCTGTGCTGTTGACAGGAGCGTACCTGTAAGAAGTATTAACCAAACTAGACTATCCGTCGCTGTTGACAGGAGCGTACCTGTAAGAGGTATTAACCAAAAACTATTGGTAGCATTTTCATTTACATATAGCCCTTCATTCTCTCATGTGCTCTGCGTTATGAGAGGCACCATGATTTCAGCGTCTGGGGTTACACATGACAACCTGGTAATTTGACCTCGTTATTCCCCTGTGATTCGAACTAAGGACCTAAAGTTTCAGAATACAGTGACAGACACCCGTGCCAGTGAGACCAGAATCTTACCCAGATCTCGGATCTAAAGCTACCTAAGGACGGTAGATTTGGCTGTCTTCTTCCAGTATTCTGGTATTTGCGTTCTCTCTCTCTCTCTCTCTCTCTCTGTGTGTGTGAGTGTGTGTGAGAGTGAGAGAGAGTGTGTGTGTGTGATCTGATTATCATCCCCTCTGTGCCAGTGGCTGACACTCTCCATCTTCGTCTATTTCAATTATGTTTCCTATCCAGGCTTTCTCGCGTGACCTTGTAACTGTTTTATAACTGTTTCGAAATTAGATCGACTGTTCTTTTTTCCCCAAAAGTATTCTTCTGATGATTGTTTACTGTGAGATTTGCTCGCTCGATCTTTTCAGTGTTTCGATTTTAAGGTATTTCATTAGAACATGAAGTTGTTATCTGTTTTCATGAGCAAATGTATAATGAAAAACATCACCGAATCCACACCTTATACAACTATTATACAACTTTCTACTGTGACGTCCCATTTGTTTTGCAACGTTACATACACTCAATCAGTCACACTGAATCAGTCACACTCAATCAGTCATTGCTTGTTATTCTCATACCAGAGCTGTCTGTAGATAATACGCTCTCCATACGGGTGCGGGGGTGGGGGTGTTTCTTAAGAGATAAAAGGCATTAGTGCGATTTCTTGTGTTAGATCTTTTTTTCTTATGAAAGATTTGATGATCCTCGTGTAAAGAATCACTTAAGGGGGTGGGGTGGGGGTCCTTTTGGTCAAGTTCATACTACTAAAAGTATTTGTTATTGAACAGCTTTATTGTCCAGTTTAGTACATGAATATACTGCCGGGTAACGCGGGCGTCAGAGGAAACGATAGAGCTGACACATTAGCAGGCAATGCTGCGATTAACGACACTGTAAAGAGAAGAGATAAAGCAGATTTGATTAAAACGGTCACACATGAAGATGGTGTCTATGAGACTGAAAACTTACACATACAAAGAAAGACATAAATGGAAGTGATTAGAGGTGAGGGAGGAAAATGTACTCTTTTTGGAGTGAACCGAAGATGAAGTAATCAACTTCTGCCTGGGACTGAGTCTACATACACTCTAATGGCTGCTGGGAAGGTGAGCGGGACACTTATAGGAGTTCCCTGTGTGCTATGATGCTAGTTTCTAAGGGGAGTACCCTGTGTGCTATGATGCTAGCTTCTAATGGGAGTACCCTGTGTGCTATGATGCTAGCTTCTAATGGGAGTACCCTGTGTGCTATGATGCTAGCTTGTAATGGGAGTACCCTGTGTGTTATGATGTTAGTTTCTAATGGGAGTACCCTGTGTGTTATGATGTTAGTTTCTAATGGGAGTACCCTGTGTGTTATGATGTTAGTTTCTAATGGGAGTACCCTGTGTGCTATGATGCTAGCTTCTAATGGGAGTACCCTGTGTGCTATGATGCTAGTTTCTAATCAAGAATCCTATTACTAAAAGTCATGTTTATGTATTTGTGAAAAATGTATTTGTGACTCCTTCCCACACGAAATACGGTCAATTCCCCCCCCCCCCCCCTCCGACAAAAAAGGTAGCCTATCTCTGATGTAGACAAAGGGGGGTGGGTGACACATCTAAACTGAAATCTGGCTAATATTGACATACAAAAATATATAATAATTCAATACACTCATACATTCGGTATTATATATAACAAAACATGACTAGAAATTTGCTAAGTACAATAGGGAGTGAGTTAACCAACCAGCCACAGGAACCGTAATCACGTATACCCGTTCAACGTCTGTTGGAGAAGACTATGCATCTGCCTGGACCGCAAAGACCACAGTTTATAGTCAATAACAATTATGAAACTGGCGTTGCTGAGATTCCATTTTCGTCACGCTATACGCCAAAACTGAACTACAGGGTAGTGTCTATTCGAGCGTTCCGTCAATGATGAGATATCGATTTCGGGGAACTAAGATTACTATTAGAAATTGATATGTATGCGCACTCACACAATGAGCGCAGTCAGGTCGTGCGTCAAGAATATTTTATTTTAAATCACAAAATGCCGACGTATATTGAAAATAATGTACGTTTTTAATACACCGTGTGGCAAGTACAAACGATAGAGCACTATCATCATTGTTATAAATGCTGTTAAGATTATTTTTCTCAGAATCATTTAGTCAATGGTGCTCGTGTATGTCGACTAAAATGTAGATCGTTATGAGGGTTCCCACGTTTGAGGTAATAAGGGCTCTGTTTAACTAATGAGATAAGAAAGGTTTCGTTTAACTAATAGGATAAGAGGGGTTCTATTTAACTAATGCGGCAAGAAAGGTTCCGTTTAACTAATAGGATAAGAAGGGTTCTGTTTAACTAATTATATAAGAAGAGTTCTGTTTAATTAATTGTATAAAAAGGGTTCTGTTTAACTAATGGGACAAGAAGGGTTATGTTTAACTAATGAGATAAGAAGGGTTCTGTTTAACTATTGAGATAAGAAAGGTTCTGTTTAACTAATTATATAAGAAGGGGTCTGTTTAACTAATTGTATAAGAAGGGTTGTTTTTAACTAATTGTATAAGAAGGGTTCTGTTTAACTAATGGGACAAGAAGGGTTATGTTTAACTAATGAGATAAGAAGGGTTCTGTTTAACTAATGAGACAAGAAGGGTTATGTTTAACTAATGAGATAAGAAGGGTTCTGTTTAACTAATGAGATAAGAAGGGTTCTGTTTAACTAATTATATAAGAAGGGGTCTGTTTAACTAATTGTATAAGAAGGGTTGTTTTTAACTAATTGTATAAGAAGGGTTCTGTTTAACTATTGAGATAAGAAGGGTTATGTTTAACTAATGAGATCAGAAGGGTTCTGTTTAACTAATGAGATAAGAAGGGTTCTGTTTAACTAATGAGATAAGAAGGGTTCTGTTTAACTATTGAGATAAGAAGGGTTATGTTTAACTAATGAGATAAGAAGGGTTCTGTTTAACTAATGAGATAAGAAGGGTTCTGTTTAACTAATGAGATAAGAAGGGTTCTGTTTAACTATTGAACTACATCGTAGTATGTCTGGCAGCCATCATTGAAAACCTATTGGCAAAGAATCAACACAAGTAAATTGTTCGTTTGTTTGGATATCCGAGAGTTACGAGTGAAGAAACTCTTGTTTCCTATGTTCAATAAGAATGTTTCTCTAGAACTTTCTGTCATATAGAGAGGGAACTTTCTTGTATGCGGTGCTTTGACAGAAAGACCTCCTAGTCAGTAAGATCAATAATACATATTTTCTTGTACCCCAATCAGAAATGTGTACTTTACTACGGCGCATACGTGAAGTCAGGGTACAGATGGGGAAGAGGGTGCACAAAGAATACTCTGGTTTGATAACATGAAGGAATGGTTAGTTTGTGATTTTTCTATAAGTGTGTCCGATGGTCGCAGATAGAGATGTGTGGCGAGGTGTTTTTTTGTACTGACGTTTTCAATGTCGAATCCATGCGTCCATAATGGGTTGTGAATTTATTATTATTATTATTATTATTGGTAATGCAATTTCTCACCACATTTTCTATAGCGGACTGCATGCAAAAGTTGATGTGGTCAGTTTAACGTCGACAGCTGATCTATATTTATAGATAAATGTGTTGATCTATATTTGTAGATAAATGTGTTGATCTATATTTCGAGATGTTATCGACTCGTAAACAGTTTATATGGTTTAAAACGTGCATAAGACAAGAGACAGGAGATGTTGGAGATACGTTGCAGCCAACCTTCGTTGCGGAAACGGCACTTGATGATGATGATGATGATGATTAAATTAAATATATTTCTTCTGTTGCGGTACGTGTTTTTCTGTTGAAGGTACATACTTTCTAACAAATGATATGAGTCCAATTTTGTATATCAGAGATTTTTGACAATCAAAAGTAATGGAGGTTGTGAGTCACAAAACTAAAACCTCTGAGAAATATATATTGTGAATTCAAAGCATGGGAATTTTACAACGGACATTGCTAGAAAAACAATGCATGCATTCAATATGATGCAGCCAAATATTGATTATGCAGTTAGCTATTGTACAAATCTAATATTTCTATGTAAACAAAGCAGAAATATACAAATAGTCATATATTGTGAAAATTGAAATTCCTTTGATTTCTTCGTCGACGAAAACGACAAGAATGTGTAATGATTTCTAAGGTCAGTAAAAAAGAAAGCTTGCCGTCTACAATTACCGGACTTAACAAGACTTGACAAGAGAAATAATGACTTCTGTTCAATCGACACTCACTGGTCTTTATGGGGTGTATAGCGCGAAAATGAAGAAAGAATGAGTGGAAGATGATAGACAGACTGGAGATAGACACTTACGCTGACGGTGACGGGAGATTGAGTCATATAACCGGTTTACAATCGGCGGAACATACATAGAACTTATGCTGTTTTGCAACTGTTGTACCGTCTTCATTTACTCACAAGTTAATCAATCAGTCAATAGATTATAACTTTTAATATATCAATCAGTCAATAGATCAGAACCTTTAATCAATCAGTGAATAGATTATAACATTTCACCAACTAGTAGGGTGTTTACCACTAGTAGTAAATGTCTTCAAGAAATAGGCATAGATGTAAAATACATAAGACTGCATTAATAAGGTATTAAAACAACTACTCAACATACATAGAAATAAAAAGAGGGGTAAGACAAGGATGCATTTGATCACCAAGCCTATTTAATATCTACACAGAGAATATCTTTTAAAATGTAAAAGAAATGTTAGGGCTCAAGATCAATGGGAAAATAATAATATACAGATGACACTGTTCTTTTAGCAGAAAGTGAATATGAACTACAAAGACTAATAGATCAAGTCAATAACTCTAGTAAAACATATGGACTGGATATAAATATTTATTTAAAAAACCATGATAATTTGCAGACGTTTTTTAAACGTGCAGACCTTTGCACAAATTAACAGAGGTTTGTACACACCAGTAGACCTATGTACAAATCAGTAGACCAATGTACAAATTAGTAGACCTATGTACAAATCAGTAGACCTCTGTACAAATTAGTAGATGTCTGTACAAATCAGTAGATGTCTGTACATATCAGCAAACTTCTGTACATATTATAAAACATACATAGAAACGTACGTTTCGACAGAATAGCTCATGCGTTTTGCAGTCTAGGAGATAGACCAGCAGATGCAGGTCCATATGTGCTTGAGGGTTAGTTCGCCATCTCCTTCACCGCCACTCTTTATGCAATCATAACATGAGAGATTTAGTATTAAGGAAACAATCCTAAAAGGTGGTAAACCGGTTTCTCTATCATTTTTTAAAATGTTTTTCAAATATAAATGTCACCAAAAGTATCACACGAACATGTACACATGAGACATACGAACATGTACAAATGAAACAAGAGAACATGCAGAAATGAGGCCCGCAAAGGAAAAAATGATTTTAAAAAGATAAACTGCCTTTCCATCTTACTGAAAACATAACGTCGGCCCATATACCTAGAAATGTGTATCAAACGTATGTACGGCCCACTCTCCTAGAATTTTGTGTTAACTGTTTCGGATGAATCAAGCAAGCATCAATAGATTAGCATTTGTCCATCCACATAAATTGACATTCATGACAAACAGACAAACACACATTCGAATCGAAAAGCAGACATTTATGCAGACTGCTTCACTCTCATACTGAAAACGGTTGTTCTAGTATGCATTCCCGCCTGTGTGTTGCCAGAGCCCTAAAGGGGAGCAAAGACTAGCAACATTGTGTACCTTCCACGCATGTCGTAAAAGGCGACTAAGGAGGTTATGGGATGGAGTTGGCTGTTCCATCTCATATAGGGTCAGTGACCCAAAGCCGTGCTGAAATCGGATGTGTCAGGCCGAAAGGCGCAGATATCGCACCAATGCTGTAAACCATGACACAACGCATCCCGTTCTCCGGACTACATCCTGCTAATCTGCAGGAGTTTGAGAACAAACGCAGAAGAAGTATGCATTCCTAGACTCAAACTATATACATGTAGACAGAACAACAGACACTGCAAGTTATATGTACTGTACTTGAACAAGACAAACCAGAAACAAAGACTACTAGAAGAATGTGTCAGAAATGGGGTAAGGTTTCTTTCGTAAGTCGAAATCGATTAAATTTTTCACACACAAGACACTACAGTAGACTAAATCTATGTCTGTCTCATTATGTCTGTCTGATACTATCTCCATAATTTCACTTCTAATTTGTATGTCTCATCAATTTTCTTGTCTTTTGTTTATGTATCAGAGTACACGAATGTTCGCGTGTCTTACTTTCATATTTACATGTTTATTCCTGGTGTCTTCCCATGATTGTACCCTTATTTCTATTCATTATAGCATAAAGAACATGAGATTTATTATTGAGGGTTATTCCCCGTGTACCCTTCTGTACCCATGACTGTACCCTTATTTCTATGCATGTTCATTATAATGGTACACAATATATAACATCGACACACAATTATAAACTACATTGAATGACTGTATACACTTCACTAAATGACTCCTTTATAATAATAATTTTATTACTATTATTATTATTTTATTTTTGTGCCGAGACATGCGGGAGTCCGGAGTAATGAGAGAGCAGATAGGTTGGCCGCCCACGCTGCTACTACTGCTGTTGCTGGAGCGATGGATCGAGCAGACATTTTGAATGCCCTACGAAATACGTACGAACAAATGAGTGTACAAGTGACGATGACTCTTGTTCCATGACTAGAATAAGTGAGCTTGTTTTGATATGTTGTGTAGTTAGAAAGGAGCGGTTTCTGGGCGAGAAAGAATGATTGTCAGTCAACGACGTACTGCGACCGTCAGTCATCGTGTAATGATAGATACATTCAAGGAAAGATCTGAGCACCTATGGACTTGTGCAATAACGATGATCCAACGACTAACTAACTCCTTTATAAACTTTAATAAACAACTATACAAAAATTTCACAATGTGAAAATGCTACTGTATACGTCACTAAATGATTACATGATCCCACTATACACATCACTTAATGACTGCATGACACCACTATAAACCTCACTCAATGATTATTAAAAGTTCACACTAAACGACAACACCATACACCTCACTAAATTACTACCTTTATAAACCTCACTAAATCACTACGCTATAAACCACATTAAATTACCACACGTTCATCAAACAGTATATGTATCACAACTTTGGTCTGCCCTCTCCTTCTAGCACCCTGTGATAGTTCATCAAACAGTATTTGTATCACGGGTTTGGTGTGCCATCTTCTTCTAGCAACCTGTGGAAGTTCATCAAACGGTATTTGTTTTGGGGCACAGAAACATTGTAGTTCAAATAATGTTAAGTCTAAAATTATATTCATTTTTTGCTTATTGCGGCGTTGATTTGGTGTATGAGTATTCATATTCTGATGGTTTAAGCGATCGATTTGGTGGGTGTATGCGAATGTTGCAAATGTGTACATGTACATACATTGTATTGTATTGCTCATAGGGCGTACACAAAATACTTCACTGTAATTGGGTTTCCCTATTGGTGCGCCGTCCTTCTCAACAAAGCAGCATGCAGACTGCCAAAAAACTACTTGTAGCTGGTAACTCTGTAATTACAAGTGCTAACCCCATAGATTTCCGAAATATTGCACCATTATATAGATTGTCATTGTCCCGGATCGAACCGGCAATCTCCTGAACACAAGGTAAATGGTTTAACTGCTACTCCAAGATGATCAGCATATATGTGCGTGTTATAGTCGTGCGTGTGTGTCTGTATGTATGCAGCAGTGACATGTGGAGCTCTAAGTGTAGAGTCAGTATATGTGCGTGTGTGTGTGTATGCAGCAGTGACATGTGTAGTTCTGAGTGTAGAGTCAGTATATGTGTGCGTGCGTGTGTGTGCGTTTATGTATGTATGTATATATGTATGTATGTATGTATGTATGTATGTATGTATGTATGTATGTATGTATGTATGTATGTATGTATGTATGTATGTATGTATGTATGTATGTATGTATGTATGTATGTGTGTATGTATGTATGTATGTATGTATGTATGTATGCAGCAGAGACGTTGAGCTCTGAGTGTAGAGGCTTTCTGATTACGTTTTCCATTTTGTTTTTCAATATCTAATTTTTTTTTCTACTTTATTTTACTGAAGAAATTTCGTTCATCATCGACTGCTCTCTGGGAGACTATCTTCACACCTTCACTCTGTTCCTCTCTCTCTCTCTCACTCTGCCATGCCTCCCCCTCTTGCCACATGACCAACAGCTCTTCGCCATGGCGTGAGAAAGACGAGTCAGAACATATATAAAACATTGAATCGGTTCAACAGCCAAAAATGGCTTCTGTGCTCACTCAATGGTAAATAATTCAATAGATTCAGATTGCCTCAGAAGAACCGTTTCAACTGGTGACCTAGATATTTCAAGTGTAGTCGAGACCTTTGGACAAGTCCTTCTATCAAGAGTCCTGCTGTCTGATCCCAAAAACGTCACTTATCTGAGCTGATCCGAGTTAGTCCACGCATTTAATTGGCGGAAGAAACAAATTATACGCAAAGGGACCACTCATTAGATAAGTGGTGCTATTTACTATCTGTGCGCAGAAATTTTCAAGTCAAGGATTTGAATATGACATTCCGGCTTCCCTGACAGAGACACTAGCAGTAGAGTATATTCCCAACACGCCCACACGTGGTCGTGGATCGAGCACAGCAACAGCCAAACCATTCCACATAATGCTGACAATGTTAATGTTAGTATATACACTAACATCTTATCATATTCAACACGTAGCCATCACCCTACTATTTTGAACTATAGTGATTTTATAGGCAATATTTACGCTCTGTATATTGTCATTGCTATCAGAGGGTGCACATCTACCTGCGACGAAAACTGAACATTGTACATTAGCAGCCTGACTGACTCTCTGTACAACTGTGTACATTAGCAGCCTGACTGGCTCTCTGTACAACTGTGTACATTAGCAGCCTGACTGGCTCTCTGTACATTAGCAGCCTGACTGGCTCTCTGTACATTAGCAGCCTGACTGGCTCTCTGTACATTAGCAGCCTGACTGGCTCTCTGTACATTAGCAGCCTGACTGACTCTTTGTACATTAGCAGCCTGACTGACTCTTTGTACATTAGCAGCCTGACTGACTCTTTGTACATTAGCAGCCTGACTGGCTCTTTGTACATTAGCAGCCTGACTGACTCTTTGTACATTAGCAGCCTGACTGGCTCTTTGTACATTAGCAGCCTGACTGACTCTTTGTACATTAGCAGCCTGACTGACTCTTTGTACATTAGCAGCCTGACTGGCTCTTTGTACATTAGCAGCCTGACTGACTCTTTGTACATTAGCAGCCTGACTGGCTCTTTGTACATTAGCAGCCTGACTGACTCTTTGTACATTAGCAGCCTGACTGGCTCTCTGTACAACTGTGTACATTAGCAGCCTGACTGGCTCTCTGTACATTAGCAGCCTGACTGACTCTTTGTCCATTAGCAGCCTGACTGACTCTTTGTACATTAGCAGCCTGACTGACTCTTTGTACATTAGCAGCCTGACTGACTCTTTGTACATTAGCAGCCTGACTGACTCTTTGTACATTAGCAGCCTGACTGACTCTTTGTACATTAGCAGCCTGACTGACTCTTTGTACATTAGCAGCCTGACTGGCTCTCTGTACAACTGTGTACATTAGCAGCCTGACTGGCTCTCTGTACAACTGTGTACATTAGCAGCCTGACTGGCTCTCTGTACATTAGCAGCCTGACTGGCTCTCTGTACATTAGCAGCCTGACTGGCTCTCTGTACATTAGCAGCCTGACTGGCTCTCTGTACATTAGCAGCCTGACTGGCTCTCTGTACATTAGCAGCCTGACTGGCTCTCTGTACATTAGCAGCCTGACTGGCTCTCTGTACATTAGCAGCCTGACTGGCTCTCTGTACATTAGCAGCCTGACTGGCTCTCTGTACATTAGCAGCCTGACTGGCTCTCTGTACATTAGCAGCCTGACTGGCTCTCTGTACATTAGCAGCCTGACTGGCATTCTGTACAACTCTGTACATTAGCAGCCTGACTGGCTCTCTGTACAACTGTGTACATTAGCAGCCTGACTGGCTCTCTGTACAACTGTGTACATTAGCAGCCTGACTGGCTCTCTGTACAACTGTGTACATTAGCAGCCTGACTGGCTCTCTGTACAACTGTGTACATTAGCAGCCTGACTGACTCTCTGTACATTAGCAGCCTGACTGACTCTCTGTACAACTGTGTACATTAGCAGCCTGACTGGCTCTCTGTACATTAGCAGCCTGACTGGCTCTCTGTACATTAGCAGCCTGATTGGCTCTCTGTACATTAGCAGCCTGACTGGCTCTCTGTACATTAGCAGCCTGACTGGCTCTCTGTACAACTCTGTACATTAGCAGCCTGACTGGCTCTCTGTACAACTGTGTACATTAGCAGCCTGACTGGCTCTCTGTACATTAGCAGCCTGACTGGCTCTCTGTACATTAGCAGCCTGACTGGCTCTCTGTACATTAGCAGCCTGACTGGCTCTCTGTACATTAGCAGCCTGACTGGCTCTCTGTACAACTCTGTACATTAGCAGCCTGACTGGCTCTCTGTACAACTGTGTACATTAGCAGCCTGACTGGCTCTCTGTACAACTGTGTACATTAGCAGCCTGACTGGCTCTCTGTACAACTCTGTACATTAGCAGCCTGACTGGCTCTCTGTACAACTGTGTACATTAGCAGCCTGACTGGCTCTCTGTACAACTCTGTACATTAGCAGCCTGACTGGCTCTCTGTACAACTGTGTACATTAGCAGCCTGACTGGCTCTCTGTACAACTCTGTACATTAGCAGCCTGACTGGCTCTCTGTACAACTGTGTACATTAGCAGCCTGACTGGCTCTCTGTACAACTGTGTACATTAGCAACCTGACTGGCTCTCTGTACAACTGTGTACATTAGCAGCCTGACTGGCTCTCTGTACAACTCTGTACATTAGCAGCCTGACTGGCTCTCTGTACAACTGTGTACATTAGCAGCCTGACTGGCTCTCTGTACAACTGTGTACATTAGCAGCCTGACTGGCTCTCTGTACAACTCTGTACATTAGCAGCCTGACTGGCTCTCTGTACATTTCTGTACATTAGCAGCCTGACTGGCTCTCTGTACAACTCTGTACATTAGCAGCCTGACTGGCTCTCTGTACAACTCTGTACATTAGCAGCCTGACTGGCTCTCTGTACATTTTTGTACATTGGTAGCTCGTCTGGCTCTCTGTACAACTCTACACATTGGTACCTCTTCTGGCTCTCTGTACATTGTCAGCCTGACTGACTCTCTATACCACTCTGTTCATTGGTACCTCGTCTGGCTCTCTGTACAACTCTGTACATTAGCAGCATGACTGGCTCTCTGTACAGCTCTGTACATTAGCAGCCTGAATGGCACTCTGTACAAGTCTGTACATTGGCAGCCTGACTGACTCTCTGTACAGCTCTGTACATTAGTACCTCGTCTGACTCTCTGTACAACTCTGTACATTGGTAGCTTGTCTGACTCTCTGTACAACTCTGTACATTGGTAGCTCGTCTGACTCTCTGTACAACTCTGTACATTGGTAGTTCGTCTGGCTCTCTGTACAACTCTGTACATTGGCAGCGTGACTGGCTCGCTGTAGAACTCTGTACATTGGCAGCGTGACTGGCTCTATGTACAACTCTGTACATTAGCAGCCTAACTGGCTCTCTGTACAACTCTGTAAATAGGTAGCTCGTCTGGCTCTCTGTACAACTCTGTACCTTAGCAGCACGACTGTCTCTCTGTACATTGGCACTCTGACTGGCTCTCTGTACAACTCTTTACATTGGTAGCTCGTCTGACTCTCTATACAACTCTGTACATTGACAACCTGACTCGCTCTGTGTACAACTCTGTACATTGACAACCTGACTCGCTCTCTGTACAACTCTGTACATTGACAGCCTGACTCGCTCTCTGTACAACTCTGTACATTGACAGCCTGACTCGCTCTCTGTACAACTCTGTACATTGACAGCCTGACTCGCTCTCTGTACAACTCTGTACATTGAATGACGATCGGGTTGTCGGGTTATTGCACGTTTATTCGCTTGTTATTAGTAATGTTTACAGATATAGTAATAATGTACCATTTCAGTATGTTGGTAACTACTCCGTCAATCCACGTTCTTCTGGGTTTTCCTCTGTGTCTTGCTATTTCCATTTTCATGTTGTATGCTCTTGCCGCTGGCCAAGAAGGATTCATTCTCATTACGTGGCCGAATCATTTCAATTTTCTTTTCCAATATATTTGACTACTGTTGTTGTACCATTATTTCTTGTAAACTCCTCCTTTCTCACATGATCTCTTTATGTTCTGTTTGCTGCTTTTATTAGATATCTATTTCACTCGTAGCAAGCTCTCTCCCTTGTTCTTTAGTTAGTGTCCATGTCTGACTTTGAAAACAAAATGTTGGGATGAATATTGAATTTATGATTTGGAGTGTGTTTCATTAATCATGATTTATATTATTGCCTAATTTTTCTTGTAATTTCCCGTGGTAAAAGAAATCAGAGACGAATGGGAAATCCGAATTCTATTACCAACGGCTTTCAAGTTCGAAAATAAAAACGGTAATTTGGCTTGTCTTCATATTATGCGAGGGTTTTTATAGTCTTTATATCAAGGTTGTATACCGAGGAGCGCTTTAGCCAAGTTGATAGTGAGCTTGCTTGCTATGACCGGGTTATAGCATGATACGTCCGGGCAGCAATCAAAAATCCAGGTTGTGATTTCTCGCTTGACACAACCACTCCTCTAGTTAACCCAGCTGTAAATGAGTACCTGACGCATAAGTTGGGAGGTAAAGACAGCAAGGAAAGGAACTGGCCAACCTTCCTAATAGTGGATGCGGCTTTGAATATGACTAGTTATCTTCATCTCCGACGGCAGGTTTCTGCCATGGAATATACCTTTACCTTTACGGGAAAACACAGTCATAATGGTATTTGAACTGATACCTTACGACAGTGAGACTGACGTTATAACCATTCTGCCACTATGCTCACTCAACTGATATGTTAATTTTCACATACATCCGCCACTGTTCTTCTGCAGACGCATTCTATAGCTCATTTCTCTGAGGCTGGATAGCTGTTAGTGGTAGAAAATTAATACAAATGTATACTGGAAATCGAACTATGAAAACCCGACTACGACAACAGAGCATGAACTGCTGTTGCTTCGTGTGGCTCAGACATTTCTCTTTCTAGAGTGCACACGTTATTTGTATATAAAGATTACGCAAATATATGTATAAACGTAGATCTCTACACAAGGTATAAATGTAGATCTTCACACAAGTCATATCCAGTATTAATTGTTAATGATAGTATATCCATAAATGTATAACTTCACACAGGACCGAAGAATTTAGATTTTTTTACAGGGGGAGGATGGTAGCTATTTATGAAAAGGGGCATTATTTGGAATTTTATTGACCCTGTCTTTAGGAAAACCATTGGGGGGGGGGTAGGGGAGGGATAGTTTCCTACTTCTTTGTCTTGCTTTCCAGCACTAACTATTATGTTCTAAATTCCTAGGTGGCTGTGGGGGGAGGGGGTTGTGCATCCCACAATGCCCTCCTGTCTCCATGCTTTTTGTCAGCATCATGAGACTGCAGATTGTTCTCTATGTAATTCTGTCTCGTTTGTCTAGTGTACTGTATGTAGGTATGTCTATACAAGTTGTGTCCTTGTGTGCGAGCACCATGCGCCTTCTTTCTCATAAAAATAATTGAACGTTTCTTAGTGTCTTAAGAGAGAAGAGGTGATTATAGTGAGACACCAAGATAAAAGACACTTATTGTGAGACACCAAGATAAAAGACACTTATTGTGAGACACCACGACATAAGAAACACCTATGATGAGCCAACAAGACATTAAAGACAATTATGGCGAGACACCAATACTTAAAAACACTTATAGTGAGACACCAAGATACTAATGTTACTTATGGTGAGAGATCAACATTAAAGACACGTAGGGTGAGACACAAACACATAATTGGCACTTATTGTGAGACGTGACGACGCTAAATATACTTATAGTGAGACACCAACAGTTTTAAATAAAGCATTTGTGATGATACATTATCAGTTAAAAGACACATGTGGTAAGACAGGAACAGTTAAAAACACTTATGATGAGACACCAACAGTTAAAAGTCTCACAATGGTGAGACACCAAAACATACCTGGAGGAAAGACTTACAGATGAGTCTGGGATGGGCAAGACGTGAAACGAAATGAAAACAAGTTCTAGCGATAGAAGAGATGTTATGAGTCTATGCTCCGTAAGTGACACGCAATTAAATAGATAGTCAATCACGGCTTTTAAATCATTTACTCAAGTCCATTTTTATAGCTCGGAGCATGACCATTAATCTAATGGCGGTTGCAATTGTGGTAATCTTTTCACCACGACATTCGGTAGCATTTTAAAACAACGCCTTCTACATACCTTGTCAAGAGCGTCTATACAGGCAACTTAAACCTGGTAGCCCAGTTAAATACTGTCTAAATTTCGGCAAATGTCCTTGGACTGAATGTCTCATGTGTTGCCTGGAGTAATAATACCTGATTAAAGTTTTCGTTCTGACTTTAGTTCGATAATTTTTGTCAAGAATGAGAGAGAAGGAATCAAAACTCAAACTCGTTTAAAAGTCATAAATATATGAATGACTTTATTGATACGAATTAATTCGCGAATATTTACAGCGGAGTATAAAAACATTAATAGCACAGTTTGGCTAAGTTTGTGTTTGTTAGGGTCAGAAGTGAGATAATCTGCCCAAAGTCGATAGTACTTAAAAATAATGCAGCAGCATAGATTGTGTGTGATTTAAGCTGTCATCTAGAAATCGTGCAAGGGGAACTTGAATAAATATGTTCCATTTTGGTTTCTTGTCATTTGGAAATCTATACTCAATAGGGGGAGTAACTGCATGTGCAGCTCTCGAAGGGGAAAGAACCTCGTAAATAGCTCATAGATCTCAATAATAATGGGAGATATTTATTCTCCTTCTGTTAGATATTCCCTCCTCTTGTCAATGCCGGCTTCATTGCTCGTTTCCGGCTTTTACTGCGGGATCAGTGTTTCCCCTCGCCCCTTAATTGCCAGAATTGTTACCCCGATTAGCTCTACACTGAGTGCACAGTGGCAAATGACTGGCGCTTTGTGCGCAGCTACCGGAAGCCGTTAATATTTGAAATGTCTTCAAGGGAAAAATGAGTTCATTTCTGGACTTGTAAGGTGGTTTCTCATTTCTGTCTAGTGAATGATATTAGAAACAAGTTATTCTATTCTTCTGGAGTTTGTAGTGAAGACTCTTCAATACAATGGTTGTGAGAAAATTTGTCATAGCGATAACGTAAAACAGGTTGTCTTTCAGTGGAGATCAGAAGATTTTCCATACAATTTTTTTCAAAAAGTTATATTAAATCGATGTAAACATTGAATTCTGTAGCTCACAATAAACAGTATGCCTTCTTAGAACAGTGATTCTCAAACTTTCTATTGCAGCTATCAGTCAAGTTGTTTCCCAATCTGCTAGTTTTGCTGAGAGTTAAATATAGTTTATATGTGTATACTTATATACGCGAAGACATCAAATACACCTGTAAGACACCGACAGTTTAAACACACTTTTGATGAGACACTAACAGTTTAAAAAAACACATGTGGTAAGACACGAACAGTTTAAAGACACATGATGAAACTTCAAATGATGAAAGGATGAAACTTCAAATGATGAAACTTCACATGACCACAAGACGTAGAGTATTGACATTACTGAAATCAAGGTTGCCCAAATTTATTCTTCCCGACACAACGGAGTAGACAGTCACCAGAC
Source organism: Meghimatium bilineatum (assembly GCA_034231615.1). Classification (NCBI taxonomy): domain Eukaryota; kingdom Metazoa; phylum Mollusca; class Gastropoda; order Stylommatophora; family Philomycidae; genus Meghimatium; species Meghimatium bilineatum. The sequence goes on from CM067309.1 coordinate 29,173,602, forward strand.
AAAATTTGAGGTCAGCCCCCAACCTCCACCTCCATAGTCATCGCTTACAACTTCCATTGCAAGAGGCAGTCTTCTACCTAATCTTTTTTTCTCCATTATTCTTTTTTCTTCCAACAACAGGCAATCGATTTCCATTGGGGACATATTTATGACTTTTTCACTTTGTCCTAAAATAATACGACTTTTCATTATTCTATCCATCCCTCTATCTCTCTCTCTCTCTCTCTCTCTGTTTCTCTCTCTTATTATCAAGGAGAATTTAGTCACGACAAAAAGATATTTAGTTGTAATAGCGTTGTGTACTTTAACGTACTTGAAGAGAGTTCTATTTCATCCCCATACACCGTTAAATTAATGCTCATGTTTCTCTAATGTTATCGCATCACCCTCTATGTCAGTGACTCTCTCAGTCACTATTACTACATGTAGCCATTTACCTTATTTAATGCGAGGTCTTGTCTGTACAACTAATATCATATTCTCTCTTATTAGTAAACTTATATTATTTGAAAACTAGCATGGTTCGGACATGTATGCAGGCACGATTCCTTGTCAAAAACAATACTGCAGGGAACTGTCGAGGGTGGAAGAAGCAGTGGAGTCAAAATAAAGACATGGACAGAGAACATCAAGGAATGGACAGGGCAAGATATTTCCACACCAATCCGCATCGCTGAGGATAGAATTCGCTGGAGGACTCTGTATGCTGAAGCATCCAATGTGGTACCCCTACGACCCTGAAGGGTTATGGGTTTATTGATTGATTATTTAGAAACGTATCTTATTAGTATAGAACACCTAGCGTGGTCGTATCTCTTGTCAGTATATACAAATAACTTGATCTTAGCTCTTCTCACATTATATACAACTAACGTAAGCTTCTCTCTTATCAGTATACACAACTAACTTGATCTTTCTTTCTAGTATACACAACTAACTTGATCTTTCTTGCTAGTATACACAACTAACTTGATCTCCTCTCTTGCTAGTATACACAACTAACTTGATCTCCTCTCTTGCTAGTATACACAACTAACTTGATCTCCTCTCTTGTTTATTTTCTTGCAGTTGGTGACTAAAACCAAGAAGATTTTTATAGGCGGACTTTCTTCCACAACCACCATAGAAGATTGTAAGAAGTACTTTTCACAATATGGCAAGGTAAGTTGTCAAATTTGATGTTGATTGTGATATGCATATTATTAGATGTTTTATCGCAGAAATGTGGACACTAAAACAAGGCCGAATGCTTCGTAATCGAAATGTTGTTTGTTTTACACTAACATACACACAGTTATATCACGGGGGACAAAAATACGGTTTCTGGCTAAATCCGGCCCGCTAACCATTATTACTGGCCCTCTGGGCTTATTTCAAATGACAAATGCACTGGCCTGATGTCGATAACTCTGGTTGATGATTACTGTCTCTACTCCCTCTGAACTTTCCCATCAAGCAAAAATAATAATACAAGTTCTTGGCGGTATGCAACTCAGAAAATACCGAATCTGGTCTGTCCACAAGAAAAGATTGCCCACATCTAAGCTATTAGATGTCATTTCAAAATTTGAGATGTGACGTTATATTAAAAATTCCCTTCATTTCTTGGAAACTGTAATGCTGTTCGTCCGTCGAAGTCGACGATGACCAGTCAGATCAACTGGGATGATGATGAAAATGATGGTGTCTATAGTATGGCCGACTGTGACTAATGAGTCCCATGTGTGCTTGGAATTGTCTACCACACTCTGGGCATTTGTGAGAGGAGTTTTATAAATGAAACTTTCTATTTAGGAGACACGATCAAGAGAGGTTTATACATGACGCAAGTAAGGAGACACGATTAAGAGAGGTTTATACATGACGCAAGTAAGGAGACACGATTAAGAGAGGTTTATACATGACGCAAGTAAGGAGACACGATTAAGAGAGTTTTATACATGACGCAAGTAAGGAGACACGATTAAGAGAGGTTTATACATGACGCAAGTAAGGAGACACGATTAAGAGAGTTTTATACATGACGCAAGTAAGGAGACACGATTAAGAGAGGTTTATACATGACGCAAGTAAGGAGACACGATTAAGAGAGTTTTATACATGACGCAAGTAAGGAGACACGATTAAGAGAGGTTTATACATGACGCAAGTAAGGAGACACGATTAAGAGAGGTTTATACATGACGCAAGTAAGGAGACACGATTAAGAGAGTTTTATACATGACGCAAGTAAGGAGACACGATTAAGAGAGTTTTATAAATGACACTTGCTAAGAAGGAGATACTACTAAGAGAGATTCATAGATGGCACCTGCTAGCAAGGAAACACGATCAAGAGAGATTCATAGATGGCACCTGCTAGCAAGGAGACACGATCAAGAGAGATTCATAGATGGCACCTGCTAGCAAGGAGACACGATCAAGAGAGATTCATAGATGGCACCTGCTAGCAAGGAGACACGATCAAGAGAGATTCATAGATGGCACCTGCTAGCAAGGAGACACGATCAAGAGAGATTCATAGATGGCACCTGCTAGCAAGGAGACACGATCAAGAGAGATTCATAGATGGCACCTGCTAGCAAGGAAACACGATCAAGAGAGACTTGTGATCATTTACAATACATTCCTACCGTTATGTTAAGATGTAGAAAATAAACATTGTTTAGTTGTTATAATTTTCTAGGTAATAGAAATACGTTAAGTAGGTTGCCATTGCTTTCTGAAGTCCAGATGCATAAGTGAGGGGGGTCCAGATGCATCAGAGAATACTATACTGCACCGTCACAGAACCCGACCATGCCTACATGTCACAGAACATGACCATGCCCCTACACCGTCACATAATCCGACCATGCCCCTACACCGTCACAGAACCCGACCATGCCTATATGTCACAGAACATGACCATGCCCCTACACCGTCACATAATCCGACCATGCCCCTACACCGTCACAGAACCCGACCATGACCCTACACCGTCATAGACTCCGACCATGCCTGCATATACTAGACCGTCACAGAGCCCGACCATGCCTATATATTCTGTTATATTGTCCTTCTATGTATATGGACAGTGAAGATCTTAGAATTGTGCGTAATATATACTGGCAACATGAAGCAGCCATGAAAGTGCATAATATAACTGGGAAGTATATATAAATAAAACAAGGTGTACGCCAGGGATGTGTATTGTCACCAGATTTATTTTCTCTTTACAGTGAGAATATATTGATATCAGTTAAGAATATGCAAGGCGTTAACATAGGAGGACACAATATCAATAATCTACGATATGTAGATGATACTGTGTTGATAGCAGAAAGCCTAGGACATCTCCAAGTTCTGTTAACCAGGATGGTGATAGAAAGTGAACAAAATGGTCTTAGTTTGAACATAAAAAAGACAGAGACAATGATAATATCAGGAAATAGTATCCCACCAAATAGTAAAATAGTATTAAATGAGAAAAACGTAAAGCAGGTGAATAGTTTCAAATATTTAGGAACATTAATAACTTCAGATGGTAAATGCAAAACCGAAATTATAAGCAGAATAGGACAAATAAAAGTAGCATTACATAAAATGAAAAATATTCTGTGCTACAATTCCATATCGATGGATACTAGAAAACGTGTCCTCAAATGCTACATTGAACCAGTGCTACTCTATGGAAGTGAAGCATGGACAATAAATAGTGGCTGCAGTACTTCCTGTTTTACATATAGTGATATTTTTCCCCACCACGATACCCATCTCATATTTTCTGTACCTTTTCTGAAGCCTTCTGTTTCACAATATGTACAAGCTGTAAACACATTTTTTTTTCTCACCACGAAAATGATGTTATATTTTCTGTATTTCTTCTGAAGCCTTCTGTTTCACAATATGTACAATCTGTAAAAACATTTTTATTTTCATATGTAGATAGCATTATTGAATAACGCTTTAATAAAATATCGTGACGTTTTATTACCCTAATATCTTCTTCCAAAGCGTTTACAGAATGGCTTTATAGCTACATACTCAAGCTATTCTCATATTTATAGCTACCTATTCAAGCCATTCTCATATTTACTTGTCTTCGAGAGCGTTAGAAGATCTATTCACCCGCTTGTAATTTCAAAGAAGAAAACCTTCACACGCCACAGTTATCAAGCATGTACGTGATTGGTATCGCCTTGGGCGCTAAAATGACAAACTATTTGCACGGGATAATAGGAGAGTTATAATAAAAAAAGTTTTACTTTCTTTCCATGAGATTTGAATGTTCGGTGACTCATACATATACGTCTGTATATGTCTTGAATTCGTCTGTATATGTTATGTCATCGAACGGGTGCTTTGACTTCCAGACATTATTTTATAGTTGGACATAAAGCTGGATAATTGAAAGTGACAAGTACCATTAAATATATTTGTGACTGAATCGCGTGAAGGGAATGTTGTATTGGATAGAATTTAGAGAAGTGAAATGAATATAGAAAATCTGGGTATATAGTTAGAAAGAAGATAGATTTAGAAAATCTGGGCATATAGTTAGAAAGAAGATAGATTTAGAAAATCTGGGTATATAGTTAGAAAGAAGATAGATTTAGAAATAAAGAATACTTCTCGTACATGGTGTTTCCTAAATATGTTTGCATGTCATCAAGTATATTCTGCCTCATCACCTTCTTGTTGACGTTACAGGGCTTAAAAAAGTAGAGAATTGCAAAACTTTGTTTAATCCGTATGTACACCACCCATCTCAACGAAATGCTACGTCGCCGAAAGAGTGGATGTCTCTTAGCACGTAACTCCGTAGCTTCAAGCGATGATCCTCGAGAATATCTCCATAATCCACTTTTTGAACAGGACATCGAGAGAGTGATTCGAATCCAGGACCTCTTGAGAACAAACGAACTGTTGAACGAACCACTCAGCAAGGGTGATTTTCACACTATCGTCTTCTACACCACTACTTCTTCTTCTTCTCTACATTGCAGACCATCAATACGTATTACTACAGATCATATATTCCTTTTCACACATCTCAGTTCCTTGTCAATAAACAATATATAATTGGGAAGTGTGTGTTACGCAACACTAATAATAATAATGTCCTCCGTCGTGATTATCCATCAGTTCTGTAGCCATCTGACCGTTCGCGTATATTTTCTTTATCCATCAGTTCTGTAACCATCTAACGGTTCTCGTATATTTTCTTTATCCATCAGTTCTGTAACCATCTAACGGTTCTCGTATATTTTCTTTATCCATCAGTTCTGTAACCATTTAATGGTTCTCGTATATTTTCCCCCATACATGACTTCTGTCAGTGGTAAGCTATTACTTTTCGTCGCTGCCCCCTTCCCTCATGCATGACTTCTGTGAGTGATAAGCTATCACTTTCTCTCTTCCCCCATACATGACTTCTGTCAGTGGTAAGCTATCACTTTTTTCCTTCCCCCTTACATGTCTTCTGTCAGTGGTACGCTATCACTTCCTTCTTTCCCCAATACATGACTTCTGTCAGTGGTACGCTATCACTTCCTTCCTCCCCCCATACATGACTTCTGTCAGTGGTACGCTATCACTTTCTCTCTTCTCCCATACATGACTTCTGTCAGTGGTACGCTATCACTTTCTCTCTTCCCCCATACATGACTTCTGTCAGTGGTACGCTATCACTTTCTCTCTTCCCCCATACATGACTTCTGTCAGTGGTACGCTATCACTTTCTCTCTTCCCCCATACATGACTTCTGTCAGTGGTACGCTATCACTTTCTCTCTTCCCCCATACATGACTTCTGTCAGTGGTACGCTATCACTTCCTTCCTCCCCCCATACATGACTTCTGTCAGTGGTACGCTATCACTTTCTCTCTTCCCCCATAAATGACTTCTGTCAGTGGTACGCTATCACTTTCTCTCTTCCCCCATACATGACTTCTGTCAGTGGTACGATATCACTTTCTCTCTTCCCCCATACATGACTTCTGTCAGTGGTACGCTATCACTTTCTCTCTTTCCCCCATACATGACTTCTGTCAGTGGTAAGCTATCACTTTCTCTCTTCCCCCATACATGACTTCTGTGAGTGATAAGCTATCACTTTCTTCCTTCCCCCATACATGATTTCTGTCAGTGGTACGCTATCACTTTCTCTCTTCCCCCATACATGACTTCTGTCAGTGGTACGCTATCACTTTCTCTCTTCCCCCATACATGACTTCTGTCAGTGGTACGCTATCACTTTCTCTCTTCCCCCATACATGACTTCTGTCAGTGGTACGCTATCACTTTCTCTCTTCCCCCATACATGACTTCTGTCAGTGGTACGCTATCACTTCCTTCCTCCCCCCATACATTACTTCTGTCAGTGGTACGCTATCACTTTCTCTCTTCCCCCATAAATGACTTCTGTCAGTGGTACGCTATCACTTTCTCTCTTCCCCCATACATGACTTCTGTCAGTGGTACGCTATCACTTTCTCTCTTCCCCCATACATGACTTCTGTCAGTGGTACGCTATCACTTTCTCTCTTTCCCCCATACATGACTTCTGTCAGTGGTAAGCTATCACTTTCTCTCTTCCCCCATACATGACTTCTGTGAGTGATAAGCTATCACTTTCTTCCTTCCCCCATACATGATTTCTGTCAGTGGTACGCTATCACTTTCTCTCTTCCCCCATACATGACTTCTGTCAGTGGTACGCTATCACTTTCTCTCTTCCCCCATACATGACTTCTGTCAGTGGTACGCTATCACTTTCTCTCTTCCCCCATACATGACTTCTGTCAGTGGTACGCTATCACTTTCTCTCTTCCCCCATACATGACTTCTGTCAGTGGTACGCTATCACTTTCTCTCTTCCCCCATACATGACTTCTGTCAGTGGCACGCTATCACTTTCTCACTTCCCCCATACATGACTTCTGTCAGTGGTAAGCTATCATATTTTGTTGCTGCCCCTTCCCTCATACAGGACTTATCTCAATGGTAAGCTATCTCTTTTTATCCTACTCTCTCATTTTCTCCGTTTTTAAATTGTATCCATCTTTGTCTCCTTCGGTTTCGAGCTCTCTCCCTCTCCTGTCCTATCTCTTTCTCTTCCTTTCGCTCTCTTCTATCACCCTTTCTGTCTCCCTCCATCTTCTCTTTTACTATCTCCTCCCTCCCTTTCTCGCCCTCTCCTTATTTCTCCCTACCTTTCTCTGTCCCTCTCACTTTCTACCTCCATCTCCCCTTTCTGCGACTCTTTCTTCCTATATCGTTCCCTCTTTCCATTTCTCCATCCCTCCTTTGTTCGCACTCTCCCTTTATTCCATTCCTTTCTCACTGTCTCTTTTAATCTATTTTTTCCTCTGTCCTCTCTTCTGTTCTAATTTCATCCTCTCTTCTGTTAGTAATTTCATTCTATTGTTCTGTTCCATACAATCAGTTTTCCTATTTCGTGATTTATCCATCCTCACCAACTACGTATTTACCCTCTCTCTCCCTCCCTCTATCTCTCTCTCCCTCCATTTCTGTAAGTGTTCTGAATCCTGATCCGAATTCCTCCCATTATGCATATCTACATCTCTCCATCTTCCCTCCTCTCACAAACTACAATCTTCGTAATCCAGAACATTGTCCATTTTGACATCGGTCCAAAAACACATATCTCTAAACCCATAGCCTTTATACCAGTTTGACATAGAAGACCTCGACTCCGCGTCTACCACAACGCCATCTTAACCCTATCTATCATCAAATCCTGCATTTACCTCGCCACCCTTCCCTTACGTCCCATCCCGTCCACTTTCTAATCCATCTCAGTAAATCCACTCCTGTCCCTTAACTGCGTGTTTCTTATAAGCGCTGGAAGGCATCGGACCATTTATTAGTCGGGCAGAAGCCGACTTCAAGCCATCGATCTTCTCGTAGAGCCTGGCAACTGGTTTATTTTCTGGCAGTAAAATCAGGACGTTTGCTATTCTTTCATTCAACTAGTTCCTTATTCTGTACCCAGATTTCAATTTATTTCTCCACTTCATTATTTCGTCCTCAGTTCATTTTTTTACTTAGTTTTTACTGAGTATTATAACTTTATTATTATTTCAATCAATGTTTCATTCACTCTTTCATTATCTTGATCTCGATCTTTTTTTTCAATCACTCATTATCTAAGAATTTCAATAAATTGTTCTTTTATTCTTTCATTATCTTACAATTTTAATCAATTACTCATTTTACTGTCTCAATATTTTAGTGTTTCAATCAATTATTCACAGAAAACCCTTTACAATCAACGTAAAGGTAAATTGTTAACTACTGAATCAAGTGCAGGAATTTAATTATCTTAGAAGCATTTTTATACACGACCAAAGAATAGACAGAGAGATCAAATCTAAAATTGAAAAAGCCAATCTTGAAACACACGTCTATCCCAATAGAAACCAAAGTGCAAATCATAAGTTCAATATTCTTACCAGCAATGTGTTATATATGTTCAGACGTGGACACTTAAATAAAGAACAAGAGAGAAACTTACGTGTGAAATTAGATGTCTAATAACAGACAAACAGAACAAGAAGAGACCATGTTAGGAAAGAGGTTTTAAAAAACTGTTGTAACAACGTCTGTGGTCAAATGCATGACGTGTTCAAATAAAACCGCAACGTGCTGCGTCAAACATTCCAGCACGCGAGGAGCATGTAAGTATCATCACTGATGTAATAAGTACACATCGTTCGATGAACAAATGGTCACGTAGTCATTCTCTTCCTATGCTTAGTGCCTCGTGCAGGCAGTCATATTGGGTAAATACCAATCAACATTCATCAAAGACTGCATGCGAAATATGGTGAACAATCAAGATAAACAAAAATACGTAGATATGTTACCAAAATAAAACATAAAGCAACATAACAATGAGATACAGAGACATACGACGTTTCTACTAAAAGCCTTTATCAGGGCAAATGAAAGACAACAGTACAACGAATCTTACAGGGAGACAAACGTGGTTATGATAGGGAGGAAAGAAAAGGAGAGATAGCTAATAGATAGAGGAGGAAGCAAAGATGGAGCAGCATAGCAGAGAAGAGGAGGATGTGAGGAGACAAAGTGAGGAGGGGATGCTGCACATAAGTAGGTGAGGAGTGAAAATAGATAAGGTGTGGTAGCAAGTAAATTAAGATAAATAATGATAAATTAAGATACTTACCTCAAAAATGGCCACCAGCGTGGTGAACAATGTGTTTCGAAGTCTGTTAAGGATTGAGAAAGAATGTTTTGGGAAGGTCAGCCGGCAACACATGATCTTCCGCGGCTAGGAACGTGTTATTGTGACAAAAGAGGCAATCACTAAATTGGATGTAACAGTACGTGTTGACTGTATATTGGAAATAAAACCACGATAATGAAATAATTCGAGCACTCATAGAGAATGAGCTCATATTGGTCATCAGTAAGTGCATACATTATGAGAATGAGATCTCTAAGAAGCAGGGGAAGACCAAAAAGAAAGTGGATTGAAGAAAGTACCAACTTTCTGAGATGCCATACTATTACTGCATAACAAGAGATCACCACTTGTCATAGCAAATAAATGCCCATTCAATCATACAACGCCTAACAGCAAAGAAGAGTTAGGACAATATATATATATATTTCTTCTTCTTCTTTAGCGTTCGCTCTCATGTAATCACAACGAATTTATCGTGTGATTTCCGCCGGGGAGCGTGAAGTACGTTGTGCTGCAAGTTCCACAGTAGAATTGTGATGATATATATATATATATATATATATATATATATATATATATATATATATATATATATATATATATATATATATATATATATATATATATATATATACAGGGGTGGCCCTAACCATTGTGGGGCCCAATGCGAAACGGATTGCGCGGAGCCCAGTATGGGTAGGGAAGAGGATAATAAAATAAATTATAATATTACTTTATCGGCCTATGAAGTGCGGGGCCCAATGCGGCCGCAAAGGTTGCAATGGTCTAAGACCGGCCCTGTGTGCGCACACACACACACACGCACGCACGCACTCACACACATACATATATATATATATATAGAGAGAGAGAGACAGAGAGAGAGATAGCCAGTCATACAGGCACGACAGGTCACGCATTCGGATAGACACACAGAAATCATTTCTTCATTCAATTATCTTAGCATTTCAATTAATTCTTTTTTCACTATTTCATTGTTTATAGCCAAATTATTTATCACTGTTTTCTTTTTCTTCGCTTATCACTCACTGTTAATACTTTTTTTTAGACTCTACTTTGTTCCGAACCGAAAGTTAGAAATCCCAGCAAAAGAAGACCAATGAAAACTTGGCAAATGCACAAGTTATTCAATTATTACCACAGCTAAACTTGCTATAGATGTTATGGAATTTCCTACCGTCGTCTGTAACCAAGAAAACGGTCATGTACATGTATTCAATTGACATATTCATTCTAGAACGTAATCATCCGTATGGATGTTATAAAATTATGATTCTAGCAATCTTACATGTCGCAGCCAAGGACACGTAAAAATAATCTGTTACCTGCCCATGGTCGCCTTGGGCGTCCGTGACGCCTGTTGATAGTTGGTGGTTAATGAGTTTTCCGCTGTTTTGTAGAGGTGTGCCACTTTCAACCAGCAGACAACATAGTCCAATTAGGTTATATCAGGACACAATACAATAAAACAACAGAAGTAACACATACCCCGTTACTCAAACAAAGAACTGATAACAGAGAGTGATACACACAGAGAGTGATACACACAGAGAGTGATACACACAGATAGTGATACGCATAGAGAGTGATACACATAGAGAGTGATACAGAGAGTGATACGCATAGAGAGTGATACACACAGAGAGTGATACACACAGATAGTGATACGCATAGAGAGTGATACACATAGAGAGTGATACACATAGAGAGTGATACACATAGAGAGAGATACACATAGAAAACATAATTATTTATTTTTTTCATAGCATTTATTGTTTTTCATGCCATGCTCATCCTCGCTTTCGAAGGAGGAACATCATCATCATCTTAGTTCGCCCATGTGTTTCCGAGGCCCGAAAGGGGAGCAAAGAATAGCAACACTGTGTGCTAGCCTAGGTTATGTATAATTCACTCAACCTAAGTTATGTATGATTCACTCAGCCTAGGTTATGTATGATTCACTCAGCCTAGGTTATGTATGATTCACTCAGCCTATGTTATGTATAATTCACTCATCCTAGGTTATGTATGATTCACTTAGCCTAAGTTATGAATGATTCACTCAGCCTAGGTTATGTATGATTCACTTAGCCTAGGTTATGTATGATTCACTCAGCCTAGGTTCTGTATAATTCACTCAGTCTATGCTATGTATAATTAACTAAGTCTTGACTTTCTATAATTCACTCAAAGCTCTATATGATTCCCTCAACCTAGGTTCTGTATAATTCACTCATTATATGCTCCCTATGAATCAATCAGTCTATGTTCTCGTTGAATCCCTTTAGCTCCCGAATAATTCATTGCGTTTAAGATTAATATAATTCACTAAACATATACCACTGAGCCCATAGCAAACATGATGTAAACTAGACAAACAATCAGCTCCATGGAAGGGACAGACAGGCATACAGCCAGACAGTCAATCAGATAATAACCAGTCAGATAGACCAACAGACAGAAAGACAGGCAAATATAGCGAGAGAGAGAGAGCAGACCGTAATAAATTTCGTCTGGAAAAAAAATGTATCTCCAAAACACTGTAGGCCACTACGATGACAAGTTGGTGGCCACTTTGGCGTTCAGAAAGTGATTAAGACACGGGTATAGCCTGCAGCTTAGCTAATATTTTATCACTGCCCTTTTCTTCCCACTTTAGAAAACATTTTCCAATAGTCATTTCTGCGTACTAACTAGAGATGAGACATTTCGTGCTGAGTTTGAACAGAAATCCAAGAACCTTAATTTATTTCTTGATTTGAGCTCATCAGTACCAATCGATTGCGGGTGTTTCGACTTTTATTTCTTCCTTCAAGGAACATGACTGGCCGCATTTTTATATTTCTTATAAAACTGTCAGTGTATATTGGTTATTCTCATCCACTTTTCTCACATGTAGCTTCAGAATTTAATAGGAATATTTTGGAATGAGATCAAGTTATGATTCACTCATATACTTTTATAACTGGGTGATTATCACCATCAACATTGTCGTTGCTGAGCTGTATAACTGGTCACTATTTCCAAACATCATCGTTGATGGTGTTAATCTTCTTTATTTTGTAAGCAAAGATGACCATGACATTTTTTTGAGGCAGTAAGTTTTGATGTTTGCAAGTCCTCAGATGGTGAAGGTTAGATTTTTTGTGAGTCCTCAGATGACCGAGGTATTTATGAGTCCTTAGATGGCCGATGTGTTTGTATGAGTCCTCAGATGACCTATGTGTGTGTGTGTGTGTGTGAGTCCTCAGATGTCCTATATGTGTGTGAGTCCTCAGATGATTGAGGTATTTATGAGTCCTCAGATGTCCGAGGTATTTATGAGTCCTCAGATGATTGAGGTATTTATGAGTCCTCAGATGATTGAGGTATTTATGAGTCCTCAGATGATTGAGGTATTTATGAGTCCTCAGATGATTGAGGTATTTATGAGTCCTCAGATGATTGAGGTATTTATGAGTCCTCAGATGTCCGAGGTATTTATGAGTCCTCAGATGTCCTATGTGTGTGAGAGTCCTCAGATGTCCGAGTTATTTATGAGTCCTCAGATGATTGAGGTATTTATGAGTCCTCAGATGTCCTATGTGTGTGTGATTCCTCAGATGATTGAGGTATTTATGAGTCCTCAAATGACCGAGGTATTTATGAGTCCTCAGATGATTGAGGTATTTATGAGTCCTCAGATGATTGAGGTATTTATGAGTCCTCAGATGATTGAGGTATTTATGAGTCTTCAGATGATTGAGGTATTTATGAGTCCTCAGATGATGGAGGTAGAGTCCTCAGATGATTGAGGTATTTATGTCCTCAGATGATTGAGGTATTTATGAGTCCTTAGATGTCCGAGGTATTTATGAGTCCTTAGATGTCCGAGGTATTTATGAGTCCTTAGATGTCCGAGGTATTTATGAGTCCTCAGATGGTTGAGGTTTGGTTTTTTTTAGTCCTCAGATGACCGAGGTATTTATGAGTCCTCAGATGGCCGATGTGTTTGTAAGTTCTCAGACGGTAAAGGTGTGGTTTTTGTGGACCCTGAGATGATCGAGTTTTGATTTTCTTGAGTCTTCAGATGGCCGAGTTGCTTGTGTTTCATCAGATGACCGAAGAATTTAATTATGGCTCTAAAAAACATTTGGCTGTGTGAACATGAAAGGTATATGTTTTGAGATGAAGGAAAACATTACTTCTGATTTTGTTTTTGTCACTTTCGAATCGCTTTCTTGGCGATTTACAGACCCACTCTGAACTAAATATGTAACACTTTGCGGTCATGAGATGTGGCTACCCGAGATCTTGGATCCATTATGCAGTGCTTGAGAGATATGTTTACAGTAGTTCTTAAAACGTTGTTTCTGGTCTTGACTTGAACACTTGTATACGCACAGTTCACCATAGAACAGTCCTTTTGCAAGAGACACGTCTGGTATAATCGTCATCATCATTACCATTATCATCAATAATGTTCTTCTCATCGTCATCATCATTACCATTATCATCAATAATGATCTTCTCATCATCAGTATTGTCAGGACTATCATCATTATCGTCATCAATCATTTAGACATTCGAATGGGGTGGTGGTCTAACCAGGTCTCTTGACTCTATGTACCTATCTATTGCCGTTACTCCGTTGTTGTTGTTGTTTTATTGGAGGGTGGGGGACGTTGTAGGATTGAATGACGTTGGTTTTCAGCCTATAGCACATTTGTTCGCTTGATATGCAACTGTACTGTGACGTCTCAGAACAGGGATTACTCCTTCAGTCCACATTTTTCATGGTCTTGCTTTGACTTTTGCTATTTCCATTCTAATGTTTTATGCTCTTGCTGTCGTCCTATACGAGTTCATTCTCATTAGTTGGTCCAACAATTTCAATCTCTATGTTTAAATATATTTTACCACATATTGTTATTCCAACAGTTCCTTTGGTCTTTTATATGATTCTCATATGATCTCTTTGTTTTCTGTTTGCTGCTTTTCTGAGACATCTCTTTTCATACGTAGTAAACTTGTTCGTACTTTAGTTAGTGTCCATGTTTGACATTGATAACACAATATTGGTATTTTGGACTTCTATACTCCCATATTCCGTCAGTTATCAATCTGTTTTCTATTCTCCCATATACTGTCAGATATCTATCTACTTTCTATTCTCCCATATACTGTCAGATATCTATCTACTTTCTATTCTCCCATATACTGTCAGCTATCTATCTACTTTCTATTCTCCCATATACTGTCAGATATCTATCTACTTTCTATTCTCCCATATACTGTCAGATATCTATCTACTTTCTATTCTCCCATATACTGTCAGATATCTATCTACTTTCTATTCTCCCATATACTGTCAGATATCTATCTACTTTCTATTCTCCCATATACTGTCAGATATCTATCTACTTTCTATTCTCCCATATACTGTCAGCTATCTATCTACTTTCTATTCTCCCATATACTATCAGATATCTATCTATTTTCTATTCTCCCATATACTGTCAGATATCTATCTACTTTCTATTCTCCCATATACTGTCAGCTATCTATATGTCGAAGTTTACTTTCTTCAGTTTAAAATCTCTTTGTATGCTTTTCTTTAAACTAGTAGAACTCTTTGTGAACCCCATCACAGTCTGTTGTATCTTTGTTCAACGCCTTCATATCACGTTTACAGGCATTTATAAAACTAAGAAATGTCTTCATTGTTTTTTTCCCAATAGAACTTTATACATTTTTCTCACAGAACCCCCATACATTTTTTTCATGGAATCTCATACATTTCTTTCCTAGATCTTAATACATTTCTCTGTTAGGTCCTGGCACATGTTTCTTATATAATGTGCATTTCTCATAGAGCCTCATACATATCTCTCGAAGAACCTCCTACATTTCACTTATAGATTATCATATATTTCTCTCACTGAGCCGCATTGGTTTCTCTAATAGAACCTGTACACTTCTGTCATAGATGCTCCTACACTTCCGTCATAAATCTCTCATAGAGCCACATAAATATTTCTTATGGAATAGTATACATTTCTCTCATTGATCTTCATACATTTCTCTCATAGATCTTCATACATTTCTCTTATAGATCTTCATACATTTTTCTTATAGATCCTGGCTCACTCCTCTCAGTTAATATATATTTCTCACATAAAGCCTCATACATCTCTCTCTCTCTCTCTCTCTATGTCTCTCAAACCTCCTACATTTCACTTATAGTCCATCTTGCATTGCTCTCATTTGAGCATCATATATTTTTGCAATAAAACGTACATTTCTCTCATAGAACTTCCTACAGTTCTCTCATAGAACCTCCTACATTTCTCTAACATAATCTCATATATTTCTCTTATAAAGTCGCATATATTTCTCTAACGGATTATGTGCACTTCTCTCAGAGAACCTCATATATGCCTCTCAGAGAACATCATACAATTTTCTAATAAAACATGTACACTTCTCTAATAGATCCTCATACATTTCTCTCATAGAACCTCATACATTTCTCTCATACTGAACCTCATACATTTCTCTCATAGTTCCTCATTAATGTCTCTCATATTGAACCTCATAATTTTCTCTAAATAGAACCTCATACATTTCTCTCATACTGAACCTCATACATTTCTCACATACTATACCTCATATATTTCTCTCATAGAACCTCATATCTGATGATGACAAAGCCATATCTCGTATACTGTATCCCGCCGAAGACGGATGTGTCGGGCCATTGGCGCAAATAAAACGGCGACACAACGCATTTCCATTTTCTGGACTACATCCTGCTGGAAATCTAGCAGGACCATGATCCAGCTAGATCCAGTTGGAGTTTGAGAATGAACGCAGAAGAAGAAGAAGTATACTGTATGTGTTAACTGTGAAAGATCCGCCTTGAGTTCAAGTGCGCTACATTTCTCAAGTCTCTTTCTAGCACACAAACATCGCCACGGTTTCCAAGTACCTTTTCTATAATTCACTTCGAATCACCACCTCCCCCTTATGCTCTCTCTTATTCTTTTAACTTTCTCTTTCTATATCCACATATCTCTCTCTCGATCTATAATCTCTTCCTATATATATATATATATATATATATGTCTATATGTCAATATGTTTTCCATATCTGTCTGTCTGTCTGTCTACCTATCTATCTATCTATCTGTTTATCTATTTATCTATCTATCTATCTGTCTGTCTGTCTGTATGTCTGTCTGTCTGTCTGCCTGCCTATCTATCTATCTATCTATCTATCTATCTATCTATCTATCTATCTATCTATCTATCTATCTATCTATCTATCTATCTATCTATCTATCTATCTATCTATCTATCTATCTATCTATCTATCTATCTATCTATCTGTCTGTCTATCTATATCTGTTTATGTATATATCTGTGGATATATAGATTCTTCATCTATATCTATGACAATGTAGAGTAAGATATATCATATTAGATAATCTTGACCTGTCTCATATTGTGACAATATACAGCTGCGAGGCGTAGACTCTAAATAAAACAGTGGCAAAGAAAATTACCGACTTCGGATAGAGATTCTAAAGAAAACTTTTGCATACACCATAGACAGCAAATAAGACGAACAAAGAAGTATTACGATTATTAAGCGTTGAAGAGGGCTGGCTCTGAAATAACTTCAGAACAAGAAAGCTGAAGTTGTGGGATATATATAGATAAATAACTGCATAGAAAGACTAGTAGCAGAAGGCAGAGTAAACGACAGCAGAGGAAGAGGCCGAACAGAGGTGACGATGGACATAGCAGAAGGCAGAGTAAACGACAGCAGAGGAAGAGGCCGAACAAAGGTGACGATGGGCAATGATATATCTGACTCTTTAAACATATCCCTGAAAGAATAGGTCAACTGGCCCAAGAATATGCGATATTCAGAAGGTGCATAAAGAAGACTACTTCCTGGAAAGAATATGCTACATGATGATGATGGGTGGTATGTCTCATATTCGGTGGAGTATTCAGATGATAACAATGTGGTTTTTTTAAAAAGATAATAAAAACGCGCTACATATTCCCAATTTGTACCCCTCTCCCCCCCCCCCCTTTCCCCCCTTTTGTCACTAGGAAACGACACCTCAGTTGTCATGAATACCAGTTACAGCTCCTAACTCCGTAGGTATGAAGAATAAAGTCCAAAGACCACCGATATAATGTCCAAGGACCACCGACATATGTTATTGTAAACAAGATGTCATGACACCGGGATCGAACCCTGGAGTTCTTGGCAAAGTAGCTTAACCACTGCACTATACCAGGGATATTCTACTCTCATGCCAAGCCTATTTTTACCTAATTTATAACCATCTTTACCTATTTTTATCTAATTTATAACCACTATCTTCACCTATTGTTATCTAATTTATAACAATACCATCTTCACCTATTTTTATATAATTTATATCCACACCATTTTCACCAATTTTTCCTTATTTATAACCACACTATCTTCACCTATTGTTATCTAATTTATAACCACACCATCTTCACTTATTTTTATATAATTTATATCCACACCATTCTCACCTATTTTGCCTTATTTATAACCACACCATCTTCACCTTTTTTTATACCTAATTTACAACCACACTATCTTCATCTATTTGTACCTAATTTATAACTTTACGCCTGCATAATCGTCATTATTTTCAATATTAAACCTAGGTAACACTATTTATCGTTCGTTGCCTTAACACATTCAAGAAAGTAAATATATCGCGCGATTCGGAATGGACCATGAATGGAAATCTGGATTTATTGCTTATTTCTGATGCTAATTGTTATAACATGACAGTATGTGCAGTTCAGTAAACATATCTTGAATGAGACTGGAAATAACAATAATGAAATATATCACAATATATTTCCTATAATGATATGTGTAAAAATATCAGTTAGTTAGGTCACACACAAATGAGACTTGCCAGCTTGTGAAACTATTTATGGTCCAATATTTGGTAAAACTTAACTTTTAACTTTTATTACTGCGTGTTTTCCTGTTAAGAAGTGAGGGGGGGGGGGGGCTTTTTGACCGTGGAAATAAAGGCCGCTTTGCCATAGCTGTCGCAGCGACGTGTACAGGAAGAATTGTTATTGTACCTCCGAAAGACAAACATCCTTGACCAAATCGTGCAGTGAACAGGACTCTGAGGCGGCGTTCTAGCCGTGCGGCCACACGCTTCATTCAACATTGTTATGGTAAACACTGATGATAGATAAACATACACCAAAACTACGTATGAGGTGTAATGGAAGGATAGTGAAACGTTCTCTAATTCTGTCACATGTAATTATATCAAGTAACATATTCTTTCAAGAACTTTGACTTTGTTGTGGTTACTCTGAACACTGCTCTGTTCCCGGCAATCAGGTCTGGATTTCTTTGTGGTCAGTGCAACTATAGGATCTAATTCTAATAACTGCAACTAGAAGTTGAACTATTATCACATATTCTTAGTTTTTTTTCATATAAAAACACAGGATAAATCACAAAATATGACTTTTCTATCAAAGGGCCTTATCCAGAACGCAACATAACGCACGACGAGTGAAGAACGGTGCTGTTAACTATCACATGGTTGAACTTTTTGAGATTTCTGTTGGCGTTACTATTTGACCGGTGTGGGTAGTCTATTATCCTTTCAACCTCCTTAGTTGTCTCTTTTGTTACTTTTCTTTTCATGCCATTTTGAGTTATAGTAACAATAAAATAAACGTTACATGAAGTGTTAAGAGCAATCCACCAAACGGTGAAGGTCTTACCTGTTGCCCATGATATGAACCTCGGCGTGATTGGATGGACAAGCAATTCCCTGACATCACCTAGCGCTGCGCATTCAAAAAGGTAGCGGTCGACAGTTTCATAGGAATAAGTACACGGGGATTGGTGGCGGAGAATGAGCTCAGTGAACCCTTTGGTTGCTGCAATAGCTTGGATCAGTGCGTAGTTAGAAACGTATTTTCCTGGTGTCTTAATATTTGCTGGCTCTTTCCCAGGGTCGATATCAATGCACAGACTTCCCAGCACTTTAATGCCATTACAAACACATCCGTCTTCGACATGGTTTCCAGGTTACTTTGACCCTTTATTAGATGGAGTAGTCAACCTCAAGCATTTTTTAGTCGATGATTACAATATCTATATCAGGTCAAGGTAATTTGTCTTCTCCTGTGTCCGTACTCCTGAAGATTAGCAGTAAGTAGTTACGAGAATGCAATGCGATGCGTCTTGGTTTACAGCTTAGCTACGTTATCTGTAATTGACTGTCCGACACATCTGATTTCAGAATTGCTTCTGACTCACTTTGATCGTACATGGAGTGTTGTAGCCAACACCATTTTTGTAAACTCCGTTGTTTGGAAAACTCGAAAAATCCTCGTAACTCCGTTACGACATGCATGACTACAAAGTTACTATTCTCTGCTTCCCTGTCACAAAGTTACTATTCCCTGCTTCCCTGTCACAAAGTTACTATTCTCTGCTCCCTTCTCCTTCCACAACAACACACATACGGAAAACTTCAGGCACAAACAATTTATAGAAGTGTACACAAACTATATATATATATATATATATATAGAATATACAGATTTCTCTCATTTATGTAAATGCATCTAAATTTAGCGTCCTTCTTTCACATCCATCTCTTCTATCCAGCCTCCTCCCAATTAGGTGCCGTGACCGTCGACATATAGGACAAGTTTGCTAATTAGAAAATAACCTTCTAAAATGTGTCCCGTTACTGTTCCCATGATTTTCATTGGCTGAATATAAAGTATAAACAATTATTTTTGGGTATGCGTATCCTATTCAGGACGTACTCATCAACTCAACATTTTTGGCTGCAATGATTTTCAAGGCGATAGAAATACGTTCAGTAGTGTGCCATTGCTTTATGAACAGCTCGGATGCAAAATTACCTATGAAGGGATTCGAACTTGGCACTTTTGCCGTAACAGACGCTACTACACCACGCCACGACAAAGCCGAACATATAAACTAAGTAAGCAATGAAAATTACAAATAAGTCAAATGAGTCATTCTAGGAGGCTGTTTTCCAATTAGTCAACAGGTTGCCGATGGTCTAAATTGTGTACTCACTAACACGTGAAGATTATAGATCAGGTTTGGCTTCCCGCTACCGTGGGGTGTTATTTCCGCGTAATGATTTCCCTACAGTGTCGTTAACTGGGCGCATCAAGCTCACCAAGAAAACTAGACCAACTGAGAGACAAGACGCTGGCGTGAAGTCTGCTTAACACAATTGACACTTTCTAGCTGTGTGACTATGTGCTGCTTGGGACCAATTCTTCTGTTTTAGGGTCAGCGTCACTGCACTTCCATCTTTTTTTTCTGCCCGCGTTCTCTCACTCTCGTAGGTCAGTGTGATGTCTGGGGAAATAAAGATGTGTTTATGCTATTGTTTATGGCATAGCTGCGTTATCTGCGCCTTTCTCACTGAGTCATCACACATGTTCAGTGTGTGCTGTTCTTTGTTGTGATTGCATGGTCCATACCCATAGTTTATTGGACATTTGGACGTCTTGACTCAAGGTGTACCTGAGTACAACTATCGAATATGTACCTGCTAGAATGATTTGATTCAGGATTCTAACAGATAACTTCTACTGCCTTCTGATATGCCCTATTCAGAACGTAGCACTAGACCAAGAAATGTATTACCTGTAGTGATTTCCAAAGCAATATTTACACCTGCTAGTTTACAATTGCTTCCCGACTGCACAATCACCCGTGGCTAAAATTAAACCAGGCAGTGTTCAACTGAGATACGATTTGTAACTCTCTGACATGGAGCCTTACAATTTATATGAAAGCACAGTTACATCTACGATGTCAAAAACATTATGCAATCAAACAGAATTAATGTTTACATCAATGAGCTTTCAACATGATCGAAAACAATGAAAATACATGTAAAATACTGCATCAGTATTGCCAGCATCTTCTAAGAGAAGTGCTTCAGTAGGGTAGTCCTTCGTGCTGATTCATGTGCCGTCCAGTATATAAGTCCTACTGCCTAATGAAAAAAGAAAACCTTCTTAATGACTCTATAGGTTTTCCCCAGATTGTCTAGCCATACACGTGAGAATTAGTTCAAGAAGTACAATCTCGAAGGAAACATGACATTATTTACTGACATCTCCCAACCGACGGTGATGTACTGACATCTCCCAACCGACGGTGTTGTACTGACATCTCCCAACCGACGGTGATGTACTGACATCTCCCAACCGGCTGTGGTGTACTGACATCGCAACCACCGACTGTGATATACTGACATTGCCCCACCGACTGTGATGTACTAACATCCCCTCACCTACTGTGATGTACTGACATCCCCTCACCTACTGTGATGTACAGACATCGCTCCACCGACTGTGATGTACTGACATCCCCTCACCTACTGTGATGTACTGACATCGCCCCACCGACTGTGATGTACTGGCATCAGCCCACCGACTGTGATGCACTAACATCGGCCCACCGACTGTGATGTACTGACATCGCCCCACCGACTGTGATGTACTGACATCGGCCCACCGACTGTGATGCACTAACATCGGCCAACCGACTGTGATGTATTGACAACACAAAACCATACATATATTCAAAATTAGAATGACTTGGAGATGTTTTTCTCATCAAAAACAAAAATATTTGGTAAGAAAAACATACCCAAATCATTCTAATTTTGAATATTTTTATGGTTTTGTGTGTTTTGTTTTATTGTTATGTGTTTCTTGAGAAAGGTTCCTGTTGGATCGTACGTGGAATATTGTCCTTGTTCTGTTTTATTGCTAGTTATTTATTATTTACATTAGCAGTTATGATTTGATAGTTACATTTTTACTTCATTTAGTATTTACTACTTTTTCGTTTGGTTACTGCGATACTCTCTATTTTGTCGGACATCCTCTGATATTTTTGTTGTTTATATTTGTAATAGAAACACCAGTGAATTGTGATCTTCACTCTAACACTAATGTAGCTCTTCCATGCATGTATTTTCTTCTTCAGCGTTCATTCTCGAACTCCCACTGGATCTCCCTTGTAGCAGGACCACGATCCTAGTAGATTTCCAGCAGGATGTAGTCCAAAGAATGGAAATGAGTTGTGTAGCAGTTTTATTCGCGCCACTGGCTCGACATATCCGTCTTTAGCGGTATACATGTATTAAATTTAGTCGTCACATGGCAACTATGGGTTATCTCCATTCGTATCTTTAGTTCAGTTCAGATACATTCGATAATTTTTTTGGTTGTGCTACACAACCAATAACAAATCAGAGCATACGTGCGATGTTCAGCTTGTATGTCAATAACCAACTCCGCATACAAAGTAAATATTGTAGGCTAGAAGGAGTATCATCCAGAACTAGTCATACTCAACCAATTGGGATTGTGTTTTTTCCTTTCTTCCTATCACTGTAGTGTGTTCTATTTTTCTGGCTGACTTTCCGCGGCTCTGCTGTGCTGGCCCCTATAGTACTGGGTTTGTGAATGATCAATATTATCCACAAAGTGACCGCAGCGTCGAGCAGGGTAATTACGCCAAACGTCAGACGGTTATAGAACAAATCCAGAGCCTTAGTGAAGTCTGCTATGATCAAAACTAGCGAACCGATGATGGTTAACAGAAATCTGCTTAATAATAACAAGTTCAATTGACAGTATTGACCGTTGTTGTGTTCTGTGGCCCACAATGGAAGCAAAGAATAGCAACACTTTTTAACCTCCCATGTATGTCGTTAGAGTCGAATATATATAGGTTTTAGGTGAGTTGGTTGTCCACCTCCAAGTGTCAAAGTGACCAAGAAACCATGCTGAAGGCGGATGTGTCAAACCGAAAGACGTATATATCGCAGCTAAGCTGTAAACCATTACACAACGCACTCCGTTCTCTAAAATGCTTCCTGCTACTCTGCAGGAGTTTGAAAACGGCAACACAACGCATTTCCATTCTCTGGACTACATTCAACTGGAAATCTTGTAGGTTCATTGTCCTGTTACAAGAGAAATCCAGTGGGAGTTTGAGAATGAACGCTGAAGAAGAAGAAGAAGAATTAGACCATTCTAAAAGATCGCATCCTGCATAATATGTTCTGTCGTACTACATTTTTTTCATACTAATTTACACTATAGCACTCGTCCCTCTGTCTTCCCTTATCATACCTTAATAAAGGAGAATTATGCAAAAAACGGAAAATGAGACAAGTCCGCTCAGATGGCACCCAGTCGCAACGCAACTTGAGTCAACACGTTTTCCCCCTTCGACCACACATCATCCCTAAAAAATAGATGTGATTTTAGTCCATATTTTGTTTTCTACGTGTAGATTTCCAAGCTACTATGAACATGACCGGTCGATCGACACACAGACAACAACAACACACACACTGCACATATATGTAAACTCCTCAATAACTACAAACGTTTAACATTTATAAAGTACCAGAAGGTCTTGTAAATTGCATAAAACTGACCGAAAATCAAGCAAATTGCATGACTGACGAATCAGGAATTCTAATAACCTCTGAATTGCTGAAGGGAAAGGCTTTCTTTAACAGGTACCTACAGCAAATAAATCAGGATACTATTGATGGATGCAATGCTGCATTGATAACTGTAACAACATCTCTAGAATAAATGGGTGATGAGGATGAGATTGTATCTTTCGAGGACGTTAAACAAACCATAACGAAGGAAACCATCAGTAATAATACCCGGTCTAGACGGAAAGACATTGGAAACGATTTGCTCAAGAATTGCACAGAAATTCTACAGACGTTTTAAGACAGGGTACATACCAAAAGAGGAACACATGCAAGAAGAGTGATTGCACAGTTACATCATTCCACTTGCAAAAACAGGCGAATACATAGCCGACACGCTACCGCATCATAACGCTCGCAGAATGTGTATTGTATGTTAGATGGGATCATTTCAAGGAGGGTGGCCATGGATCAAGAAAACAACGACTTGCTCTCCGACATTGTCAGAGCATACAAACCTGGCAGAGACACGGCTACTAATGCAGCACTTCTAACGTACAATATTTACAAGGGCTTTCAGAAAGAAGAAACATTGGTTACCGCGATAAATCTGAAAAATGCGTATAAAAGTGATACATACTAACATAAAGTACAAAGGTTACTGTTAAAGCCTTGCTATCATTGTTAAAAATAAAAGAATAAGGACTTTTTTTCCACGTTACGGTCGAACTCGGATTTTTCTCAAGAAACACACAAACACTGAACAAGAAATAATGAACTGCAAATGACCACGTTTTGATATTTCCTTCTTACAGCAGGACGCTCACCGTAATTGAAACTGGCGTATAAAAATGTATGGCGTATGTCCGCTTGACGATCTCGTCCAGTTGTTAACTTCAGCTTTAACATGTGCATCATTTCTTGATTCTTGATTAGAAACTAGCATCACAGCAAGTCGGACAATCCAATAACTGTCCGGCTTTCCGTTCTAGTAGTCATCCCAGTGTATGTAGACTCAGAGTCCCGGTCAGGTGTTGATTGTGTGATATTCGGGACTTTCCCATAACAAAAATTTCTTTTCCTTCCCTCACCTCTAGATACTCCCATTTCTAACATTCTTTATGTGTACGTTCTCATCCTCATTGACATCATCTTCATCTTGAAATGAATTTATTACTGCCTTGATCAAGACTGCTTTATCTCTTCTCAGCATTGTGTCGTCTGTCGCCGCATTGCCCGCCAATAAGTCGGCTCTCTCGTTTCCTCTGACCCGAACATGACCAGGGAAGTATATCAATGCAATGCTGTGGACAAATGAGTTGTTCAATGAATAAAACCATTCCTTTCTGAGCATGTATTTTCTATCTTGCGCAGCATGCTTTGAGAAATGTGGATCATTTAATCGATAAAATGATGCTCATGTCTTGATCAGTTGTTTTAAAGTTGGAATCCTTGACCTCGGAGATCAGAACTCTAACAGCAGGATTTGCAGCAGGAAACTGCACATTTACATGTTCTTTTTAACGTGCACACGCACACAGTTTCACAGATGTTTATGACAGGTGGAGTCTTCGTTTATGCAATTTCCCTCCTTTTTCAATCTTGGTAGAAACGTAGATTACATCATTGATGGTTTACAGAGCAAACTAGAACATCGTTCTTTCTGATGCAGAGTTACAATGTACTCATCAACATCACCTAGGCAAAGATTGCCAGGTTCTTGTTGAACAAGATAGTTACATACACACTGCCAGCTGCCACCTGCATCAACAGCGAGCAGACTGGGAAATACATTCGATAAAAACCTTTCTTTTGTGAAGTCTATCGACAATGATATTTAGAAAGCTAAGAAAGGTAGGTAGTTAATGTTCAACTCCCTTTTGGTGAATTAACTCTCAGATCATCATGAATTGTGAAATAACTCTCAGATCATCATGAATGGTGAATTAACTCTAGCTCAGATCATCATGAATGGTGAATTAACTCTAGCTCAGATCATCATGAATGGTGAATTAACTCTCAGATCATCATGAATGGTGAATTTAACTCTAGCTCAGATCATCATGAATGGTGAATTATCTCTAGCTCAGATCATCATGAATGGTGAATTAACTCTCAGATCATCATGAATGGTGAATTAACTCTAGCTCAGATCATCATGAATGGTGAATTAACTCTAGCTCAGATCATCATGAATGGTGAATTATCTCTAGCTCAGATCATCATGAATGGTGAATTAACTCTCAGATCATCATGAATGGTGAATTAACTCTAGCTCAGATCATCATGAATGGTGAATTAACTCTCAGATCATCATGAATGGTGAATTAACTCTAGCTCAGATCATCATGAATGGTGAATTAACTCTAGCTCAGATCATCATGAATGGTGAATTAACTCTCAGATCATCATGAATGGTGAATTTAACTCTAGCTCAGATCATCATGAATGGTGAATTATCTCTAGCTCAGATCATCATGAATGGTGAATTAACTCTCAGATCATCATGAATGGTGAATTAACTCTAGCTCAGATCATCATGAATGGTGAATTAACTCTCAGATCATCATGAATGGTGAATTATCTCTAGCTCAGATCATCATGAATGGTGAATTAACTCTCAGATCATCATGAATGGTGAATTAACTCTAGCTCAGATCATCATGAATGGTGAATTAACTCTCAGATCATCATGAATGGTGAATTTAACTCTAGCTCAGATCATCATGAATGGTGAATTATCTCTAGCTCAGATCATCATGAATGGTGAATTAACTCTCAGATCATCATGAATGGTGAATTAACTCTCAGATCATCATGAATGGTGAATTTAACTCTAGCTCAGATCATCATGAATGGTGAATTAACTCTCAGATCATCATGAATGGTGAATTAACTCTCAGATCATCATGAATGGTGAATTAACTCTCAGATCATCATGAATGGTGAATTTAACTCTAGCTCAGATCATCATGAATGGTGAATTAACTCTAGCTCAGATCATCATGAATGGTGAATTTAACTCTAGCTCAGATCATCATGAATGGTGAGTTAACTCTCAGATCATCATGAATGGTGAATTATCTCTGGCTCAGATCATCATGAATGATGATACGTGATGATACGCGATTGTTTTTATATTAATGTTCGTGTTAATTTCTCTTGTGTGTTGTTCTCATGTCGGTATATAGGTGTTTCCCCCACCCCCCCCTTCTTCCCTCCTTCCCTTTTGTAATTTTGGAACATTTAGTATTAAGAAAATATTGTGTCTCTCGTCAATTATTGTGTTATATGTTTCACTGGCTCTCCTGGTGCTGGCTCCAGTAATACTCGGTTAGTGGAAGATCAATATTGGCTCACAGAGCGACCGCAGCGTCAAGTACATTTTTTTAAGCATCGAAGGTTTCTCTGTAACATACCTCCAAATTTACTGTCTTGTTTTGTTACTGCACTCTGTTATACTGTATCCCGGACATTTCTTTCCTTCACTTTTTGCCTATTGTAGAATTGTTAGCTTCTAATGCATCCAATATTATCGCCAGTACAATGTGAACGGTTGGCTTCCGAACTACAACTACAATAAATACAAGAGTGAGCCTGTGAAACGGACCACTGACATCTTATGTCGCATAGTAGACATTTTTTTTCTTGATTAGCACATGTTGTCTTAATCAGTTCTGATTCCAACTTGATCATAACAAATGCATTCCGGATTTTATATCGATTACTTTGCGATAATTCACTAAGGGAGGTAACAATGAAAATACTTCAATTTCTAAAGAACACTAGCAAAGTTCTATCTCATGCGCACATTGTAATAACTAGATTAGTACTAGGATTAAGGGAATTATATATTAGTACTATGATTAAGGAATTATATATTAGTACTATGATTAAGGAATTATATATTAGTACTATGATTAAGGAATTATATATTAGTACTATGATTAAGGAATTATATATTAGTACGATGATTAAGGAATTATATATTAGTACGATGATTAAGGAATTATATATTAGTACTAGGATTAAGGAATTATATATTAGTACTAGGATTAAGGGAATTATATATTAGTACTATGATTAAGGAATTATATATTAGTACTATGATTAAGGAATTATATATAAGTACTATGATTAAGGAATTATATATTAGTACTAGGATTAAGGAATTATATATTAGTACTAGGATCAAGGGAATTATATATTAGTACTATGATTAAGGAATTATATATTAGTACTATGATTAAGGAATTATATATTAGTACTATGATTAAGGAATTATATATTAGTACTATGATTAAGGGAATTATATATTAGTACTATGATTAAGGAATTATATATTAGTACTATGATTAAGAGAATTATATATTAGTACTATGATTAAGGAATTATAGATTAGTACTATGATTAAGGAATTATATATTAGTACTATGATTAAGGGAATTATATATTAGTACTATGATTAAGGAATTATATATTAGTACTATGATTAAGGAATTATATATTAGTACTATGATTAAGGGAATTATATATTAGTACTATGATTAAGGAATTATATATTAGTACTATGATTAAGGAATTATATATTAGTACTATGATTAAGGAATTATATATTAGTACTATGATTAAGGAATTATATATTAGTACTATGATTAAGGAATTATATATTAGTACTATGATTAAGGGAATTATATATTAGTACTATGATTAAGGAATTATAGATTAGTACTATGATTAAGGAATTATATATTAGTACTATGATTAAGGGAATTATATATTAGTACTATGATTAAGGAATTATATATTAGTACTATGATTAAGGAATTATATATTAGTACGATGATTAAGGAATTATAGATTAGTACTATGATTAAGGAATTATATATTAGTACTATGATTAAGGAATTATATATTAGTACTATGATTAAGGAATTATATATTAGTACGATGATTAAGGAATTATAGATTAGTACTATGATTAAGGAATTATATATTAGTACTATGATTAAGGAATTATATATTAGTACTATGATTAAGGAATTAAATATTAGTACTATGATTAAGGAATGAAATGTTATTTTCCTGGAGCCATTTACTATTCAAAATTGGACATTTTATAATTGCATCAGGACGTATGCCCATCACAAGATATAGGAGATCACAGTTTTGCAAATCCTGACAGAACAATCTCCAGGTTGAATAATAATAACGTAGATGATATTCATACTTAACCGGAGGTGGACAAGGATGGGACAAGGATTTTTAACTTTCGGAGGGGCAACAAAATGTTCTTCCTGTACACGTCGCGGCGACAGCTTTGGCAAACCGGCCTAAATTTCCACAGACTTAAAAGCCTCCCTGTACTCATTAATAGGAAAACATGCAGTAATGAAAGTTGTTTTTTGTTTAAAGAAAGTGTGATATTGAGAATCCATTCATATCTCTTCTGATTTCTTTTCGCTTTATTCCCATTTATGCCTTGAAGCGTCAGGAGTAGAAGAGTTCTCCTGAGATGGCTTTTTGTTTGTTTCATATATGTTTGTTTTCGTTGACTCTTTTATTTCTTTAATTCATCGTTTGCATGGTCTGCCCGTGACTGTACATATCTCATCGATTTTAATATGTGATCTTCAGTCTGATAGTGAGAGTCCACTCAGATCTCATCCACTTTAATACGTGATCTTCAGTCTGATAGTGAGAGTCCACTCAGATCTCATCCACTTTAATACGTGATCGCTTAGTCAAAATCTTCTTCTATCTTGACTTATATTTCTTTCTTCTACACTGATACTTTGGTTCTAATTCGTATGATTCTACTTTATATGTTTGTACACAAAATAATGAAGTCGTTTGCAAAGATAGTTTATGTTTGTAAGAAATACAGATAGAAACTGCTAATGTAGTTCGTGTATTTATTGTAAGAAACAAAATAAAAATGGAGGATCAGACGTCAAGAACTATAAATAATATCAGGTGTGGTTCTAGAACATGTTGTTTGCGTCATAGTGCGTGGTTGTACTTTTCTTGCTTTTTTTTTGGTGCCTTTTTTCCAGGCACCATTATCGAAACGCAGACACGCACCATTAATTATGCTTAAGGCGTCAACCTTTGATCGCCAGGTTAAAAAAGTCTTTAATTTGTATCACGTTTTCTATCACGTGATATCTGTCTTGTGTTTCAATAGGACTTCAGGATGTTTCGTGGAAAATGGCGCCGAAATCTCGCTGCCAGGTAACATGCAGAACGTGAGATAAACTTTATGGATTGGAAGGCAGGGCTATCAAAAACACATGAAACTCGGGTTTCGTTGAGATGTCGTGTAGAGAGTAATTGTAGCCACGAGTAAATTGACTTTGATGATTCTGTGAGTTTTTAGAAGGAATATTCAATAATGATCTGGTATAGAGTAAAAATCTGAATGCAATTTGAGATTGACGGCATGTTCATACATCGATAATTTGTCAGTTGAGTCAATCGATTTCCGCTTCATGTATACAGTCCGGGTAATGTATTAGAAATATCCTTCAAAAGAGCGGCTTTTTTACTTCTCTTGTGATTTTCATTGTCTCTAATATAAATTATGAATAATGAGCGATGAACATCACGGGGAAAACAAACACAGCGTCACTTTAAATGATAAATCCGCTGAGTCATTGGGACTGTATATCTGACAAAGGACTCCAGTCGATAGTTCTCCGTGATGTCATTTAGAGCAAGATCGAGATTACGTTTGAATATTGAAAGCACGAATATAGAAGAATTAATATGGAGGTTAAATTGTAAGTAGTTAGATGCAAACATAGATGGATTAAGATGCAGGTTAGATTGTATGTAGTCAAAGACGACTAAGAAGAGTTGGTGTGAATTTTGCTACTCCACCTCTTTGAAAATCTAAGTACCGATGTCTGATTTCTTGGTCCGAAATGCGCAGAATTTGTATTCGTACTACAAACCACGATAAATCGCACTCCTTTTTCTGGACTGCGTCTTGTTAATCTGCAGGAGTACGGAAACAACAGAAACAATAATTGACTATTACAAGTTATATTATATATCTACTGTCACAACAAACAACTGGACATGCAAGACAAGACTGATATCAAAAGCAGTAAAACATGACTTCAAATCAATTTAAGTAAAACGAAAGACATGAAAATTAATCTGATTCAATCAAAATAACATATCAGAAGATTGAAGAGGTACAATATTTTACGTATTTGGGAAGCAACACTCGCAAAGAGAGGAAGGGCCCAGATCAATAGGTTGTTCAAATAATTAAGCATGTCAATGTTGCTTTGAGTACAACTCGCCCAGTATTGAATTTTCCAGAATTGCCCATAGAAATACGATTAGGCTGTTTCATAGACATGTGAAATCTGCATTGATTTGTGATTGTGTAACATGGCTGTAACTCAGAAAATCACATCAAAACTGCAGGTAATCACCAATAGATGTCATCCTCGTCTATATTACATTAGATGGACTTGATTCTTGATTAGAAAACTGGCCTCACAGCACGTGGTGCATTCCGATAAGTGCTCCGCCCTCTGTTCCAGCAGCCATTCGACTCGATGATATTTCGAGTCTAATGTCGCCGAAACAGACGTCGACATCAGGGCACAACTCTGGCCCTTGTGACAGGTTTTTTTGTTGTTTCGTTCACTAAGTCCGTACCCGTAACTAGTTCAAGCACAACGTCGGCATGTCGGAAAAACATGGTAACTATTATCGAAGGTTACTACTACGGGTACATTAGATGGTTAGTGTTGATATCAAATGAGTTATGAAAGAGAACATGCCAGTGTTCAATGGAGGTAGAAATACACCCTCAGATAAAGACACCATAACTAGATACGGTCTGGACTGAAACCCACAGGGAAAGAGGGTAGATGGAGAACCGAAGAATGTTTGGAGAAGAGCGGTGGTGGATGAAGACAAATCAATTGGGGGCCTCGTGGACATAGATGAAGATAGTAGCGCAGCACAGGGTGCGACAGTTGCAGCTCTATATGCCACATGGAACTGACAGAAAATATATAGAATACCGATCTGCGCACATTTGCATATATGCACACATGCTTCACAACCATGATTGATGTACAAATACACATGTGTATACATTTATATATCGCACACTCATATAATACCACTGCATTTATACGCGTTTCGCAACTAATTCCACTTACACGTCCATCCTGACACACATATGCTCTCTTTCACACACACACCACACACATATTCATTCAAATCAACATGCCCTCGTGTCAGGCATCCATACACATAATAATATCTCAGATCCGACTAAGTCTACTTGGTGTATAGCCCTAAGCGCTACATCCTAATGACAGCGTCACATCTTCGTCTGGGACGCTACTTAACACACTGGAAGACTATTTCTAGAACTCAAGCCACAGTTACATCAGATGATTGCCCGCGGCGTACTCTCTTCCAATCCGCTTGTCTGTTTCTTGTCGGACCAGCAGAAGATGAAATCTGAGCTATTGAAGGGGATGAAAAAGTGGACAACTATATCGCTTTACGTTGGTGGCACCATTTTCTAAAGTGCCAGTACAAAAAGTCGTAACATTGAGACGAAGGGAATTTTCATGGTCGAGAAAGATATAAGATAGGAAAATCGTTATCTTTCTCATAAACAACTTTGCTCCTGTTTACTTTTTCTGCGATGTATCTTTACCTGGATACACGACCTGCGGACTAGTCACACCTTTTCGCAAATCGTTTACTAAGCGGTGCTGTTCATTAGTTGGACACAAATATTATACTCAAAGTATTCAATGAAAACCACCAAGACCAATAAATATACACATAGTACACTGAAAATAATTAATGAAAAACACAAATATCATTAAACATATAATAACATACTCAAAGTAACATGAAAAACACCAAGACCATTAAACATACAAATATTATACTCAAAGTAATCAGTAAAAAACACCAAGATCATTACACATACAAATGATATACTCAAAGTAATCAGTGAAAAACACCAAGACCATTAAACATACAAATATTATACTCAAAGTAATCAGTGAAAAACACCAAGACCATTACACATACAAATGATATACTCAAACTAATCAATAAAAATACGAAGGCCAGTAAACATATAAATAGGCAATATTAAAGTGAAAACAAGATTCAGATTTTAAAAAATGCACGCAGTGTTTTCAACAAAACCAGAACTAACACAAATTAAACAATAATCAACACATATATGTTTGAAAACAAAATATGATCAAATAATAATGGACAAATGTAAAACAAGAGCAGTATGGTTAGAGTATATAAAAGATTTATATGATGATAACAGCAGATCAGAAACAAACACGCATGACCAATGTGAAGTGTCATCAATATTAAAAGTAGAACTAGATGTCGCAATGAAGAGATGAAGAGAAATACAGAAAATATGAAGAGAAATAAACCCCCTAGATGTCGCGATGTAACATATGAAGAGAAATAAACCCCATAAATGTCGCGATGCAACATATGAAGAGAAATAAACCCCATAGATGTCGCGATGTAACATATGAAGAGAAATACAGAAAGTATGACGAGAAATAAACCCCATAGATGTCGCGATGTAACATATGAAGAGAAATAAACCCCATAGATGTCGCGATGTAACATATGAAGAGAAATAAATCCCCCGGGTTAAATAATATCACTACTGAAGAAATTAAAGCTGTTGGTGATTTAGTTATAGCTGTGATAACAAAATTGCTGAATGACATCTACAATAGTGAATATGTGAAGATGTCATGAAGATGTCTGGAGATCTCCCATCATAACTCTACCAAATCAACTTGGTGTCATAGATTATGGAGAAGATCGTGCAATTAGTTTATTGACAACAATTATGATGCGCATTGTAATGAAGAACATAAGAAGTAAAATCAATGCAGATATTGGAGATGGAAAACGTGGATAATGGAAAAGAACGATGGAAAAGAAGGTAGATGCATAGAAAACGCTATATACATCTTCAAAACATTAATAGAAAGAATGACAGAAGTAAAAAAAAGAGATATGTATGTGTGTTTTATTAACTATACTAAGACATTTGATAAGGTGAAACATGAAGATATAATTAGAATTATGGAGAATTTAAGCGTTGATGATAACACATCTTACAGGATACTGATGAACTGGTTGGTCTAGATGTGTATGCTGCGCTTAGGGTAGGACCAGATAATCCCTGAATATTGCTGCATTGCAATGTTTTCCTTCGGGGACTAACCATGCATCTATAAGTCCCGTGACACACCGGTGCATATGAGACAGCGAACCTTAAATGAGTTCAAGTATCAACTTGGTTACTTACTGAAGGGGTTTTGTCCGAAAGACTATCTGCTGTCAGGTTTGGAGCTATACTGGTGGTCCATCTCATTAGAACTCAACTGTATGCAGCTAAAGGGATTACTTCATGATCCTCACACACACAATCAGCACATTTATTGTAGCTAAATAACATGTGTGTTGCCGGGACCCGAAAAGGGAGCAAATGAAGTGACACTGTTACCTACCATGCACGATGTAAGAGATGACTAAGGGTTTTGGGGATGGAGTTGACTGTGCCATCACATAGATTGTCAATGGGACCAAGAAATTGGATGTGTCAGACCGAGAAGTGCAGATATCGCAACCAACCTGTAAACCATTACACAACGCATTCCGTTCTGTGGACTATAGCATGCTGACCTGCAGGAGTGTGAAAATGACGGCCGAAGAAGACGTGTAGCTTCAACAGCTCGTAGACATATGTGTCTACGTCCAACTGGTGACCCTCGAAAATTACCCAGTATGTAAGGTACCTAGAGCCACACCGCAAACCTGACATGACATGGTTCCCTTATTTGTGTGTAGTCGTGGTAACCGATTTACGTCACGTGTATAAAGGTATACAAGCCATTTAAATCATGTGTACAGACGTTTATAAGCCATTTAAATCATGTGTACAAATGTAAATGTGCTTCATATATGTTGTAATATGTTACTATTACAATAGAACGTTTCACCATCTGTATCAAAAACAATGAAGCGAGAGACATGGAAATATATGACATCCACCATAATTTCACGTTCTTTCACGTCGAAGTCTTGGCCCTAGAGGAATAACTAACTAACATATATGCTTGTTTCCGTTGACTCTTTTATTTCTGCAATCCATCGTTTAAAAGGTCTGCCCTTGACTGTGTAACATCGTGTAAACCATTATATACCGTTATATACAAACGTACATATGCCATGTAAATTATCTGGAAAGACATACATTTTGCATGTCAAAATCAGCTCCCAATACAATATGTCCTTTAGGGATCCTGTCTGCATCCTGCCCTACAGATGATCTATTTCTTCACCAACATTTGATGATGACATGCCCAATAGAAGGATCTATTCATCAACATTTGACGATAATCCAGTAAAACTGGATTTCCCTCATAATCCAAAACCGTGCCTCTAACATTGGAAGACCTATTGGGAAATCAAACATTCTAAAATGATTCACATGACTATTCCCTTGATGTTCATTGGCTGTGATACAAATTATAATCGTAGTGACCAATGAAAATCATAGTAATAGTCAAATTAGTCATTAAGAAGGTTTGTTTTCCTACTACCCTACTGGCTTTGTAATGTCGACGGTCATGCCTAATCTCTAGTCTATCATCATTCTGTCAACATTAAACTTGTAAACAAACGGCCGCTTACAATAAAAACTTGGCATTCATTATTTTGATTCCTTTTAAAAAAGATGTAATTCATTACTTCGAAAGAAAGGAACATTTGCATTGAAATAAAAGTCGGTATTTTCATACATTTACCTGAAAACACATATTTTTAGATTGTATTTCAGCTCCCAGGTAAGTGAGAGCTATGTTTTTCAGCTACCACGTGAGAGCTAAACCTATTTAGCAACAATAATATGCGTAAGTATAAAATATAAATTAGAGGGGCTGTTTTTAATTGCTATCTTAGATCTTTGCAATTGTTATTTCCTTGTCAAAGTTAAAACTAGAAGTAGTCCTATTTAGTATAATATTCTAGGAATCTAGGTAGTGTAGACATGGTAGTATAGTCTTAGTAGTGTAGTTTAGCCTTATTAATGTAGTTTTGGTAGTATAGTCTTAGTAGTGTAGTTTAGTCTTATTAATGTAGTTTTGGTAGTATAGTCTTAGTAGTGTAGTTTAGTCTTATTAATGTAGTTTTGGTAGTATAGTCTTAGTAGTGTAGTATTCGTAGTATAGTCTTAGTAATGTAGTTTAGTCTTATTAATGTAGTTTTGGCAGTATAGACTTAGTAGTGTAGTTTTGGTAGTATAGTCTTAGTAGTGTAGTTTAGTTTTATAAGTGTAGTTTTGGTAGTATAGTCTTAGTAGAGTAGTTTAGTCTTATTAGTGTAGTTTTTGCAGTATAGTCTTAGTAGTGTAGTTTTGGCAGTACAGTCTTAGTAGTGTGGACATAGTAGTATAGTCTTAGTAGTGTAGTTTTGGCAGTATAGTCTTAGTAGTGTGGACTTAGTAGTATAGTCTTATTAGTGTAGTTTTGGTAGTATAGTCTTAGTAGTGTAGTCTAGATAGTGTATTTTTCAAAAGTAAATTTGTGTGTTGTTAAGCTGTGATTCTATATATGCGCGCATCCTTCTATCTGGTATCTTGTTTAAGATTTTTCCTATGTGGCTTAAGACTGACTAGGAAGTCAGAGAAAGTGACATTTAGTACTAGGAAGTCAGAAAGTGACATTTAGTACTAGGAAATCAGAATGTTACATTTAATACTAGGAAGTCAGAATGTGACATTTAGTACTAGGAAATCAGAATGTGACATTTAGTACTAGGTAGTCAGAAAGTGACATTTAGTACTAGGAAGTTAGAAAGTGACATTTAGTACTAGGAAGTCAGAAAGTGACATTCAGTACTAGGAATTCAGAATATGATATTTAGTACTTGGAATTTAGAATATGATATTTAGTACTTGGAAATCAGAATATGATATTTAGTACTTTGAAATCACAAAAACGTCATTAAAAATCCACATGAAAACAAATATATTACTTTATTTTATATTAGGTAACCCCACCCCTTCCTGACGGACTTTGTACAAATACATTTTCTAAATTTTTGTAGGATTTTTTCTGGAATTACGTGCTCTAAGCTGTACTCTCAGTATGCTACATGTGGTATTGTTAAAATGAAAAGATTACATGTGAGAAAACCTAGTACAATGAAATCAATCCCTCGCTCATTTTGACTTATTTAAGACATCGGTTCGTCTCAATCATTCCTCAGACTCCGACTACGCCTACACGGTAACAAAGCCAAAGATTACGAATTCTCTCAGAAATTCCCATCTCTATTCAAGATTATGACTTCCACTCTTCAACGCTATACAGGGTTTGACACTTAAATTTCTTTCAGAGATTTCGACACCAGAAGCTTCTGTTACCAACAGATGCACACCACCAATAATAAATAGGTATCCTATTTACAGGTGTATTTTAAGTTGATTAAAGACACATCAGTGTGACAGGTAAACCCAGGTAAATGAAAGAAATCTACCTCATCAGTCATCGGAAGTTTCTTGTGCCAGATTTATGTCTAAGGTATGCCCATAGGAATGACAGAAAGAAGCAACAGCGTTTTGTTATTTGTTTCGTTTTTTTAAAGACATATTTAAAGAAACTGTGGTCTCAATACTGCGAAGTGCAAAAGTTGTCAAGACCAGAGTTTCTCAAGATTATTTTAACTGTGGTCCGTATTGATATAATTTTTCTTCCCTGAGCGTTTAGAAAGCAATGGTAAACTACTGATCGTTTTTATATTACCTAGAAAACCACTATAGCCTAAAAATTATGGGTTGATGGCTACGTCCTGATTAGGATACGCTAAGCATAACAAATTCCTATATTCTAACCCCTAAAGCACTCATAGATTATAAGGAAGCGACATGTTTCCTGCCGATAGTATCACGCTTAGCTTGAAAGGAAGCGACTCTCCGCCTGTCGATAGTACTACTCATAGCTTGTAAGAAAGCGACTCTCCACCTGTCGATAGTACTACACATAGCTTGTAAGAAAGCGACTCTCCACCTGTCGATAGTACTACTCATAGCTTGTAAGAAAGCGACTCTCCACCTGTCGATAATACTACTCATAGCTTGTAAGAAAGCGACTCTCCACCTGTCGATAAGACTACTCATAGCTTGTAAGAAAGCGACTCTTCACCTGTCGATAGTACTACTCATAGCTTGTACGAAAGCGACTCTCCACCTGTCGATAATACTACTCATAGCTTGTAAGAAAGCGACTCTCCACCTGTCGATAATACTACTCATAACTTGTAAGGAAGTGACTCTCCACCTGTCGATAGTACTACACATAGATTGTAAGAAAGCGACTCTCCACCTGTCGATAATACTACTCATAGCTTGTAAGAAAGCGACTCTCCACCTGTCGATAATACTACTCATAGCTTGTAAGAAAGCGGCTCTCCGCCTGTCGATAATACTACTCATAGCTTGTAAGGAAGCAGCAGTCCGTCTGACAAGAGTACCACCTATAGCTTATAACTCCGTAATTTCAAGCGATAGTCCTTGAAATTCTCTAGCAGCCGAGCTACAAAGGCCACTGTCTTTTCATGTCCAAAATATGTTCGCTTGTTTTAGTTATTATGAGTTGTTTGGTATTTAATACATCTCAGTAGTTTACCATTGCTTTCTTAGCCGGAAAAAAATATTCTAACAAAATAGTATATGCGGAAAAGGTACAGCTGAGACACACTGGTAGATTAACAAATGAGACATACTGATCTATGGACATGTGAGAGATACTGATCTATGGACATGTGAGAGATACTGATATATGGACAGGTGAGACATACTAATAGAGGGATAGGTGAGCCATACTGATCTATGGGCAGGTGAGACATACTGATAGAGGGATAGTGAGACATACTGATCTATGAATAGGTGAGACATACTGATAGAGGGATAGTGAGACATACTGATAGAGGGATAGTGAGACATACTGATAGAGGGATAGTGAGACATACTGATAGAGGGATAGTGAGACATACTGATAGAGGGATATGTGAGACATACTGATCTATGAATAGGTGAGACATACTGATAGAGGGATAGGTGAGACATACTGATAGAGGGATAGTGAGACATACTGATCTATGAATAGGTGAGACATACTGATAGAGAGATAGTGAGACATACTGATCTATGAATAGGTGAGACATACTGATAGAGGGATAGTGAGACATACTGATAGAGGGATAGTGAGACATACTGATAGAGGGATAGTGAGACATACTGATAGAGAGATAGTGAGACATACTGATCTATGAATAGGTGAGACATACTGATCTATGAATAGGTGAGACATACTGATAGAGGGATAGTGAGACATACTGATAGAGGGATAGTGAGACATACTGATAGAGAGATAGTGAGACATACTGATAGAGGGATAGTGAGACATACTGATCTATGAATAGGTGAGACATACTGATAGAGGGATAGTGAGACATACTGATCTATGAATAGGTGAGACATACTGATAGAGGGATAGTGAGACATACTGATAGAGAGATAGTGAGACATACTGATAGAGGGATAGTGAGACATACTGATAGAGAGATAGTGAGACATACTGATAGAGGGATAGTGAGACATACTGATAGAGGGATAGTGAGACATACTGATAGAGGGATAGTGAGACATACTGATAGAGAGATAGTGAGACATACTGATAGAGGGATAGTGAGACATACTGATAGAGGGATAGTGAGACATACTGATAGAGAGATAGTGAGACATACTGATAGAGGGATAGTGAGACATACTGATAGAGAGATAGTGAGACATACTGATAGAGAGATAGTGAGACATACTGATAGAGGGATAGTGAGACATACTGATAGAGGGATAGTGAGACATACTGATCTATGAATAGGTGAGACATACTGATAGAGGGATAGTGAGACATACTGATCTATGAATAGGTGAGACATACTGATAGAGGGATAGTGAGACATACTGATCTATGAATAGGTGAGACATACTGATAGAGGGATAGTGAGACATACTGATCTATGAATAGGTGAGACATACTGATAGAGGGATAGTGAGACATACTGATAGAGGGATAGTGAGACATACTGATAGAGGGATAGTGAGACATACTGATAGAGGGATAGTGAGACATACTGATAGAGGAATAGGTGAGACATACTGATAGAGGGATATGTGAGACATACTGATAGAGGGATAGTGAGACATACTGATAGAGGGATAGGTGAGACATACTGATAGAGGGATAGTGAGACATACTGATAGAGGGATAGGTGAGACATACTGATAGAGGGATAGTGAGACATACTGATAGAGGGATAGGTGAGACATACTGATAGAGGGATAGTGAGACATACTGATAGAGGAATAGTGAGACATACTGATATATGAATAGGTGAGACATACTGATAGAGGGATAGTGAGACATACTAATAGAGGGATAGTGAGACATACTGATAGAGGAATAGTGAGACATACTGATATATGAATAGGTGAGACATACTGATAGAGGGATAGTGAGACATACTGATAGAGGAATAGGTGAGACATACTGATATATGAATAGGTGAGACATACTGATAGAGGGATAGTGAGACATACTGATAGAGGGATAGTGAGACATACTGATAGAGGAATAGTGAGACATACTGATATATGAATAGGTGAGACATACTGATAGAGGGATAGTGAGACATACTGATAGAGGAATAGGTGAGACATACTGATAGAGGGATAGTGAGACATACTGATAGAGGGATAGTGAGACATAC
This sequence comes from Meghimatium bilineatum, assembly GCA_034231615.1. Lineage (NCBI taxonomy): Eukaryota > Metazoa > Mollusca > Gastropoda > Stylommatophora > Philomycidae > Meghimatium > Meghimatium bilineatum. The sequence goes on from CM067309.1 coordinate 29,214,267, forward strand.
TGATAGAGGAACAGGTGAGACATACTGATAGAGGGACGGGTGAGCCATACTGATAGATGGATAGTGAGACATACTGATAGAGGGATAGTGAGACATACTGATAGAGGGATAGTGAGACATACTGATAGAGAGATAGTGAGACATACTGATAGAGAGATAGTGAGACATACTGATCAATGAACAGGTGAGACATACTGATCTATGAACAGGTGAGACATACTGATAGAGGGATAGTGAGACATACTGATAGAGGGATAGTGAGACATACTGATAGAGGAATAGTGAGACATACTGATATATGAATAGGTGAGACATACTGATAGAGGGATAGTGAGACATACTGATAGAGGAATAGGTGAGACATACTGATATATGAATAGGTGAGACATACTGATAGAGGGATAGTGAGACATACTGATAGAGGGATAGTGAGACATACTGATAGAGGAATAGTGAGACATACTGATAGAGGGATAGTGAGACATACTGATAGAGGGATAGTGAGACATACTGATAGAGGGATAGTGAGACATACTGATAGAGAGATAGTGAGACATACTGATAGAGGGATAGTGAGACATACTGATAGAGGGATAGTGAGACATACTGATAGAGAGATAGTGAGACATACTGATAGAGGGATAGTGAGACATACTGATAGAGAGATAGTGAGACATACTGATAGAGAGATAGTGAGACATACTGATAGAGGGATAGTGAGACATACTGATAGAGGGATAGTGAGACATACTGATCTATGAATAGGTGAGACATACTGATAGAGGGATAGTGAGACATACTGATCTATGAATAGGTGAGACATACTGATAGAGGGATAGTGAGACATACTGATATATGAATAGGTGAGACATACTGATAGAGGGATAGTGAGACATACTAATAGAGGGATAGTGAGACATACTGATAGAGGAATAGTGAGACATACTGATATATGAATAGGTGAGACATACTGATAGAGGGATAGTGAGACATACTGATAGAGGAATAGGTGAGACATACTGATAGAGGGATAGTGAGACATACTGATAGAGGGATAGTGAGACATACTGATAGAGGAACAGGTGAGACATACTGATAGAGGGATAGTGAGACATACTGATAGAGGAACAGGTGAGACATACTGATAGAGGGACGGGTGAGCCATACTGATAGATGGATAGTGAGACATACTGATAGAGGGATAGTGAGACATACTGATAGAGGGATAGTGAGACATACTGATAGAGAGATAGTGAGACATACTGATAGAGAGATAGTGAGACATACTGATCAATGAACAGGTGAGACATACTGATCTATGAACAGGTGAGACATACTGATAGAGGGATAGTGAGACATACTGATAGAGGGATAGTGAGACATACTGATAGAGGAATAGTGAGACATACTGATATATGAATAGGTGAGACATACTGATAGAGGGATAGTGAGACATACTGATAGAGGAATAGGTGAGACATACTGATATATGAATAGGTGAGACATACTGATAGAGGGATAGTGAGACATACTGATAGAGGGATAGTGAGACATACTGATAGAGGAATAGTGAGACATACTGATAGAGGGATAGTGAGACATACTGATAGAGGGATAGTGAGACATACTGATAGAGGGATAGTGAGACATACTGATAGAGAGATAGTGAGACATACTGATAGAGGGATAGTGAGACATACTGATAGAGGGATAGTGAGACATACTGATAGAGAGATAGTGAGACATACTGATAGAGGGATAGTGAGACATACTGATAGAGAGATAGTGAGACATACTGATAGAGAGATAGTGAGACATACTGATAGAGGGATAGTGAGACATACTGATAGAGGGATAGTGAGACATACTGATCTATGAATAGGTGAGACATACTGATAGAGGGATAGTGAGACATACTGATCTATGAATAGGTGAGACATACTGATAGAGGGATAGTGAGACATACTGATATATGAATAGGTGAGACATACTGATAGAGGGATAGTGAGACATACTAATAGAGGGATAGTGAGACATACTGATAGAGGAATAGTGAGACATACTGATATATGAATAGGTGAGACATACTGATAGAGGGATAGTGAGACATACTGATAGAGGAATAGGTGAGACATACTGATATATGAATAGGTGAGACATACTGATAGAGGGATAGTGAGACATACTGATAGAGGGATAGTGAGACATACTGATAGAGGAATAGTGAGACATACTGATATATGAATAGGTGAGACATACTGATAGAGGGATAGTGAGACATACTGATAGAGGAATAGGTGAGACATACTGATAGAGGGATAGTGAGACATACTGATAGAGGGATAGTGAGACATACTGATAGAGGAACAGGTGAGACATACTGATAGAGGGACGGGTGAGCCATACTGATAGATGGATAGTGAGACATACTGATAGAGGGATAGTGAGACATACTGATAGAGGGATAGTGAGACATACTGATAGAGAGATAGTGAGACATACTGATAGAGAGATAGTGAGACATACTGATCTATGAACAGGTGAGACATACTGATCTATGAACAGGTGAGACATACTGATAGAGGGATAGTGAGACATACTGATAGAGGGATAGTGAGACATACTGATAGAGGAATAGTGAGACATACTGATATATGAATAGGTGAGACATACTGATAGAGGGATAGTGAGACATACTGATAGAGGAATAGGTGAGACATACTGATATATGAATAGGTGAGACATACTGATAGAGGGATAGTGAGACATACTGATAGAGGGATAGTGAGACATACTGATAGAGGAATAGTGAGACATACTGATAGAGGGATAGTGAGACATACTGATAGAGGGATAGTGAGACATACTGATAGAGGGATAGTGAGACATACTGATAGAGGGACGGGTGAGCCATACTGATAGAGGGATAGTGAGACATACTGATAGAGGAATAGGTGAGACATACTTATAGAGGGACGGGTGAGCCATACTGATAGAGGGATAGTGAGACATACTGATAGAGAGATAGTGAGACATACTGATAGAGGGATAGTGAGACATACTGATAGAGGGATAGTGAGACATACTGATAGAGGGATAGTGAGACATACTGATAGAGGGATAGTGAGACATACTGATAGAGAGATAGTGAGACATACTGATAGAGAGATAGTGAGACATACTGAAAGAGGGATAGTGAGACATACTGATAGAGGGATAGTGAGACATACTGATAGAGGAATAGGTGAGACATACTGATAGAGGGATAGTGAGACATACTGATAGAGGAATAGGTGAGACATACTGATAGAAGGACGGGTGAGCCATACTGATAGAGGGATAGTGAGACATACTGATAGAGGAATAGGTGAGACATACTGATAGAGGGACGGGTGAGCCATACTGATAGAGGGATAGTGAGACATACTGATAGAGGGATAGTGAGACATACTGATAGAGGAATAGGTGAGACATACTGATAGAGGAATAGGTGAGACATACTGATAGAGGGATAGTGAGACATACTGATAGAGGGATAGTGAGACATACTGATAGAGGGACGGGTGAGCCATACTGATAGAGGGATAGTGAGACATACTGATAGAGGAATAGGTGAGACATACTGATAGAGGGACGGGTGAGCCATACTGATAGAGGGATAGTGAGACATACTGATAGAGAGATAGTGAGACATACTGATAGAGGGATAGTGAGACATACTGATAGAGGGATAGTGAGACATACTGATAGAGGGATAGTGAGACATACTGATAGAGGGATAGTGAGACATACTGATAGAGAGATAGTGAGACATACTGATAGAGAGATAGTGAGACATACTGAAAGAGGGATAGTGAGACATACTGATAGAGGGATAGTGAGCCATACTGATAGAGGGATAGTGAGACATACTGATAGAGAGATAGTGAGACATACTGATAGAGGGATAGTGAGACATACTGATAGAGGGATAGGTGAGCCATACTGATATATGGACAGGTGAAACATACCGATAGAGGAATAGGTGAGCCATACTGATAGAGGGACGGGTGAGCCATACTGATAGAGGGATAGTGAGACATACTGATAGAGGGATAGTGAGACATACTGATAGAGGGATAGTGAGACATACTGATAGAGGGATAGTGAGACATACTGATAGAGGGATAGTGAGACATACTGATAGAGGGATAGTGAGACATACTGATAGAGGGATAGTGAGACATACTGATAGAGGGATAGTGAGACATACTGATAGAGGGATAGTGAGACATACTGATAGAGAGATAGTGAGACATACTGATAGAGAGATAGTGAGACATACTGATAGAGGAATAGGTGAGACATACTGATAGAGGGACGGGTGAGCCATACTGATAGAGGGATAGGTGAGACATACTGATAGAGAGATAGTGAGACATACTGATAGAGAGATAGTGAGACATACTGATAGAGGGATAGGTGAGACATACTGATAGAGGGATAGTGAGACATACTGATAGAGGGATAGTGAGACATACTGATAGAGGGATAGTGAGACATACTGATAGAGGGATAGTGAGACATACTGATAGAGGGATAGTGAGACATACTGATAGAGGGATAGTGAGACATACTGATAGAGGGATAGTGAGACATACTGATAGAGGGATAGTGAGACATACTGATAGAGGGATAGTGAGACATACTGATAGAGGGATAGTGAGACATACTGATAGAGGAATAGGTGAGACATACTGATAGAGGGACGTGTGAGCCATACTGATAGAGGGATAGGTGAGACATACTGATAGAGAGATTGTGAGACATACTGATAGAGGGATAGTGAGACATACTGATAGAGGGATAGTGAGACATACTGATAGAGGGATAGTGAGACATACTGATAGAGGGATAGTGAGACATACTGATAGAGGAATAGGTGAGACATACTGATAGAGGGACGGGTGAGCCATACTGATAGAGGGATAGGTGAGACATACTGATAGAGAGATAGTGAGACATACTGATAGAGGGATAGTGAGACATACTGATAGAGGGATAGTGAGACATACTGATAGAGGGATAGTGAGACATACTGATAGAGGGATAGTGAGACATACTGATAGAGAGATAGTGAGACATACTGATAGAGAGATAGTGAGACATACTGATAGAGGGATAGTGAGACATACTGATAGAGGGATAGTGAGCCATACTGATAGAGGGATAGTGAGACATACTGATAGAGAGATAGTGAGACATACTGATAGAGGGATAGTGAGACATACTGATAGAGGGATAGGTGAGCCATACTGATATATGGACAGGTGAAACATACCGATAGAGGAATAGGTGAGACATACTGATAGAGGGACGGGTGAGCCATACTGATAGAGGGACGGGTGAGCCATACTGATAGAGGGATAGTGAGACATACTGATCTATGAACAGGTGAGACACACTGATAGAGGGATAGGTGAGACATACTGATCTATGAACAGGTGAGACACACTGATAGAGGGATAGTGAGACATACTGATCTATGAACAGGTGAGACACACTGATAGAGGAATAGGTGAGACATACTGATAGAGAGATAGTGAGACATACTGATAGAGAGATAGTGAGACATACTGATAGAGGGATAGTGAGACATACTGATAGAGAGATAGTGAGACATACTGATAGAGAGATAGTGAGACATACTGATAGAGAGATAGTGAGACATACTGATAGAGGAATAGGTGAGACATACTGATAGAGGGACGGGTGAGCCATACTGATAGAGGGACGGGTGAGACATACTGATAGCCACTGGATGAAAAGGTTTGAGAATCACTGTTTTAGACAGCAGCACGAATTGTTTTACTTGTTTACGGGCAGTCGATAATCATAAACATAACAGCAACAAGCTAAGGTCACAAACAACATCACCACAACAGCAACGAGATTACAAAAATCAACGCTACAGCAATGAGCCCAGAGAACAAACAACACGATTCCTACCAGGTTTAAAAAAAAATGAATGCGTAAACGACCTGGTTTCCTGTCCTATAAATATTCATGAGTGTTGAAATGAATATTCATTTGAAGAGCAACCCTGCGACTTGTTGGTTTGGCCTGTCTCGTTGCATGAAATAGAAAAGGATTTCTGTGACGTCATTCTGATGAGCCCCGATGCTGATTTTACGCTTTGCTACACCAGCAATATGCTCCGAGAGTATTGATTTTCTTTTGTCATCGATGTCAGATAATTTAAAGTCGAGGGTTCTTTGCACTATCAAGTTAATGAGGGTAGACTGAACGAAGTGAGGCTGTTAAGGGAGACGGTAAATTGGTACAGATTTATTGTTCCTGTGAAAGTAATCGAAACTGGCATAAGGATGAGTACACATGTAGGTGTCAGATATATAGGATGAGTACACATGTAGGTGTCAGGAATATAGGATGAGTACACATGTAGGTGTCAGGAATATAGGATGAGTACACATGTAGGTGTCAGGAATATAGGATGAGTACACATGTAGGTGTCAGGAATATAGGATGAGTACACATGTAGGTGTCAGGAATATAGGATGAGTACACATGTAGGTGTCAGGAATATAGGATGAGTACACATGTAGGTGTCAGGAATATAGGATGAGTACACATCTAGGTGTCAGGAATATAGGATGAGTACACTTGACCATTCGACAAATACACTGCCATCAACTAACTATACAATGTTGGACGGAAAACAATAAAAAAATACATAAATGAACTATACTCTTCGCAGTGATTTTCAACGAGGACACTGTTACCTATCAGGCGACAGAGGAGGTTTTACAGGTTAAGTTATCCGTTCCATGCAATTGACGGTCAGTGACCTATAAGCAATGCTAAAGTCGCGCATGCGGTTGTGTCTGTGGGTCTCACACCAATGGCTCACTAGACAAACAAACCATGCAACAGAAAACCTTAGTAGATGACATGCCTTTATATTGAGGTTATCTTCTTATAGAAACTTTATGGCACGTCATCTATACAATCCCGTAGTCGTTACCTTCGATAACAGCTACCTTGTTGTTCCGACATGCGGACGTTGTGCTTGAACAGGTTGCGGGAACGGCGTGGGTGGGCGGAACAACAAAGAAAACTGTCGCAAGGGCCATAGTTCTGCCCTGATGTCGACGTCTGTTTCGGCTGCATTGGACTCGAAACACCATCGAGTCGAATGGCTGCTGGAACAGAGGGCGGAGCACTTATGGGAATGCCCCACGTGCTGTGAGGCCAGTTTTCTAATCAAGAATCAATAATTAAGAACCATGCTAATGTCGGATGTCTTCTTCTTCTTCTTCTGCGTTCAGCAACTGTAGTCATGCTATATTTTCAGACCCGTCATCAAGATGAAGTCCACCGTCTTCTCCAGGTCAGAGCGGCTGCCCCATAGCTTGTGCCTCAAGTCTGTATCCTCTGGCCAGGTCTGCTGTCTCTGCTCTTTGTATATTGAGCAGTTCTAAAGTATGTGTTTTGAGTCTGGGTTTCGGATCCACATAGACATTCATCTGTGTATGAGATCCTCAATCGGTAAAGGTGACCCAACAGTCTGCAGTGGCCTGTTCTAAGACGAAATATTGTGGTCTGTTGATATCTTTGGAGGAGATGTATTACATCATGTTTGTATTCCATTTCCATTTGTTTCTTCCACTTTACTGTGTATGTGAAGTCGGATGTGTCAGCCTGAAAGGCGCATATATCAGAATTAAGGCGTAATCCATGGCACAACGCAATCCGTTCTCTGGACTAAAAATTTAATAAATAACAAACATTACATTGATTAATTTCATACCGAGTATTAAAAACAGACACAAAATATTATTAAAGTATTCGATATACAGCGAATAATTGTACAATAGCTCCCACCTACACAGATTTGTATATAAGTTATTAGTTGTACCTGCACATGCCTTTCTATTGCATAGTTAAACTATCACTCATGTCACCTCCAGACTTGCCGATCTGTCAGCTGATTATTAAATATCATGAAAGTCGCCGACAATGTCTCCCCATGTTTAAGTTGATTCTGAACACATATTGAACTTGTACTATCAAAGATTTGGCCAGATCAATTCATTGTTATATTCATGCCCTAGAAGATGTATTTTTTGGAATAGCTTTATTTCTTGTGCACAAAGGTTCGGAGTGTAATGATACGATATTGTCTGATATTATGGACATATTATTCTTAAATCTGTCTCATGAGCATTATCAAAATGAACAAAAATATGCACCAAAACAAGTCGATAAAATAACCTAACAACGAGACACAGTGACAGACACGGTGTCTCGTTGTTACGTTGTGTTATCGACTTGTTTTTGTAACACTAATACCTATTTTTGATCAGTTTTATATTTGTACTGTGTTACCCCAACCACCCATTTCTTATTTATAGTTGTTACCAGACACTATAACTTTTATCTCATGAGCATTGCCATGCTTGGCTAGTCCGTTTTGACCCTCGGGCCATAAACTGTCCACCGCTGAACTATAAGGTTGGGCAGTTGCCTTTACAAACGTATTGAACACACAGTTAATAGCATAATCACATAGTTCCTGGTTGGGAAAAAAGAAGAAAAAAAATTAAATAAACAAGCCGGCTTCAGACAGTGTTGATAAAGTTAAGAACACATGGCGCAGTCTTCTTCCGCGGTGTAAGATGTCTTTCAAGATACAAAACACACCTCATGTGTGTGAGTTATTGTGAGAAAACATCGTTTGATGGCGTATCGAAAGACTCCTTGATTCTAAAAGTGGAAAACTGTCAGTCTAAATTTCTTATCTCATACTTGGTGTCAGATATCTATGTATTGCATAGTTGGGAAACGCCTCTGTATAGCCGAGGCCGAAAGAGAATCACAGTATAGCGACATTATTAACTGTCATTCCTGTCGTAAGAGGCAATTAAGGAGGTTTTAGGGTTGGTGTTCGCTGTCCCATGCTATAAAGAGGATTATGGTGACAAAGAAGGCTTGATAATGTCGAATGCATCAGGCCGAAAGAAGCTACTTACGAAAGAAGATACGATAGCTACTATCGCAGCTAAGCTGTTTTTCTGTTCACCAAAGGTCATACTGAAGTGAATGTGTCTGGTCGAAATGTTCAGATATCGCAGCGTTGATGAGTTTGAAAACGGATACAGACGAAGAACACCAGCGTTGTAGTTAAGTGGTTTGTGTTTTTCAGTGGCTTCCTATTCGGATGGTACAGGTTCGATTTTCCAGTTCAACTAGAAAAAAAAGTGTTTTGATTATTAAATGCTTCTAGTTTAAGGAAATGAGCTGCCCAGCTTAAGGAAAAGGGCTCGATATCTTCGGGTAATGAAATAGAGTAATATAGTTCACGAGAGTAATATAGTTCAATAGAGTAATAGAAATAAAGTAATATAGTTCACAAGAGTAATATAGTTCAATAAAGTAATATAAATATAGTAATATAGTTCACGAGAGCAATATAGTTCAATAAAGTAATATAAATATAGTAATATTGTTCATGAGAGTAATATAGTTCACGAGAGTAATATAGTTCAATAAAGTAATAGAAATATAGTAATATAGTTCACGAGAGTAATATAGTTCAATAAAGTAATAGAAATATAGTAATATAGTTCACGAGAGTAATATAGTTCATAAGAGTAATATAGTTCAATAAAGTAATATAATCTAATGCTGACATTAACATTTATATGTGTACAGATCTATACAACTTTTAGTCTCCATGCGAAGCATAGGTCGTCCATCTTGTCTTCCCTTTCGCTGTTTCTTCCAGCTCTGTACATGTTTTCCAACTCCGTCATACCCGGCCTATGTGTCTCTGTACACGTTATACCCAGCCTATGTTTCTCTGTACATGTTATACCCTACTTATGTGTCTCTGCACATGTTATACCCAGCCTATGTGTCTCTGCACATGTTATACCCAGCCTATGTGTCTCTGCACATGTTATACCTAGCCTATCTGTCAATGCATTATTTTATTTCTTCCACGTAATTCTTGGTATTCCTATTTTCCTCTTCCTGTATGGGTTACAGAGTAATATCTTTCTGACAATGTTTACCTTTGGTATTTTAATATTAGTTAGTAGGTTAGTCTTGAGACTAACAGGAATTGAACCAGTCCGTTCAAAGGCACCAAATCGCCTTGCAACTATTGCACACGCGTTCTTCCGTACTTGACTAACCGCATCTCCAAAAGAAGATGCGATTTTGTCAAGACATTCAAACCGTGCACTCAAAGTCACCGGAACGGACCAATCGAGACAAAGACTATTACAACAACAAACCGTTGTTAGTTGGTTAGTCGTCGGATCATCATCACTGCAAACTGGACACATCTATGGTTGCTCCGATCTCTCTTTGAGTGTATCCGCCATTAGACTTCTGCTGACAATACTGGTCCTATGCTGGTTGACCATCATTTTTCTGCGCCCTCCAAAAACTTCACTTCTAGCAACACCGCATTTCAATCCCTGATCTTTAATCCTAGCAATGGAAAAGGAATCATCATCCACATTCGTCCCATTCTCGCGTGCTATATTTCTTAAGGAATTTAAAGTCAGCGTGACCCATTTCCCATCGCACTCTGCCACAATTGCACATGACGCCAGTTGATCCGCTCTTTATTTGCCTCGAACACCCACATGCCCCGGCACGAAAATAAATGTAACCACTTACCGCCTCGCCTTTCTCAAGGCCTCAATCCACTGTTCGCGAACGAGACCCACTTGTAGTTTCCTAATTATACTCATAGAGTCACTCAAGATGCAGACCTGCGTTACCTTCTGTGTGCATGCCCACTCAAATGTCCTGGTCACCGCCATAGTCTCCATGGTCATACTACTTTTAATATATGTCCAGCCATCTCCAGCACAGTTTTATTAGACCTTCATTTACTGGAGTTTCTGTAATTTGTTGCATGAGCTCGTTTTGTGGTCATATGATTTTAAACCTTCGATTATTGGCAATAATCAATAAATGTTGTGCAATTTCTTCTAACAAATGGGAGTAACTGGATGACGATCGCGTCACAAGGATAACATGTCTGCGTAGTGGCGCTAGAACATTTAAGAACTCAATATTGAGCAGATCAGAAGAATGATGGCTCAGGTGCAAGGACAACTGTTCAAGGATGAAATGTTCCAATGCTCATTTTACAATAGAAAATCGATAAAGATAGGCAGATTTAACCATGAGCTGACGTGTTCGACTCGTGACAGCTTAGTTCCACCTGATATAGGCTTGCATCAGATTGTCTGCAAAGAAAGCCATATATATATATATATATATATATATATATATATATATATATATATATATATATATATATATATATATATATATATATATATATATATTCCACGTAGGCATTCTTTGATGATTAGATGAAGTATGACGTATGACTTTGTTAAATTAAGAAAATGGACCAGTGTTGTTCACAATAAGTCTAACTGACGCGAATAGGGACTACTTTTCTCTTATTAATCACTGTCATCGTGATTAAAATGATCAACTATCGACTCCATTAAGTCTATACAGCTCTGATGCTGAAAGCAGAACATCGGATATGTCATAGTTGTACGGAAGTGCAGTGCCATATAAAGCTATTTGCTGAGCACAGAGAACAGGCGAAATACATTAATGATTTCAAATCTCTTGCTTATTTACATTAATGGTCGAAGTCCGGCGAGTCTTGGCCGAGATGGCTGGAGAAAATATATCTTTTTGATCTTAAGGTTCAAAAAGTATTCTACATTTATAGATCAATAGTTCTAACATTTGCGGTATTCAGTGTGGATATTTATGTAGGATAGATCAAATTAGACGCGTCTCCACATTAGAATGTGGCTAATAATGGGTTTTAGTAGTTCTTGTTTTCATTATATAGTTATAATAGTTAGTTGAAAAAATGTTGAAAAGGAATATAGGATTGGCTTCTCTTTTGAGGATTGAGTAGAGGATTGTACTCGTTTTACGCCATATGTACTAACTCCCTCTTAGCGAAGTGATACACTTTCTGTGGAGAGTACCACTTATAGCACGTAACTCTGTAGTTTTAAGCGTAAGTCCCCAGAGATATTCCCGAAAATGAACATGTAAATAAGGCCAGTGATAGAAACTCTTGAGAAGTAAATGTGGAAAATCTTGATTATAATTAAGTCAATCCTCTACTCTTTTTGATGACCTCTTTTAGTGATGAACACTAAATAATATAAAATAAATGTGTATAACGATACAAAAATATTCGAATACGGCGATAATGAAGAGATGATAAGGGTACAAAATAGAAAATAAATGAGAACGGTAAGGATACAAAGAGACGAAAATAATGAGGATGAATAGAATAAAATGGATGGAAAAAAATTGAAGAAGAAATCAGAAAAAAAGGTAGAGAGAATAAATAATACATGAAAAAAAAAAAAACCCAAAACTTGGAAAAATGATATTCCGTCATTTCTGTTAGCCTAAAGCTAATTGTTAAGATGTCTCTTTCAGAACATCAGAAACTAGATAACATTTTAACGAGTTTAAGGCAAATGTTCCTGTGGGCTCTGGACTAATGGCAGTTAGGAAGAAATCGTTTTGTCTCTTTATACCAAAAACGGTATGAATATTGTTCTGACCTTGCCTGGCCTGGTCTGAATGTTTGTCGTATACAAGGTTATGTGACCAGAGTATAGGAAGTTCAAATATTTGTAACTGTTCTCAGATAATATTGCACTAACATAGTCAGTAGATGTCAACAGCTAGGGGATAGAGGGGTTAGTAGGACCGTCTCACTTAGGACAGTAGATGTCAGCAGCTAGGGGATAGAAAGGTTAGTAGGACCGTCTCACATATGACAGTAGATGTCAGCAGCTAGGATATAGAGGGGTTAGCAGGACCGTCTTACATAAGGTAGTAGATGTTGGCTAGGGGATAGAGGGGTTAGTAGGACCTTCTCATATAGGGTCGTAGATGTCAGCTAGGACATAGAGGGAGTATACGTCAGATACTCCGGTCGGGAACAGTCTCTCACCAATTTAAGCCGTTTTAAAACTTCCAACTCACTTATTCTTTTATTCTTCTCTTTCGTTTCTCTTTATACACCTTTATGCCTTGCAGCGGCAGGAGTAAATGAGTTCTCTGGAGATGGGTTTTGGTGTGTGTGCTTCATATATGTTTGTTTTCGTTGACTCTTTTGTTTCTGTTATCCATCGTTTGCATGGTCTGACTCTGGCTTTGTATCAATCGTGTTTGTATTAGTCATGTTTTTTAGATGCACTGTCTTGATGATAGTCTGGAAGCATGCAAAAAACAGTTAATTTGCTGTCTTCTGGTGTTATCTTTGATTGGCATTGTGTTTGTTAGTCTTCTGTTTTCGCTCCTGGTTCTGTCTCTTATAGTTACTCGGATGTATCGACGTAGACAAGAAATTTTTTGTAACAAGTTTTCTTTTGGATTTTGTTGTTAGTGTCCACGTTAGACATTTGTATAGTAATGGTAAGATGATTGTTTTATATAGTACAGTTTTGGCGTTCATGATCACATATTTTTTTAAAAGTAAAAGACATCTGCCCCAAGATCAGGTATGCCATGTTGCATCTATGTTGGATTTCATTGGTGTTGTTTTTTTTCAATCGGTGATATGATGCTTCCAAGATAAGTGAATATTCTTTCACCTGTTTAAGTTGTTATCATCGATTAGAATAGTGATGTTTCTTTTTGTTTTTGCGATTGACATTACCTCAGTTTTTTTTCTGTGCTTATATTTATGTTAATGTCCCTACATGTTGTGTGGAGTCTATATAATGTTGTAGTTGTTCTTTTGTTGTTGCTAATATTGCTTGATCGTCTGCAAAAAGAAGTTCGCTCAGGAAGTTGTTTAGTTTGTCTTCTTCATTAATGTTAGTAATTTTACATATGCAATCGATATATGTGATGAATAACAAGGGAGATATAACACATCCTTGCCGCACTCCAGAGTGTATGTGGAATTTATAAGAAAGCCCACCACTCGTCCTACTCACTCGTGCACAATGTATTTGAAGTCATGCATCACATTACTGGACCTTTATTTACGCACTTGTTTCTGTTGAAGTTTCCTGAGTGGCACCCCTACGTCTTTGAATGGTTATGTGTGTGATGATGATCATGGTGATGATGTTGTGATGATTTTGTTATACTAACTATGTGCCTGCTTTGTTTCCCTCCAGATCGAAGATGGGATGCTTATGTTTGATAAAACTACAAACAGACACAGAGGTAAGTTTGTGTGTGATTTTTGTGTGCGTTTGTTTAATTGTTTATTTTCCCTCCTGTTTGTATTATTTGTGTGTTGCTTTTTCGTTTGTAATATTTGTGTGTTACTTGCTTGTCTGTATATTAGTTTATTTCGTGTAATGTATGTGTCACATTTGACATTTTTCCTCAACGATGTGTCTGACTGGCAGCCTGTACGTTTCCTAGTCTTTTGTATATTTTCCATGTTAAGATCTCTCTTGTGCGTGATGAGATTACTGAAACAGGCTTGGGTTGTGTTACATCTCTCATGTACGTGCGGAAGTTACTGAAACAGTCTCAGGCTTGGGTTGTGTTACATCTCTCATGTACGTGCGGAAGTTACTGAAACAGTCTCAGGCTTGGGTTGTTATATCGATCTTGTGTGTGCGGAGGTTACTGAAACAGTCTCATGCTTGTGTTGTTATATCGCTCTTGTGTGTGCGGAGGTTACTGAAACAGTCTCATGCTTGGGTTGTGTTACATCTCTCATGTACGTGCGGATGCTACTGGGACATGTTTTGTTACATCTCTCTTGTGTGTGCGGAAGTTGCTGAAAGAAATCTCATGCTTGTGTTGTTTTATCGCTCTTGTGTGTGCGGAGGTTACTGAAATAATCTCACGTCTGTGTTGTTATATCTCTCTTGCGTGTGCGGAGTTTATCGAAAATATTCAAATTCTGATATGTAATCCAAGGAGATTACATAATCCGAGGTAGAGGAGATGGCTACCGCCCTCATTTGCAGAGCCTGTGAAATGTCAGATCGCTAACATCTCACACCCCTACGGCATTAATAAATGCTATGGGTTACTTTACTATGTAATCCAAGTACATGAAACTATTTCTTGCTCTGCATTTGGATTAAGGCGTGTTCAGATTAAAGTGCTAACAAGTTGCGCGAATCGTTAAGCTCTACTGCAAGAAATAAAAAAGGCTGCTATTATCTGTATGTCTTTAGAGGGATAAATTTACTTAATGTAGAAGATACAAATTGTAAAAATGTACGTATCTTTAATCTTCAAGAAACATATTCGTACTTTAATAATCTTGGAGCTAACAAGTTTTCAATTAATGTCAGGAGAATATTGCATGGTCTCAGTTTGACAACTAAGTTGGACGTATACCGTGCAGTGGTTCTAACAAAACTGCTCTAGCTAGCATATTTTCTGTCTATGTCAGGAGACTGCTGAACTGTCCAGTTTTACATATAATTTTACGGTTACTCCGTCATACTGAAATGGAAAAGTACAAATGGCTATCGGTCCATACCTTTTTCTTAAGACAAACCAATTAATATATAGGATTTTAAAAAAGTAGTAGATATATTTGATAATTTTTAACGGCGTTACATCAAAAGGCGTTACATCAGATCGCATCCCATCAATAGCTTTCAATAAAAGATCATCTGAAAGGAGTAACAAGTGAAGACTCACACAAAAATGGATAGATGATACCATAGGAATACTAGAACACCTAGACTGCTCTATGACATCGGCATCACAGTTAGCTAAAGAAAGAGGACTTCGGCTCCTCGTGACGCCTAGCCGGACACATGGATAGGACAAGACACAGCAAGAGTCATCAAAATGATAGTACGTAGGAAATGTGCACAGACTGGTTCTGTACATTGAACGTGTCTAGGATACTGTAACACGTTACAGAAAAACTTTTACACACACGTATGGGGTGCGAAGGGAACGCATTGCTCTAGGCTATTGAACCAGGGTTAGCAGATAACCAAGATCCCAAATGTACCTCCACGCGGTGCACCCTGGAAACAGAAATACAGCAGCTCGAGCTAATTCTGGCCAAATCATTTGGGGATCGTGTCCGAGAATGTGGAGGTAGCAGATGGAAAGAGATTTGACTGCACAAGAGACAAACAATATCTCCGACACCACCAGCATCACCACATATAGCGACACTGTCGACATACAGTGAAGCTAGTCAGTCCAGTCCGAACATTGGAGGGGCGGCCAATGTAAAATGCACGTAACGGTAGATGCATGGCGAGACAAATAGATTTCATACCGAGTACAATGAAACAATGAAAGGGCATAACAGCGCTAGAGGGCAGCGCGAACTGCAAATAGAAAGTGAAAAGTCCCTAGGAAAGGGAAACTACAAGCTCCGTCAGCTCGAGACGAGCATCTAGTTACCTTTGTTCCTTACAGGCAGAGACCCAGACCCATCCATTGGCGTTTGGTAAAGCAAGAAGACCTAATCCAACTCTAATGTCGAGCCTTCCTAAACCGGATATATGCTCGCGAAGAGAAAAAGTTCTGTACCCGATGGGCTTAGGCAAGAAAAGGACAACGATGGTAGTCCTGGCCCAACTCTACTGTCAAGGTTTCCTATACCGGAAGTACACTTGCAGAGAGAAAGGGTTCCGTACCCGATGGGCTCATGCACAAAAGGGACAACGATTTAGCTCTGGCCCAACTCTACTGTCAGGTTTTCCTACACCGGAAATACACTTGAAGAGAGAAAGGGTTCAGTACCTGATGGGCTCAGGCGCTATTGGGACAAGGACGCTCAGCTCGAGAACGCCTTGCTCTCAAACGCGTGGTGTGAGACTCGAACTTGGACATGGGGTACACGATGTCGGTGAATGACACCTCGGCTAAGAGGGCGAAAGAGCCAGGGTCCAACTCCTCTGTTGAGTTCTTCCCCTTAAGGAACCAGGCTCACGAATGAGAAACGGTTCAGTACCAAATGGGCACAGGCACAGCACGTCCAATTACACGAGGCAAGTTCATATACAGTGGAACACCTCGTGCGAGTCAGACGAGAGCAAAAACGTCTGGGCGAAGAGTCGCCACTACGCGTGCCTGGAGACAGATATAGAGGCTGTCACAGGCTAAGGGTAGCCCACCCGAATTGTCAAGGCATGCCGAAATCGGATGTGCTAGGCCTACAAAGCGCATAACGGTGGCACAACGTAATCACGCTCCCGGCGGAAATCGCACGGATATCCGTGATGGTTACAATGGAGCGAACGCAAAACAAACAAACAAACACACACGTATGCACATGCGCACGCACACATGCATTTATATATAAACACTTGTGAAATTCCCAGTAAAGAAACAAATAATTGGATAGCGATCAGTTATCCATTTTCGACCTCAAATGCAATCGATAGAAAGTGTTTTTTGCAATACTGCAATGAATCGGACTTTAGAGGGCTGCTTGGGGTCTGATTTGATATAGGGCTCACTGGATTCCATTACAACCGTTCATGTAAATGTTTGCAAGTAAATGAAGTTTCATGCACCGCTTGTGCTGGAAGACCGTGCAAACTGTTTTGGTACGTTGAAGATAAATAATATCGATACTGATATGTTATTTGTTATTACTAGACAAGATTGTACTTCAGGCAGGCCAATAAGTGTTCAGTCTCCCAAAGCATCATGTCGAATGGTATATATTGTGATGGTGGTGAAACGGCGTACATGTTTTTAATTTGGGCATGTAACGAGATAGGACTCACATTATAAATGTATCTTTCAAGGAACACAGACATTTAAAAACAGCTAAATCTAAATTAACAATGACGGACGGATGTACACAAATACCTCATGTATTACTATTTCCGGTTTAGTGGCGGAGCGGTACAGTGCTCGTCTGTGACAGCCAAGGTGCCCAGTTCGATCCCCGCTACATGCATTTGAGCATCCGGACCGTTCAGAAAGCAATGACAAACTACTGAACGTTGAAACTACTGAATATTGCCTAGAAATCACTACAGAATAAACAAGCTGGGTTGATGGCTACGTCCTGCATACGTTCTACGTCCATCATACGATAGTAATTTACTATCATAACGACGGAAATTAAAAACATGAGGAAATGAGATCGAAATAAAACAATTATGGCACACACAAAATACATAAGATCTCTCCACATGCCAACCCCAATCAAAGTGAATGAATGATTTGTATTAAGAGTACATACGCGTAGATTAATGGTACTATACTGCAATATAAAACGATTTTCAAGTAACTACATAAAACTATCGTTAGTGGAACACGATTGATAGTAGTGACCTTGATGTCGCGGTGACCAAGATCACTAACATCATTGACACGTATAGAAACAGGTAATGAATGACATGTCGACATAATCATTTTTTTGTGAGCGGTGGAGCACATAGGCGGAAACGATGAAATCAGTCTTCTGTGACTATTCATTACTTTTGTCGTCTCTGATCTTCCATTATCCAATGTATTTATTGTCCATGACTCACATCCATAGGTTAGAATTGGTTTTTATGTAGATCTACATAACTATCTTCCTCAGCACTAATACTATGCATTTTAGCGTACTTGGGCAAGGTTTTTACGCTTTACCATATACACCCACCTTTTTTTTTGCCCCAACCTATTTTCCTTCCGCTCTATACTTCTTCTATATGTCTCTTCAAAATGTAAATATATAAAAAATTGTGCTCCATTCTTGTCTGTTTCCCTGGTTCTAACCTCATTGTTTCTCTTTGAATTCACCGTGTATTCTATTCTACATTAGCACAAAAACTTTTATGTGAACCTGCCTGCTCGAATAGCATCACCAAATAAACTATAGCAACAAACTCTATTGACAACTGTTTGCAATCATCAAATGTATAAAAGATTCAGCCCATCAGTCATCCATCCATCAGTGTATATTTACATCTCATATTGAGACTATGGTCTTGTTTATTTGTCTTAATTTCTATCCAAATGAAATTAACATCGCTGTTTCTATGTAATTGATTTGTGTGGAAATGAATGCTTGATTGTTACTCTAGTTCGATGCATCATTACCGTGGAAATCAATCATTTTTAGAGTCAAATTAAAATGTTTAGATACGAGGAAGAAACGAGGATACAGAGAAATAGAGTATAAGCAGACGTCTAAGTCTGTTGGAAGTAAAACACAAAGGCAAACACACGTATATGTGTGTCGACAAAACATATAGGCAACCATACGTATATGTGTGTCAGCAAAACATAGAGGCAACCATACGTATATGTGTGTCAGCAGAACATAGAGGCAACCATACGTATATGTGTGCCAACAAAGCAGATATGTCGTTCTTCAAAGTGGATAGACGGATATTTGTGGATGGATAGAATATTAAGGTTGTGAAAAATCGTGGATAGATGCATGATGCTAATTATCGTTTTCCTTCTTCGCATGTGAATATGTACATATAATTTAGAACAATCACGTTTGGTGTTACGAGTTCTCATGTGAATATGTACATATAATTTGAACACTCACGTTTGGTGTTACGAGTTCTCATGTGAATATGTACATATAATTTGAACAATCACGTGTGTTGTTACAAGTTCTCATGTGGATGAGGTGCGATATTAGACATGTTTGCAAATGGAGGATCAAGTATTGTTTAAAATGACTTATTTACTATTCCCTTGATTTTTATTGTTTGTCAGAAAAATAATAATCATATTGACTGACGACAATCACGGAAATAGTGAAATGAGGGATTAAAAAGTGTGGATTTCACACATTACCCAGTGGGTCGTATACTGTCGACTATCATGGTTGAAGAGTTAAAATGAGGGCTGGAAAAACATGTTGCAGAGTTTAAAAAAATTACGTTTGAAGATACAGGAGAGCGGGTTGTACGTCAGTGTTGCAGTGTTACTAGAAATTAAGAAAGGTTTGACGTCATTTTCGTTTCATCTGTGCCTCTTTAGAATTACCTGCAGTGTTCTACTCTATTCAAAGCTTTTAATATCAGCACTGGTCTGAGCTTTCCAGACTGGCCGGTCAAGGATTGTGGTTTCACAAGAGCTTGGTTCAATGCTGCAGTGTTTGAGAGATGCCATTAACCATGATGAGGTATGATGCCATGATTTGTGCGGTGAGAATTGAATTTAAGTAATGAATAGTTTCGCAATGTCGTTAATCTTACTCTCATTCCGCCCCTTCGTACTTCATCTAGGTAGCTAGACAAGACTAAGACAAGGTCGGTGTCGTTGTGCAATAGCTGAATGACACTCATCAGGATTGTGATGAATCGTGGATATGTGTTGAAAAAGGGTTCAAAAGTTGTAGAGGATTGACTTCCCTGTACTCGGTTTCCCATATGTACTCCGTTACTCTCAACGAAGTGGCACGCCGCCTGCCAAGAGTACCACTCATAACACGTAACTCCGTAGCTTCAAGTGATAATCCACAGGGATCTCCGAAAAAATCCATCTTGTAAACAAGACCACACGAGCCGGATTCGAACTCATGCTAGGCTTGGGAGATCCACTAATATGTGTATAAATGTGGATAGTTAGAACAGGTTTGATTGCAAAATGTCGTGGATAGCTGCATACATTTGGATGCGAAGTACAGTTTTATTGTGAGAAATAGTGTGCAAATGGCTGTGTATAGCTAGCTGGATAGTCTATGACAAACTGTGGAAAGATGACTGCATATAGTTGCATGATCACAACAGTTGGAGTGACAAACTGTGGATATATTACAGCATATATTTTGAATGGATAAACAGTTTGAGTGTAACGATCTAGGGGCAGCTGGCTGCATATAATTGAATAGGCAAAATAACCTGAGTGGTTCCTTCAAACAAATATTTCTTGGGATCCTTTTTTGTTTTGTTAGTGAAGTGTTTGCTGGTATAAATCAAGTGTTAATATTATATTTGGGATCTATGTTTGACGGAGAAATTTCTGTGGCAACCTCGGACGTGGCCAACCAATTGTACCACTGAGAGTATCCTGGCGGGAGGTGTTGCAAAACCGAAACAAGGTAGAAGAGGGGACACTGCCAGGGTATCAAAATACCATCATACCCATAATTCGTCAGGGTGTAATAGGTGCCATTTTAGAAATTTCATTACAAAAAGTCCACTATGCCTCTTTTTTCTCACCTCCGTGTTTGAATGCGAAGAAGTTTAAATATGGTCCCAGTATTATATATTATCAATCCACACTTTCGAATGTAGGCCACCCCCTACTCTTCTTCTACTCTCAAATGTCCTCGAGTCAGAGTATATAGGTCGACGGGAATAGTCCAGCATCTCGTGGGATCTATCGAGAAAAACCTCATCCCAACTACACTAATACCCTCATTGGCACTCGTAGTACTCCCTCCTTTGACATGATCGAACCTCTTTTTACTGTCTCGATCACTTACTGTCCGTACGGTCCTTTTCCGGCATCTCCCACTTCTCGAGTGTGACCCCCAGACACATGAAGTATTCAATTGTTCCCTCTAGTGTTCTACACACGACAGACGCATCTGAAAAATATATATTGATCACCAGTCGCATCACGTGTAACATCAGGAATCATTTTAGCACATCAGCTGCCAACGCAATAAATGCAACACTCGTGCCTCTGTCACTCTGTCCAGTTCTTTAACATTCAACAAAGCCATTTTTAATATTGAAGATGGCTTTATCGTGTGACATACGACGTCATCTATTACATTATTTGAAAAACGTTAAGCCGTGATTTACAAAAACTGGTAAGATATGTTATATTATGTTCCTCCAGGGCCATAGGCGGCGCATAGGGCAGAAACCATAGCTTTTACATTTCTGTCTTTGTGTTGCCATGTCTTTCAATTCTTGCGTGTTGCATAGGTTCAATGACATGCCTTCTCTATTGATGGTTCTTCGTAGAGTTTCTCTAGGTCTCCCTCTTCTTCTTACTCCAGGTGGCACCCAATATAGTGACTAATGGGGAATTCTTAGGCTGTTCATTCTGAGAACATGGCCGATGTAAGTCCAACGCCTTTGTCTAATGAATAAACATATATGGGGTTGTTTGCTTTCCTCTCTTATAGTAGTGTTAGGTTTAAAGTCACTCCACTTAACATTCAGAATGGTACGTAGGCATTTGTTTTCAAAGGAGTCTAGTCTCTTATCTGCTACTTTTGTGGCATTCCAACTTTCACATCCATATAATAGAATAGGGATGATGTTGGAGTTAAACAACCTGAGTGTTGTATGTAATATAAGCTGTATCCATCATGCGCTGCGTGATAACCTCGGATTCGGGGCTCTTTTTGCTGTACGCAGGAAACTGTAAAACGGTATCGAAAATCTGTGTGTCAGGGATGTTAAGGTGTCAGCCATCAAATTGTGCTCCTTAGATAACTAGATTCTGTATGCATTTGAAAACTGATATGTCGAAATATGTGCACCCTACGGGCTTTCGGTATTAACATACAGCATACGTATTGATGTCCTGTTGTGTTATGTCAAATTTTTTCTGTAGTTTTGTTTCGTCTTCGTCTCTTGAGTTTTTGCAGTAACATTTATTATGTATTTCATTTGGGGGAAGGGGATGACACAAAATATAGATTAATAATATTAAAGACTCCAAAGCATTTGATTGTGTTAAACATCACCAACTATGGTCCATCATAGAAGACATGGGCTTCTCTAAACATCTAATACATCTAATACATCTAATACATCTAATACATCTAATACATCTTGTTGAAACATTATATCATGAATAACAAGCAGCAGGAAGAGTGGACGGACACATTTCTGAATGGTTCATTTCTTTTTAAAAGTGTTCAATGTGGAGTAAGACAAAGGTGTACTCTATCCCTTTATCTTTTTAAACATCTATGCAGAGAATATAAAGAGAAATGTAAGAGAAGAACTAGAGGAAATTGAGTTTCATCCAATGATATATATGGGTACAAGATTCCAGGAATAACTATGACAGAGTCCCCCTTACTACACATCCTGAGAGACTGAAACAGCTTATCACAACAACAAAGAAATACAGCGAGATCCAAAATCTATATCTAAACGCACAGAAATTTTAAAAAAACTACGACAATAGACGAAACAAAGATGAAACTAATAATCAACATAGACAATATAGAACTAGAATGTGTAAACAAATTCGAATATCTGGGAGCAAATATAAACAGTTCGGAGATTGTTCAGTCGAGATTAGAAGACTCGAAATTGCAATACTCAAATTAACACAAATGAGAAAGCTATAGCAAAGTAGTAATCACGACACTAAAGTAACCCTTTTTAAGATGATGTGGTTTCCCAGTGGCAACATATGGATGTGAGACTTCGACTTTAAACAAGACAATATCAATAAACAAGAATACATTCATTTGAAATGAAGTGCTACAGAAAGATCCTACGAATATCATCGATAGAGAAAAGGAAGACATTGATGTTTTGAAACTAATGAAACTAAAGGAAGAATGTTTTCTAAACAACATCATAAGAAGGAAGCTAAAGTATTGTGAACAGTTAAATCGACATATGTTATAGAGAGGCTGATTCTGGAGGAGGAAGTTCCAGGCAAGAGAAGAGGAAGACCAAGAAGACGATAGACCAGCCACATCGAACAATGTAAGCGTATGTCTCTGGCCAATGTAGACCTGCTTTCTCGGGACATGGAGGCGTTTAAAGTATCCACGACGAAGACAACGTTCTGGAAAGAATATGTCACTTGATATAAAATTAAAGACTTGATAGGATTCAGACTCTTCACGCCCAAACAAGGAACCGCGAACAGGAAGTCATGGCGGGATTTGTGTGTTGGTGTTTAAAAAAGATTAATCTCTACAACATTGAAGGATTAGGGCATTGGCGATCCTGATGCTGATAGTGATGATGCTAATAATTATTTTTGTTTAGATTAATGTTGTAATGTAATCATATGCAGTGATTTCCTTTACTCGCCTTGTGTAAATTTTTTGTGTTCTTGATAAAGACCTTCAATGGAAACGTTGATTTAGTGTTTTCTTGTAAATCCAGCGGCTCACAAATCCCCATTACCTAATGTAATAAGGTTTTAACTCGTCGGTTTAGTTGTGCTGCAATTCTACCTGCTACAGATGATTGCCAACGTGCGTAAAAATAAACATACACATAATGGTTTATTCAATTAAACAGACATAATCAGAGAGAAAAATAGAGTCAGCAAGCATCACATACAGACGGATGAGTCAGATAAGGAAACTTATATAGAAAGATACAGATGGATTGATTGATTAATATGTCAGACGGGCCGTGTAAGAATGCCGAAGAACTAGGGGAAAGAGAGATAACCGATAGAAGGGAACAAAATACTCATTCATGTCTGTGGTTGAGGTTTCCTTAAAAGTGTTTGTCTGCAAGCCTGTCATTAGGCGTCTCATTAAAGCTTCTGGCGTGAAGCGGATAAGCAGTCGTCATCAATTAGCACTGCTTCGGGCAGACATTTGCTGAAATTGACTTCATTGTCGCTAGGCGTTTCTGGACAAAAGTACTGTCATAGCGTGCAGGGGAACGGAGCAATATAACTGTGTAACATTCACAGAATTCTGGGCTTCTTCTCACTGAACGGTGATTGCTATAATACTCGTGGCAAAGATGCGTTTAAAATATCGTTTGAACAGAAATAGTGTGTTTTATGAAACAGGACAGAGAAAATATTCGTACAAGAATTGTAGAATTTGATAAAATAATATCGCAAATGTGGATGTTCATGTTAGCTGTTATTAAAACTAATTTTCGTGGCGGTCAGCTACAGAGCCGCCTCTGTGACTGCGAAGGTGCTGGGTTCATATCCCACCGAAGAATATTGTGCATCCGAAGCAACCAAAATGTAATGGCAAACTATAGGATATGTATATTACCTAGAAAATCACAAGTTAAAATATCATGGGTTGATGGTTACGTCCTAAATAGGATATGCTGCCAAATTCTTTTAAAAATTAATCGGAAGATAATTTTGTAAAAATATGAAGGTAAGCAGCCTCACAGAACAGGGTTTTCCCAGAAGTGCTCAGCAGTCTAGTCAGTGGTTGCCCAGAAACCGACTTACGTGTGTCGCCTTCCGCATTTTCTCAGCACTATTTCTCGACCTCCCCAGAGCATGAGAACTGATACCCTTTTTCCTGGTTAAGAAATCCTTATTTCCAACCACAAATGAGTGAACGCAAAACCAGTCTGCTGGTCGGTATGTCAGTGACTTCGCTCTCATTAGATCGGCTACCAGGAGATATCATTGTATGAAAGTGGTATACGTATAGATATCCTGTTGTCTTATGTCAAATTTTTCGTTGGTTTTCTTTCCTCTTGAGTTTTTGCAGTACCATCGTTAATAAAAATATATCCTTGTCTTTTTCTTATTTAATCGGGGAGCAGGATAGAAAATAACATATATCCTTGTCGTTCTTATTTATTCGGGGAGCCATGATAGCAACCTTTGAAGCAGCCTTGTGTATGTGTGTTTTTATCTTTATAAGTAATCCAAACTGGTCTGTGTAGTACTGAGGCTTAACAATACATACTAATGTTAAATGTTTGTGGTTTACGAGCATATTACACACTTGTGTAGTGTATGTTTTGCTGTTGTCTATGTGTCGATTGACCGGTGAATATTCATATTAGCCTGAGAATATAGACATTGTAAGTCTTTACTAAAATCTTGTCTAGGGTTACGGTGTGGCGGAATACGGAGAACGTCTTGACTCACGTTGTGAGGCCAATAGGTGGCAGCTGAGCGGACCTGGGCCAAATCCTCTTTGCTGATTTATGATTTATTCTAGAATAATTAATCTCGATGCTTCGATATTATATTATCCATTTACCCATAGCCAATGACACAACTATGACTAAATTGCATAAAGTAAATGTAACGAATGGTCATCATCCTTTGTGATAGACGAATAACATATGAAGATTCTCATCTTTGTGTCATATTCTCATCTTTGTGTCATATTCTCATCTATAATATAATAGCCATGTTCTGTCATTTCCAGAAATCTCTATAAATAGCGCACTTACGTCACATAATTCCCATGCGACATCCAACCCAAACGATTGATGTCTTACGTTATTCAAAGCCAACGACATATTTTTACACAAATGTTATTGATGCGCTAACATGAAAACTTCTGTATCGTCTTGTGGTTAAAGTTATCTAAAATATATTATATTTAAAATATACATATAATTAATTTAAGCGATGGATGAAGATGATCCAATCGCAAGAAAGCGTCCAAAAACAAAAGAGCGAAAAGCTAGATGGTTGAGCCCCCAAAGTCAAGAGTCACTCGCTCGGATTCGTGCCAAAAATGTTACAGAGCATAGACATTGAATTGAAAGAGAGATGCAAAGGATTGATCAAGAAACCCTTCAACAAAGACAGATACGACTTGCTAAGGATACTGATTTGTATTAGCGTGGAGATAAAATAGAATCATCACCGCAAAGAGATAATCGACAAGCAATGAATATAGAATACCAACGTAGTCACAGACAACATTTTCTTCTTCTTCTTCTTTCGTTCACTTGAAACATGTCTATATCTGTAATTCTGTCTCCTTAATAAAACTCACTGTCTTTTGTAGTTCATACAGTGTCCCATAGAGTTTTGATTCCAGTGTTGTTTTATCTGGCCAATATGTCTGCCTCAGCATTTCATGCTCAGAACACTCTTGAAGTATATGTTTGGCACTCTGTGCTGCCTGGCCACATGTACACATAGCCGTGTTGCCAGTCTTGAACTTTGTATACATGTGACTGCGGAGTCGGTTGTGTCCTGTTCTGAGACGTAGAATTATAACTTGTTCTGGTCTGTTCATAATATGATAGTCATCTTGTGTTGGTGCTTGTGGCTTTCTTATTGACTTGATCATCTGTTTTTTTCTGATGGTAGGTGATTGGTATATCTGGTTGGTCTTCGGCAGCACCTTCCTTAGCCAGTTGGTCTGCTTTTTCATTTCCTGGTATTCCACAGTGAGAGGGTATCCACTGCATGGTTACCCTATACTGGTAAGACAATTCGCTAAGTAGTTTTTTCAAGTCTGTCAGTTTTCCAGACTGGAGAGCTTGAAGCACTGACCTTGCATCTGTCAGGAATACCACAGGCTGTAGGTCAGAGTTGGAGTTCAGCAGTTTTTTAGCTGCCACACTAATTGCCTGGATTTCTGCATCATAATTATTGCAGAATTTTCCTGTCGGTGTTGTGTTTTGTGCGTGGCATCCTGATTATCTTTGCGCCTTTTGGCTGGATGCCTCCGTCTTCAGCACTCTCCTTTTTTGGGCAGGACTATGGTCCTGCTCGAATTGGACTGCCCGACCAGTCTTAGTTTCCAGCCCCTGATGGCTGAACTAAGCCCCATCACCACTGCACGGTGCTGGCCTTGATGGGGACAGACAACATGAAAGTGTTCAGCAAACGCTGAGACGTTGAGCTGCAGATGCCGAGTCTCACTCATTGTCACAAAGTCGTCAAAGTCAAGCAATTTCATATGCAGCAACACGCTGTTCTGAGAATGATGTAGCAACACATAACTGTGGAATTTTCGATATAATATGTCGATTTTGTGTTGCTAAAATTTTTTGGGGCGAGCGACCCAACGATGACAAGTTTACAAGTTGTTGCTGAAAGGGAAAGATCATGCTCTGAAGGCCACAAGACATCCATGGTAATAAGCTGGAGTATCCATATTTCCTGCGCTTGATACTCTCTAATAAAACACACTCTAAATACACAAATTTTCGCGATAATATTCGCTGCTACAACCGTAACATTCGCATTTACCTATTTAATTCAGAGAAACCAACAAAGCAGTTTATTAATGTCAATATATTTAGTTCGATTATGGATCTAATGCCATACTCGTTTTTCTTCCTACACTGTGAGCTTGGTCAGCAAGCACATTGGCAATGTGAGGCATATCTGGGTAAGCAACCCAATAAATTTCGTCCCGACGGGTTCCGAACGAACATATATATATATATATATATGCAAGCATAATTGGCTTAAAACTCCCTATCTCAGTGGGTTTTTTTCTACCATGTCCTACTAGATTTACATTTAGAAGGTACTGTAAAAGTGAAGGTTTTATTGGTTTGCCGGTACGATGGATTAGTTTAATTTTCAGTTCTACGAGGTAGCTTCAAAAAGTTCCCGAAATAGTCGTCTGGTTTTTGAATGAAAGATAATGGCATGCAGATTATATGTTTAGTAGTTGGAACTGACCTTGACGACAGAACAAGGCAGATGCGACGTCCACATTTTTGTGTGTATTGTGCTAATTGTATCGTTGGAGTTGAAAATTGTCTTGATGTCAAATTCTGTTTTTTGCTTGAAATGTCTCAAAAAACACTAGCATTGCTTTATAAAGCATATAGTACAGTTAAGCCATAACATTTATTAACGCCGTAGGGGTGTAGGATGATAGCGATCTCACATTTCAATGGCTACGCTATATGAGGGAGGTAGCCATCTCCTCTCCACCGCAGTCTTTACGTCCCGGATTAATGCGGTACCCAATTAAGGTTGAGTTGATGCAGGAGCAGTTGCGATCTGAAAAAACATTTCCTGTATATCGATTTCTGTCTTGTATATCGACTTCTACCTTGTATATCGACTTCTACCTTGTATATCGACTTCTACCTTGTATATCGACTTCTACCTTGTATATCGACTTCTGTCTTGTATATCGACTTCTACCTTGTATATCGACTTCTACCTTGTATATCGACTTCTACCTTGCATATCGACTTCTACCTTGTATATCGACTTCTACCTTGTATATCTTCTACCGTGTATATCGACTTCTGCCTTGTATATCGACTTCTACCTTGTATATCGACTTCTGCCTTGTATATCGACTTCTACCTTGTATATCGACTTCCACCTTGTATATCGACTTGTACCTTGTATATCGACTTCTACCTTGTATATCGACTTCTACCTTGTATATCGACTTCTGCCTTGTATATCGACTTCTACCTTGTATATCTACTTCTACCTTGTATATCGACTTCTACCTTGTATATCGACTTCTGCCTTGTATATCGACTTCTACCTTGTATATCGACTTCTGCCTTGTATATCGACTTCTACCTTGTATATCGACTTCTACCTTGTATATCGACTAGCCGTCGTGCTTTTATAATGAGTAGTTAATTTAAGTGTACGTTTTGTGGGTTTACCGTCACAGCATGCAGTTAATTTAAATGGCTGCTTTATCGGTTTACCAGCATAGCTTGTAGTTAAAGTATCTGTCTTATCGTTTTGCTGGCATAGTTGGCGTAATTTGATGGCATAATTTAAGTCGTTTTTTTATTAGTTTACCGGCATAGCTTGTAGTTAGTTTAAGTGGTTATTTAATTGCTTTACTAGCAGTTACCTTAAGTGTCTGTGTCATTGGTTTACCAGCATAGCTTATAGTTAGTTTAACTAGCTTCATTGGTTTACGAGCATAGCAGGCAGTTACTTTAAGTTGCTGTTTTAATGGTTTACCATCATAGCTTCAAGCTAAGTATTGTTTTAGTCGGTAAGTCGATAAACAAGGTAGCTTCAAAAAGTTAACGGAATTAGTGGATTATATAGAAATAAGTTACAATAGAATTATCTAAACTACCTTTCATTCAAAGTAATTCACTTCGGTAACCACACAATGTTGCCAATGTGCTATACTGCTGCTGGAAGCATTCGTGGAACTTATTTAAATAAGTTGTATCGTTTTGCTGGCATTGTGGGCAGTTAATTTAAATGGTTTTTTAAAATTGGTTTACCGGCATAGCTTGTAGTTAGTTTAAGTGACTATTTTATTGGTTTATTAGCATAGCTTGTAGATAGTTTTAGTTCTGTTTTTGTATGTTTACAAAAATAACAGGCAGTTAGATTAAGTCGAAAAATTGTACTTACTGCGCAAAACTAAAATCCAACAGGTAGATCCAGGAAAAAGATCCATAAAAAACCATTCGGGTTTGCCTGTTGACGTCCACTTTAATGGCACGGGCCATCGGGGCGCCCAGGACATTCAGGTTACTGCCATTAAGTCGTGCTTCTCTGACTGGGCTCGTCTGGCGCTTGAGAACCGCTACATATATCAATATGTCACTCTGAAACCCGACAGCATTAATGAGCGCCTGTCTCTTGTATGCCTTTCGTCTTTCCATAGTTTCTGTTTCTTTCGTGCCACATGTTTGTTGATGAATTTTGTCTTCGTGTAATCAATGTAAGTGTCTGTGTTATTGGTTTATTGGCATAGCGGATATATAGTTTAAATGATTGTGTATTCTTGTAGCGGGTAATTAGTTTAAGTGTTTAATATACTGGCACACCGTGTAGTTAGTTTAATTGGCTATTGTATCGGTACAGCGGGTAGTTAGTTTCCGTGGCCGTTAGTAACAGTATAGAATAAAGATGGTATAAACAAAACAGCAAGGATGAAACCAAATAGTGGAATATTTTTCTCCTGTTTGCTCACTGTTGAAACCAGCGTAAAATGTATGATTTCTCACTGATAAAACCAGCGTAAAATGTGTGATTTCTCACTGATAAAACCAGCGTAAAATGTGTGCTTTCTCACTGATAAAACCAGCGCAAAATGTGTGGTTTCTCACTGATAAAACCAGCGCAAAATGTGTGGTTCCTCACTGATAAAACCAGCGTTAAAATGTATGGTTTCCGTCTGGTAACATGAGGCGTGCTGCTGGTCTACATAACAGCTGTGTTATTTGCGTGTCAGATCCAGTTCATCCGATTTCAGCTTGCTTAAGTTTCAGGTGAGCTTTCCTAGTTCGTGATTGCTATCTTTCGCCAGGCAATACTTAGTGAGTATATGTTCTACGCCATGACAGTGTATCACCCACTGTGCAATTGAACTTTGCTTGTCAATATGTGTCCTTGGGTGGCAGTTTTAGAGGAGACGATGAGAAGGGGTTTGGACTTGTGTCGACTACGTCTATCTTGTTCGAGGTGTTCCACTACCAGTGAACTTATCTCGTGTAATTAGACGGTCCGTTCCCCCCCCCCCAGAGGTGGCCAGTGCTGACCCTTATCTCGACTGTGAGTTTGGTTCCGGTATATTAAATTCTTCAAACAGTACATTTCTATTAGGCTTGGTTCATTTTCGTTGCCGGGGTTCCGTTCACGGACATCGTGAACACCTTGTCCAAGTTTGAGTTTCTGTTCACACTTTCATCAAGCCGGGACGGTATGGCAACCCGCCTTCACATTTCTACACAACTTGTATGCCAGACAACTGAAAGTTTGTTTCCGTTATGGTTTATATTTTCGCGCTTTTCTTGCATATGGCATTGTATTCAAGCGATATGCGTCTTGTGCATGTACTGAGTTGGCGAGTCTCTTTTCTTCGAAGATTTCCTAACTATTCACGCCATTGTTAGCTTTTGGACCTGACAACCGGACAATCCTTGCCAGCTGTTTTCTTCTACTGTACTTCAACAGTATTTTGGGCTGTGGGGACAGAGAGGGGTCAATTTGTCAGAAAGATAATGTTTGTCTTGTGCAGATTATTCTAATTTCATTTCAATTTACACTTCCCGGAAACGCTCCATAAAGAGTTACCATCCATATAGCGTTAGCTGCAGATTGCTTCACATGAGTAAATTTAAGCCATAGGATTTATTAACGCCGTAGTTGTGTGACAAGTTAGCGTCTCACCTTTCACTTCCCGGATTAATCCGGTACCCAATTAAGGATGGGTTGACCTGGGAGACGTTGCGGTCTGAAAAACATTACCTCCTCAACCGGGAAATTAACCAAGGACCACTCATATGCGAAGGCAGTACGATGACCACTGCGCTATGCGGCTCCAATTTTTTTTTATCTCTTTGGTTTATCTCATATTGAATCGTTTCCGTGGAATTTTTTCAAGCCATTATTACACAAGACATCTACTTTCAAATGCATTCGATTTATTCTCCAGTTTCTATGTAAATTTCCAGCTTTCACGTCAATATTCTTGCGTGAATTTGATACTATATAGCTGACTTGTGGAGTCTAAGAGGTTAACAAGAAGTGATTTAGGCGTTAAATAAATGTAAAGAATAGCGACAAGGAGCATGGTGTGACTTGACAAAACTTGGTTGGATAATTCAACTTGATGAAATCGACCCGTATGTTTGTTGCAAATTTTTTTTTTTTTTTTTTACATAAAATGGAGAACGAGACCCAGGGACAGAGATGAGTAAAGAGGCGTTGTGTCTGCATACATTAAGTCTTCATACCTTGAATCGCCAAAGAAGATGGGGTATGATAGCGGTGATAATTATGACTATGTTATGTGAACCAGATATGTATACCACTTATGTGTGTGCCAGTTACGTGTTGGTGGATAAATTATCTCTTAATTCTTGGATTACTGCTTGTCTCTAATAGTTCCACGCATTACTCAGAGTTCTTGCTCACTTCCATGTCTTGCTCATTCCCATTTCTTGCTCACTCCCATGTCTTGCAGTATGTACGTAGACAACGCAGTAACACACCCAGCATCCTCCGACGGATCTAACTGCTTGAACTGCATTCAAAATACTGCATAGCTCATTGAATTGCCGCTTGTTATACTAGCCAAAATTGCAAGTCTGTCTGCTCTTTCAAATCTCATAACACGTGTATGTCCGCACACAAAACTGAGTCACACAAGTATGATACATTGAAGTCTACACACACACACACACACACACTCACATACACAAACACAAACTTAACAGAGATTGACTTAGCTTGACCACAGTGAAGTGCACTAATGTGTGTACTGAACATTGAAATCTACACACATACACACACACACATACAAACTAACAGAGATTGACTTAGCTTGATCACAGTGACATGTACTAATATGTGTACTAAACATTGAAGTCTACACACACACACACACACACATAAACTTAACAGAGATTGATTTAGCTTGTGCACAGTGAAGTGTACTAATGTGTGTACTGAACATTGAAAACTAACACAGAATGACTTACTTTGACCACATATGATGTTGGTGATGTTTCTGATGATGACGGTGATATATGTGTTGAGGATTATGATTACAGTCGCTGTGATGGTGATGATGATGATGATACTGGTGTTGATGATAGTGGTGTTGATGATGGTGACGATGATGATGATGATGATGATAGTAGTGTTGATGATGGTGACGATGATGATGATAATGGTGACGATGATGATGATGGTGACGATGATGATGATGATGATGATAGTAGTGTTGATGATGGTGACGATGATGATGATGATAATGGTGACGATGATGATAATGGTGACGATGATGATGATGATGATGATGATGATGATGATGATGATGATGATGATGATGTTGATGACGATGATGATGATGACGATGTTGATGACGATGATGATGATGACGATGATGATGACGATGATGGTGATGATGACGATGATGATGATGATGATGATGATAGTGGTGTTGATGAGGATAGTGAAAGATGTGGTGATGATGATTATCATGATGATAAATGTGATAGTGGGTAAATAGCGATAATAATGATGATGATGAAGATTTTCTTCTTCTGTGTTCGTTCTCAAACTCCTGCAGATTAGCAGGATGTAGTCCGGAGAACGGAATTCGTTGTGTCATGGTTTACAGCATTGCTGCGATTCTGCGCCTTTCGGCCTGACACATCCCACTTCAGCATGGCTTTGGGTCACTGACCCTATATGGGATGGGACAGCCAACTCCATCCCATAACCTCCTTAGTCGCCTTTTACGACATGCATGGAAGGTAAACAGTGTTGCTATTCTTTGTTCCCCTTTCGTGCCCCGGCAACACACGGGCGTGATGATGAAGATGATTGCGATGGTAAAGATAACGATGATGATTGTGATTGTGAAGTATGATGATAGTGAACAATGAATCTGAGAAAACACGAAAATCTCACATCACTCGAGAAAATTATAAACATCTAAAAGAGAATATGTTTTTCAATCTTGAATCAAGGATAGCTAAGTCCCAAATTTTGATTTCTATAATTCAAAAAAAACATATACAAATAATATCACGTATTATATATATATATATATATATATATACACATACCAACACACACACACACACATACATCATACTACAAACTTGAGTGCCTTAGGAGAAAGAGATATCGGGTCTAGACAGAAAACATAATTTTTCAACTGATTGCGAAATCAAGTCAAGAGACGATTGAACTTCAATATACAGATAGTTTATTTTCACTTTTGTCAACTCTAAAACTAGGCTTATTGGATCTAACTTTGTTTCGTTGCTTTCTCATAGAAGGGGAAATTTTATTTGGAATTTCGTTTCGTTTCTTTTTTCTTTACATTTGAATCGATTCATGTAGACATCGTTTATTGGCGGCGATCTCTCTGACTCTAGATATGTTTAGACAGCCGATGATTAGTGATTTTCTGAACAGACAGCGGTATACTCAGAGCATCCCCATAGGACGAATTACATCTGCTTCATCAGACGACGAAGGCTATGTGTGCTAATAACTCCGCAGTCCGTTAATTGCATATCTTACTAATTCCAACCTTCAATAGACATACAATACATTGCACTAGCAGAATCTGGATTATGAATGTATAAAAATACGGAAAATACGACCAACGGTCTAAATCCGGCCCACCACGTCATATTATTGGACCGCAAAGCTAAGTCCAAATGATCATATCAAATTATCTATGCCCCGACCCCATGCCTCAAAAAAAATATTGCATAAATTTTCAAGTACTAAGAACAACTTACTGGCCACATCCCACACGAAAAGAGTTCAATTCAAGTCGCCAACTAGAAACGGTTTCTCACGTCGTATACATGTCATCTAAATAGATAGTCACTATTTATACATGTCAATTAAATAGATAGTCACTATTTATACATGCCAATTAAATAGATAGTCACTATTTATACATGTCAATTAAATAGATAGTCACTATTTATACATGTCAATTAAATAGATAGTCACTATTTATACATGTCATCTACATAGATAGTCACTATTTATACATGTCATCTACATAGATTGTCACTATTTATACATGTCATATGTCATCTACATAGATGTATACATGTCATTTAAATAGATAGTCCATATTTATACATGTCATCTACATAGATAGTCCCTATTTATAGATGTCATCTACATAGATAGTCCCTATTTATACATGTCATCTACATAGATAGTCCATATTAAACATGTCAT
Organism: Meghimatium bilineatum; assembly: GCA_034231615.1. Taxonomy (NCBI): domain Eukaryota; kingdom Metazoa; phylum Mollusca; class Gastropoda; order Stylommatophora; family Philomycidae; genus Meghimatium; species Meghimatium bilineatum. Next base: position 29,249,520 of record CM067309.1, read on the forward strand.
CTACATAGATAGTCCATATTAAACATGTCATCTACATAGATAGTCCATATTAAACATGTCATCTACATAGATAGTCCATATTTATACATGTCATCTACATAGATAGTCCCTATTTATACATGTCATCTACATAAACATTAGAAATTTGTCACCTCTTCTAAAAATGTTGTATGAATATTATTTCTAGGTCTTGTTTTAACTTTGTCGGTTGTCATTATTTTCGTCTTTTTCATTTTTAGAAAGATGTTTTGTTTTTCTAGATACATAATCCCTGATTATACATGCTATCAAAATAGATTTGAATATTTATGTTTAACTAGTTATCTTAGTAAAAATTGAGAACTTTTTACCTACAACTTTTTTTCCTATTACTCAACCAAATAACCTCCTTAGGCGCCTCGTACGACATACTTGGCAGGTAACAGCACTGTTATTCTTTGCTCCCAATTTGGACACAGGCAGAATAGGGTTGTTGCAAAGTGTTAAACTGCCCCATATGGCTAGCAAAGATAGTCCAAGATTCAGATATAGATAGTTTGTTGAAGAACGACTTATTTATTGTAGTTTTTAAATAGATAGACTTTGAGTTTTTGTTTCCAGACTCAGACCTCGCCAGTAACACACAAATATGGCGCCGTGATCAGTCTCCATGAAGACATGAATTATATTCTCGGACCTCCGTGTTTGTTGTGGATTAACAAATCATAGTAAAGGTCGATGAATAACCAAACGACTGCTACCCGTCCAGAAAAGGCTTTTGTCTAGTGGTGTAGCGTCAATAGACGCCAAAACACTCGGCATTTCCTTTAAATAACGTAAGTTACCCACGCAAATTAATACCTATTTGCTATAAACATTACAGAAAGATAATAGCTGATGTACTTGTTATTTGACAACTATCACCCTTGACAGGAACATACTAAGTATTCAAACTTGAGGAAAACACTAAGTATCCGCCTTTGCAGTTTGAAACCAGAAGCCTTTGGCGTCAATAAAAAAAAACCTCTCTATCTGGAAAAAAAAACACCGAAAATTTGACGCTAAGAATCTTTGGCGTCGAAAAAAATATTTTTGCAATAGGGAAAAAAACGTCGTGTAGTGTCTGCTAATGCAGAAGTTGGAAAACAAGTTGATCTATAGATATCTACCGCACTGGTCTATTGAGCGCTGGATTCAGACCAATCGTACAACTAGAAATAGTATATGATGACACGTTTTCTGAGAATTGCAAACTGAAAACCTCTATCTGTTACAATGTGCATAAGCGATACACTATTATTTCTTTGTGTGTGTACTTAATGGTGGTGTGTATAACTTAAATTGCGAAAAGGGTAAGTTTGCCAGATTCAAATTTTGTTTATATATCTTTTGATATAAATTATATATATATATATATATATTCCTTCAGCACCGAACACGGTACGTAGGGTAGAAAACAGAGCTCTCCAGTTCGGGTCATGTGATGCTACTATGTGTAATTCTTTTATATTTTCTGAACCATAATCATACCCTATTTGATGGTTGTACTGCCAAGAGTCTCTTTGGTCTTTCTCTTTTTCTTTTCCACCTGGTACTCATTTTAATGCTTGTAGAGGAAGTCTGTTTTTATTCATTCTAAGTGCATGCCCGATACAAGTCCATAGTTTTCATCTTATTGTTGTAGAAACATATTGCTGTGTTTGTGTCTTCTCTTCTTTGCATAGTTTTGATAAATTACAAAATTATATAATGTATGTTTCTCTTCTAAAAAAAAACCCCCAAAAAACTAGTAAATATTGTATACAGGGAAGTAAAAATCTGTTTCTGGGATCACCATAAAAAATGCGCTGGGGGGGGGAGATAACTGCCAAATAAAAAGTTCTCTCAGCGTCCCCTCTCTAAAAACTAAGACAACGACCCTGCTTTTGTCTTTCACTTTTGTAGGTCTGATGTGTCAACATCGCTGAAAAGAAAACACGGTCTGTCTGGACATTTGGTGCCCTGAGACAGAAACAACAGTCATGTTTTTGAACATAATGTACACGTAATGTAAGCAAGACTAGCCACGATAGTGTGTAAGCTTCTCTAAAGCATGTACACATGTTTGAATATTTATGTTCCACTATTTTTACTAGTTTAAATATTGACTTTTTTTCCTAGCCAAAATCATTTTCTGTGACTAAATTACCGGCCTCCATAAATTGAACGTGACTTATTTTTTAGTTAAGACTTTTTTCCTAGTCACAATTGTATTTTTTTTTCATGACTTTTTTTTACCGGCTTACCTCTCGATCAATACGTAGATTTGTTCTCAATGTGATGTATCGTCCTGGAGAGTTTCCCAATTGTGAAGTTGTCACACTCAATGCTGTTGACTGTGCACTCATCCTTGCAAGTCAGTCGACCACCACTTTTTTTTACTGTCCAACGGTTGTAAGAAAAATTCTGCTTAGTCCGAAGTCAAATAAATAGAACACCCTATATTGAACCCCCCCCCCCCCCCCCCCCCAAAAAAAAAAGACCAGCTCAAAAACAGATGCATATATTACACAATGGCATTGTGTCAAAAGGCATGAATCCATGGACTCCTGGATCAATAACCCATCAGCTTCCCAGACGGGGCCAAGTAAAACCTCATCCAGATCTGACTCACAATGAATGACTGAAGCGACTTACACAGTTCTTTGAAAGTATTGAGTTTCGGAACTGATTTGAAATTTAAATAAATAATAATTAAGAAGACCTTACAATTCTTTGTGTATTCTTGATACTCTAATCCGATTAGTGTTCTGTATTTTGCGTTTTCTTTGCCATTTCGTTTAAGTACAGGGTATTCTATAGCTGCCTTCCTTGTCTTCCAATACCTGCTACTTATTTCCTCATAAGGCAAATACCTCTACTTCCTTGTTTATTTTAATACAGGAGCCACAGTAAGATTCAAAATTAACCTTCTTCCATGATCGGTTACGTATTCTCCACAGTATGTACAGCAATGGTGGGTACAGTACGACACAAGGGTCAAATTCGATTTTTTGTTTAGGCTGACTCACCAGTATGTACAGCAATGGTGGGTAAGTACGGCACAAGGGTCAAATTAGATTTTTTGTTTAGGCTGACTCACCAGTATGTACAGCAGTGGTGGGTACAGTACGGCACAAGGGTCAAATTCGATTTTTTGTTTAGGCTGACTCACCAGTATGTACATCAATGGTGGGTACAATACGGCACAAGGGTCAAATTCGATTTTTTGTTTAGGCTGACTCACCAGTATGTACAGCAGTGGTGGGTACAGTACGGCACACGGGTCAAATTCGATTTTTTGTTTAGGATGACTCACCAGTATGTACAGCAGTGGTGGGTACAGTACGGCACAAGGGTCAAATTCGATTTTTTGTTTAGGCTGACTCGCCAGTATGTACAGCAGTAGTGGGTACAGTACGGCACAAGGGTCAAATTTGATTTTTTGTTTAGGTTGACTCACCAGTATGTACAGCAGTGGTGGGTACAGTACGGCACAAGGGTCTAATTCGATTTTTTTGTTTAGCCTAACTCACCAGTCTGTACAGCAGTAGTGGTTACAGTACGACACAAGTGTCAAATTCGATTGTTTGTTTATGCTGACTCACCAGTATGATCTAAACGTTCTATATGAGCTGACTTCAGAGCTCAGAAAATTCTACGCTCCGCCAAAGGACTTAACAGACAATATTTTTGGCCCTTTACTACAAGAAAAGAGCTTAATCCTTCCCGCCTACCCAAGCAATGTTCTTATATAGTTGATATCCGTTTTTATCGATTCCTTCATTTAGTTCCCCAAGCTGTCCCACTTAATTTCCACAGTATAGATATTTTCCTTCCAGCCTTTGTTTCTCCTTTGATGATATGATGCTTGCAGGTTATTTTCGCATTAAATGTCACACCAAGATATATTTAGTTGGTCATCCATATTTCAGACAGTTTTATGTACATAGATGTTATCTGCTCTTTGATGTCGTGTAAGTGTAAAAAGGGTTATGGTTGACTTCTCCGTTCTCCATATTGATACTTGCACACCATTTGTCCGTCTAATTAGTCAAAATGTCCATTTCTCCTTGAAGTATTTTTGTGACAACCATATCGCTATCATGTATACACCACAAAACTAGGTCATCTGCATACAATGCCACTCTAGTTCCACACGGTATTTTTTTTCTTCAAATTAAGTCATTGATAATAGTGCGGAAATAGAGTGGGTGAGAAAACTACTCCCTGAGGTACTCCAAGGCCTACTAGTTTCTTCTTCCTTTCAGTGCCATTTACTTGTACTCTGGCTCTTATTTTGTGAATAACCACTTTCGTCTATCTGCACATATTGCCACTTCCATACCTTATCAAATACCCTCAGTAAATCAGTCTCTTCTATCAGTCCAGTCTCTTCTATCAGTCGTCTCTTCTATCAGTCAAGTCTCTTCTATCAGTCCAGTCTCTTCTATCAGTCAAGTCTCTTCTATCAGTTCAGTCCTATCAGTCAAGTCTCTTCTATCAGTTCAGTCTCTTCTATCAGTCCAGTCTCTTCTATCAGTTCAGTCTCTTCTATCAGTCCTGTCTCTTCTATCAGTTCAGTCTCTTCTATCAGTCAAGTCTCTTCTATCAGTTCAGTCTCTTCTATCAGTTCAGTCTCTTCTATCAGTTCAGTCTCTTCTATCAGTCCAGTCTCTTCTATCAGTTCAGTCTCTTCTATCAGTTCAGTCTCTTCTATCAGTTCAGTTTCTTCTATCAGTCAAGTCTCTTCTATCAGTTCAGTCTCTTCTATCAGTTCAGTCTCTTCTATCAGTCCTGTCTCTTCTATCAGTTCAGTTTCTTCTATCAGTCAAGTCTCTTCTATCAGTTCAGTCTCTTCTATCAGTTCAGTCTCTTCTATCAGTTCAGTCTCTTCTATCAGTCAAGTTTCTTCTATCAGTTCAGTTTCTTCTATCAGTCAAGTCTCTTCTATCAGTTCAGTCTCTTCTATCAGTTCAGTCTCTTCTATCAGTTCAGTCTCTTCTATCAGTTCAGTCTCTTCTATCAGTTCAGTCTCTTCTATCAGTTCAGTTTCTTTTATCTGTTCAGTGAATTTTAGAAGCGCTAATAGTAAAAAGCCGCAATTTTAGAAACGATTTTTCGTCTTCTTTACCCCAGCCCACATGACCTGAGCTTAGGATTATTTCCTTTAAATGTTCCGTTCATGCAACTAGGAAACAAAAAACCAGCAATTTGTGTCCCCTTGTATTATCTTCGCATGCATTTTACATTTATTTTTTGGTTATTTTGTGTACATTTTTCCCCTATTGAGCGTTGTGGACTTCAGTGAGATGTGATATTTCACGAACGTAAAGTGATGGAATCAAACAGGGCGTGACATTTTACTGCCAAAATTACATCAATGATTTGTTGATTGTATCACGTCTTCTCATCCCCGTTCTGTTCCTGGTTTGTCCAACAAGAATCTGCCCACGTAATGAAGTGTTGATTAAGTTACATTCATTTAGACTACCTTGCCGTACTAACTTCCCATCTTGTATTCATTCTTTAACTTCATTTAAATGGGATAAAAAGTTCTCTTCGTTGTGGTTTTTTTTTAACTTTGCGTTTTCCAGACCCTGTACTCTATTTTCTTCCAAACATAAATTTTCGACTTTTTTTTCGAAGAAGCCGTCAGGATAGGATAAGCCCACAAATACCATCAATTTGTGGTGTGTAGTCAATTTTCAAATGCCATAGCTTTCTGAACGGTCTCGTTGTACTGGACATTTACTGGGATGTAAATATCCTGTAGAAAGTTCAAACTTTCAACTTTCTGAACGGTCTCGTTGTACTGGACATCTACTGGGATGTAAATATCCTGTAGAAGGTTCAAACTTTCAACTTTCTGATCGGTCCTGGTATACAACTACCTGAGTTACATCCATTACAACCCAATAAAACCTGAAAATCCAGTACACCCCCATAAAAATGAATATACAGTCCACCCCCATAAAAATGAATATACAGTACTTCCTTGTAAAAAAAAGAAAATATACAGTACTTCTTGTAAAAATGAATATACAGTACTTCCTTGTAAAAATGAATATACAGTACATCCTGTAAAATATCCAGTACACTTCAGTAAAACTGAATATTCAGTACAAACCTGTAAAACTGACTATAACCATCACCCTACATCATTAAGTCTGACTATCTAGAACATCTCAGTGACAGTCATTATCCAGAATATCTCAGTGACACATTTGTGCAAAAAAAACTATAATTAGAACGTGACAAAATTATATACGAGTGTATTCTATCTTCTCCATCAGAATGTGACAGGGTCAGTGACCCACAGCCATGCTGAAGTCAGATGTGTCAGGCCGAAATGCGCAAATATCGTAGCCATGCTGTAAACCACGACACAACGCATTCCGTTCTCATGACTACATCCTGTTGATCTGCAGGAGTTTGAGAACGAACGCAGAAGAAGAAGAAGATTGTGACAAAAATCATTTGCTAGTGTATTCTATCGTCTCCATCAGAATGTGACAAAATCATATACGAATATATTGTATCTTCTCTAAAATCTTGTTCTCTCGCAATGCTTAATCCAATTCCATCTCTGTATAACCCGGTGTGCTGTTCTTACACAGCATCATTTATATTGGCTGATACAACTAATAATTTGTCACTTTTGTGTTGCCAGCCAATAAAACACACACAAAAATGTAGAATCAGCCAAGGTAAGTGTCGCTGTTTGGGAACATCGTATTTGACTATTTTGGAGAAATGCTTGCTTTGTATATTCTTCAACTCCTTGAATTAGTAATCATATTTACAGAAATATATCTACTTAATGTTCCTTGACGCAGTCTGACACTGAGCGACCCTCCCCATTTTCCAAATCTAAACCAACTTCTCTTTAAACAATTTATACAGACATGACCATTGGTTCAATCTTTTGAATACCAGGCCAGTAGCAAGTTCTTCTTTAATTTCAATGTCAAGTCGAATAACGAGGAACAGTCAGTTCATCTTTCCTAGAGCGGATTGTCAACTTAGTCCAGTTCTTTAGTAACTATATTGTCAACATTGGTCGAGACATAACAAGCTGTGCAAATCACTGTAAATATAAATAAAAGCGACAATAAAATCGACGTTTCTACCACAATGTTGTTTTTTTCAATAGGACAATATAGTATTATACGAGTAAATGATGGCAATGATCATCATATCACGGTACAATAATACATGAAAACAAAAGTAATGGATGATAAAATAATACTTTTCACTCTTTTGGAGGCATTCTTGACAGCCCATAGCATTTCTGACAACAGTACAAGTTCGTCTCAGTTGTGTTAACTCGGGTGTCATAAGGTCTCAAATGCATGGTTTTGTAAGTGGGTGTGGGTACAAGTTTAATCCCACGTTTTGCTAGATTGTATCAATAAACCTTCTAACAAGATGTGTAAATAATATACATTAATTGATAACTTCATTTTTAGGGCATTTACAGTAAGTGACCGGGAAAGAGGGTCACGATAGAAAACTGATGTTGAGGACTGATCTGGCAGAATGTTTGTTTGCTTGTAATCCCTCGAGACATGTTGATTTGCACTGCTGAATGACTGAACTCAACCTTATATTGCCATATTTGTGTTTACCATTCCAATCTGGTCATTAGGTGTAAAACAAATGTATATTTAGCCTTACCTAATGTTGTTAAGATATTACTAATTGATTTCTCTTCCTGTTGTTAACTGCATTTGATCTAATAGTTTTCTGAAACTTAATTATTCTTTTGCTTCTCGCTTTTACAATCACTATTGTCACTCCTTGGTCTTTTTCTTCTTCAAATATTGAGTAGAAACTTTATTTAATTAATAACTATTATAGAATTACTAAAATTGCTGTCGTAACGTTGTAATAGTGAATTCCTATATATTTCTTCGGCATGTTGTTTGTTGCGGTGCAGATTGTAATTGCAGACATGTTGTCGTAGGCTGTTAATTTATCAATCGCTTCCTACTGTGATTGTTCGTTAAATAAATGGTACACAATGTCACTAGTTATGTTCATTTTCTGTAATATCACACATTGTCAATGTTCATTTCAATCACGATTACACTGCAAATGTATTGTTATTATAGTTATTTACTATGATCATTAGTAAATATGTAAATATAAAAAATATTTCAGCGTTTTAAAATAAAGAGGTGATAAGAAATAAAGCTGCATGGCATTCGGGGATATAAAGCTAAAAGAAAGAAGAAATAAAGACTATACCAATTACAGAAAGATAATCTCTGGTTTATTCTTTTCTTTTTAAGTTATATGTCAATGGCGCCAAAACATTATACTGTATGTTTCCATTCTTAGTCGCAATTTTCATTGGCTACAGGCGACCTTACCTTTAATCTTTTAATAGCGATTGAATTGTTCTTTCAGACGCTGGCTTCAGACCAATCATACGCTTAGAAATAATTGATGATGACGTAAAAATGGAAATCCCCTATCTGTTAGAATATTATGTCTATGTATAAGCAACTATTAGTTTTGTGTGTGTAATTAATTTATTGGAATACATTTAAAAATTACAGCTAATAATGCTAATAATTCCCCCAGAATATATTGAATAGTTTAATAAAGCAGAACCCATTCTTTGATATCAACCTACTATAAATTGAACTTCATAACGTATATGCAGTTTAGATAAATCATTTACCCCATAAAGAACTCCTGAAATATTTTGTGGTACATGACCCAGGTTAAATGTATCAAAAAGTAACAAAACTACTCATTTAGTGTTGAATTTACATACCACTACAGCCAGCAGTGAAAGAAGTATGAGCACTCTAAAGAGAATCAAAATATATCTCAGAAATTCATGAACAACAATCGTCTGTTGTGTTTGAATTCCTTGGCGATTACGAATAAATTATTAAGTGTTTTTTTATCAGAATCAATATTTATTGAGAGAGTACTGAACATTTTTATAGAAAAGAAGAACAGACACATGTAGCAGATTTACAATACTATAGAAGATATGTTTTTTTAAAACAAGTTAATATTTTATATTAGGCCGTAAATACGTGGTTCTGGTGGGGAAATATGGAGGGTAGAGCTACCTGCCTACTAAAAAAATGTCACTCGGCATCCCGACTCTAAAGATTCACGATACGCCGCTGGTTTTTTATATGATTCATTGCAGTTGTTTACTTTAAATGAACTGAACATATTTTTTTCTTCACATTTATGAACCATTTGCTGACTAAAATCTGCAGTATTAAAAAAAATAATAAAACCTTCAACGCTCAATATTTTGTTGGTTATGTGGAGTCTCGTAAGTATAGGGCTACGCCAATCTGTTGGTTATGTGGAGTCTCGTAAGTATAGGGCTACGCCAATCTGTTGGTTATGTGGAGTCTCGTAAGTATAGGGCTACGCCAATCTGTTGGTTATGTGGAGTCTCGTAAGTATAGGACTACGGCAGTCTGTTAGTTATGTGGAGTCTCGTAAGTATAGGACTACGGCAGTCTGTTGGTTATGTGGAGTCTCGTAAGTATAGGACTACGGCAGTCTGTTAGTTATGTGGATTCTCGTAAGTATAGGACTACGGCGGTCTGTTAGTTATGTGGAGTCTCGTAAGTATAGGACTACGGCAGTCTGTTTTTATTAATGCGTGTGCCAAATTTCAACCTGTTGTAACTTTTACTAGAGTCAGAACTTGTCTATTTGCTGTTTTGCACATACTGCACACATAAAAGCGAAAGAAACATCACATCAACAAAACAATGGGACAGCGCGAACTTCATCACTTGCGCGCGTTCTGGGTTGAAGAATCGCTCAGGTACATAAACATTTTAAGCGTAAAACAAATCACGTTTTAGTTGCGTTTTTAATGGTTGCTAGTATATATTTGTAGAGAGGTCTTGATATAAAATATATTTATACAGGTGTGCCAAAGAATAATATATGTATAGTGGTCTGCCCAAGTAAGGGGTTCATTAAAGTACAGAATAGCGCGGTTATCAATATATTTATTCCGCCGGCACCTTCTCAATCTGTATCCCAAAGTTATTAAGAGAATTATGTTACATTAGTGTTATCTGCTTATGTATGGCTAAATATAGCTTCTAGAATGGTTGCCCATATCGTTAGTTCTTATTTTATTTAAGTAGTTACAACTGTTTTATTGTTGTGTAAATTACAAATGTCACGTGTATACATGATAACAACAAAATAATAGCAACATTAAGGAAGTATATACATCGGAATCACACAATCATGTATCCATTTATAACAATTTGCCCTATTTAACAGCATGCGTCTTAATCTCCATTTATATTTATTGCTACTGCTGTATATAGCGAAATCATGTTATTACATACCTATTTCGTTGGTCCGGAACAAGATGTTATGATGGGGCCTGATATATATACATATATATATATATATATATATATATATATATATATATATATATATATATAATTACACACACTCACTCATATTTCTTACTTCTATTTTACATAGTTGCACATTTAGTATGAAAGAATTCGACTGATTGTAAAATCATTTTGGCTTGAATTTGTCTTTTCAGTTCAGATAATCGTGTTTCAGTTCAGATAATCGTGCATTCGAACACGTATGTTTCTTACAGGTAGACTGAGACGGGTTGATTTTTTTCCCGAGATTACTGTGACTTGTACAATTACTGAATTGTATATTATTTGTAGATAATTGTAAAAGTCTGAAGGTTTCACTAGTGATGCATCTGACTAACTTGCAAGGAAAAGTCTAAAGGTTTAACTAGTGGTGCATTTGACTAACTTGTAAGTAAAAGTCTGAAGGTATCACTAATGGTGCATCTGACTAACTTGCAAGTAAAAGTCTGCTGGTATTGCTAGTGGTGCATCTTACTAACTTGCACGTAAAAGTCTGAAGGTATCACGAGTGGCGCATCTGACTAACCAGCAAGTAAAAGTCTGAAGGTATCACTAGTGGCGCATCTGACTAACTTGCACGTAAAAGTCTGAAGCTATCACTAGTGGCGCATCTGACTAACTTGCACGTAAAAGTCTGAAGGTATCACTAGTGGCGCATCTGACTAACCAGCAAGTGAAAGTCTGAAGGTATCACTAGTGGCGCATCTGACTAATTTGCACGTAAAAGTCTGAAGGTATCACTAGTGGCGCATCTGACTAACCAGCAAGTAAAAGTCTGAAGGTATCACTAGTGGCGCATCTGACTAACTTGCACGTAAAAGTCTGAAGCTATCACTAGTGGCGCATCTGACTAACTTGCACTAACTTGCACGTAAAAGTCTGACGGTATCACTAGTGGCGCATCTGACAAACTTGCACGTAAAAGTCTGAAGCTATCACTAGTGGCGCATCTGACTAACCAGCAAGTAAATGTCTGAAGGTATCACTAGTGGCGCATCTGACTAAGCTGCAAGTAAAAGTCTGAAGGTATTCACTAGTGGTGCATCTGACTAACCAGCAAGTACAAGCAAACTCCTACTAGCTAACGTGCCTATATAGTGAGGCATTTCTCTTTCTGAACAGCCACATTGTTTCATCTATACATTTACGATTCCGCCCTCTCTGAGCGGTTTCTTCTTAGCAGGCTGCTGAGAGTTGCACATTTCCCACAATAAAATAAAACTGTGGATGAAACTCCTCCCTGCATTCTTATTGATCAATGGATACAAGAGCTATGCTAATCGTAATTTCTGATGATCTAATCCTAGAAATAATTCGTATATGTTCCACGGTTTTAACTATTCAAAATTGAAGTGTGTTAATATTGATTCCTATAGTTCCCGTCATTTCAAGAGTCTATCATTTTGTTGTTCCTTCTCCTCTCTCTCTCTCATTCTCTCTCTCTCTCTCTCTGTCAATGTTAGCTCATCTCAAAGAAAGGAGAGATGTTGAGAAAGGCGATTAATTTAATGATTCTTCCATCCACACTGGCCTTCTTCAAGGTCAATCAACACTATCCTTTCAGATCTTGTTAATGCAGAATCAGAACGCGCCTGTCTCCAAATAACCGCGCAGTCATCCGCACATTCAATAGGAAGATAATGTGACGGTGCGGATGTGTTCTTCTAGGTGTCTGCCCGTAGCAAGATATTTTAATCCACTTTTTTATCTGAAAATTCTTCCGCATTTGAACGTGATTTATTACTTCATGTCTCCATCCGCTTAAAGAAATAAATCCGCTCTTGTCTTCAGTCGTTCCGCTGAGCATCAACCATTTTTCAAATAGAAAAATTGTTCCTTTATTTACTCCAATGCCTGAACATTTTCCTTTTTGGCGAGCTCATAAACACAGATTCTTTACTTGACTTGAAAATCAAATTTCTTTTAGCTACAGTCCATAAATTATGTCTACACAATATGAATTTATTACCCGCTATACCCCTGTTGACCCCCCCCCCCCCGGACTCAAACACTTATACGCAAAAAGGATGGCACTTGTTACAAAAATGATAGTACTTGTTACAAAAATGATGGTACTTGTTACAAAAATGTTGGTACTTGTTACAAAATTGTTGGTACTTGTTACAATAATGATGGTACTTGTTACAAAATTATCGAAAAAAAGTTGTGTAATTCAAGTAATTTAATACAAAAAACAGTTTTGTTGTTGTCAATTTAGTGCAACACTCCCTTGTCCCTAGTGTTAACAACTGTCAAACATGTTCAGATACACCCTCTCCCTCAATTATTGACGTCATTTATGGACGTCTTGTTTCAGCCATGCGTCGTCAGTCATGTAGCGTCTTTACCTTTCAGACATTCAAGAATACACCGCATTTGTGTTTGGCTGTTTGCATACACGTGTATGTAAAATACAAAACTGAATAAAGTATAAGGCTGGAGATGGCTTTAGTGACTATATCAAGGCTAATTGTGATTTGGTAAAGTAACATCTGTGTTGGAGTGAAAGTCAAACTGTATAAGTCACTGGTGCTGTCTGTTGTGCTGTATGGTAGCGTGAGTTGGACGTTCACTGCGGACATGGAGAGACGATTCCATATTTTCGAGTACAAATATTACAGACGAATTCTACGAATGTCTTATAGAGAGCATAAGACAAATTTGTACTAAGAAATAATATAGAGATGTATGTAGGTCTACAAAAACCATTGCGATTAATAGTGAAATAACGAAAACTTATCATTGTTCGGACATGCATGCAGACATGATTCCTTGTCAAAAACAATACATGGAACCATCGAAGGGCAGAGAAGCAGAAGAGGGAAAATAGAGACATGGACAGACAACATCAAGGAATTGACAGCACAATTTTTTTCCTCACTCATCCGCACCGTTGAAAATAGAAATTGATGAAGCATTGAATTTGGTACCCATACGCTGAAGGACTCTGTGTGCTGATGCATTGAATGTGGTCAGGGCCGGCACTAACCATTGAGGGGCCCAATGCAAAACGGATTGCGCGGGGTCCAGTCTGGGTAGGGAAGAGGATAATAAAATAAATTCTAATATGAATTTATGGGCCTATGAAGTGCGGGGCCCACTGCGGCCGCATATGTTGCAATGGCCTAAGACCGGCCTTGAATGTGGTACCCCTACGCTGAAGGACCATGTGTGCTGATTCATTGAATGTGGTACCCCCATGCTGAAGGACCCTGTGTGCTGATGCCTTGAATGTGGTACCCCTACGATGAAGGACTCTGTGTGCTTATGCCTTCTTGATTCTTGATTAGAAACTGGCCTCACAGCACACAGGACATTCCCATAAGTGCTCTGCCCTCTGTTCCAGCAGCCATCCGACTCGATGGTATTTCGAGTCAAATGCCGCTGAAACAGACGTCGACATCAGGGCACAACTCTGGCCCTTGCGACAGGTTTCTTTGTTGTTCCGTCGACCCACGCCGTGCCCGTAACTAGTTCAAGCACAGCGTCGGCCTGCCGGAACAACATGGTAACTGTTATCGAAGGTTACGACTACGGGAAAAGTGCTGATGCATTAAATGTGGTACCCCTACTACCCTGACGAGTTACAAGTAAATTGAGAAATGCAAACCAATGAGTATTTTCTCTCATGAAAAGAAACTTTTTAAGCGATCATGTCACAGCAAACAAGATTTTTCTTTTCGGCTTCCTCTTTTCACTTCCAAAATCTTTTAACATATTGTTCCCAAACAGCGTCGTCGCCATGCAGATTTTTGTCTCTAGCCAGCCGGAGTTTTGGCCTTTATTTTCCTGTTTTTAGGGTCTGTGGAGAGATCTTTCATTGAAAAATTACATATATTTTTGTACCTGAGCATTGATCTACAACGGCCCTGCTGTCCTTCAGACAGTTCTCCGAATATTACTGGTTTTAGAATGCGACAGTTTGGCCTTCTGCGAACGGTAGCTGAATGTGGCGTACAACTTTTATATCGGTGGTTTTATCGTATTATTTAATGTTTAAGCGATAAACAATGTATTAGGGAATAATGCTACTGTAAATCTATACAATCAAATAAAAGCTAATAACAATATACACAATAACAATGATTACTTTCTACGTTATGTTCCAACTTGGACCTTTCTAATAAATCACATCACAATAAAAAACCAACCATAAAAATATTTAAAACTGTGATGACTTGAACATATTTTTCTCACCGCAAGACATTTCCAAGTCCAAGTGACGACGCGCCACTTTCTCGGACATCCTCTGCCATTTTGGTTACTTATATTATGAATGTTTAAGATATGGCGGACGCATCTTAGACGAAAGGTCTTGAGTGTCCTCTAATGTTTTCCGTAAGTAGTTCATGTTTCGGATCCATAGTATTTTTCGCCCGTCCGAACGGACGATAACCATTCAGCTCAACTCGGATGATGATGAAGAAAGTAAGCTCATGTCTGCAGTGTGCCCGACTGTGATTATTGAGTCCTTAGCATGCTTGGAATTGTCTACCACATTCTGAGCATGTCTGGGAGCAGTTTGTGAGGCATTGAGCAGCTCTTGCCTTTTTTCCTAGCGTGATTTTTTTGGGCAGCTTTTAATTTGATGTTCTCTGCAGCTGCTGCACCATTTTTGATTCTGCGACGCCAATCGGATCTATCGTGCAAGAAGATTATCCAAAAAATTTGTGTCTGTTTTGACATAGGTCAATGATGTCTTAAAAGTGTCTTTAAAACGAGTCTTCTTTTTGGTCGAAAAGTCAATTTTATTGTATCATCGTGAGGTATACCAATGATTACTACAGGTAAATACAACAAAATTTCATTACCTTGTTCCAAGCTCCCTCCCATAGAATGTTCAGTCAAGTGTCTTAAAATGCTACACTGAACAAAATTCCATTACCTTGTTCGAAGTTCACTACATAGAATGATAGAGTGCCATAAAAAGTGGTTAAAGAGACAAATATCGCAGTTTAGCAGTAAACTATTAAACAACGTATTTCTGTGTACAAACTACATCCAGTTAACCGGCATAAGTTTGAGAACGAACGCAGAATGATAAAGGTATAAAAGCAAGTCTTAATGTATAAAGACAGAAAAAAAACAGAAAGAAATCTGACAAAATAAAATAAGGCATGAGATAAGTGAAATTCACGAAATCGTTGACTTGTTGGTTGTCACTGATAATATACACACAGCAGCTATGTAGTTGTTGGCTTGAGATAATGATAGCTGAGTATATCCCTGCTGTCTGCATGCACTCAGTGCAAATGGTAAAATCCAGTGATTCAATTGTATATTTGTATGTTAACGTCATTATCAACGCACTTTCCCTGCGAAAGACATTTGTGCAACGATATCTTTCTTGCATAGGAAGATTTCAGTGCAATAACATTATATATATATATATATATATATATATATATATATATATATCGGTGGTTCTCAATATTAATGGTCAGTGGTTACATTTCGTGTAAAATTATTTTCCATGGCAACCTCGGACCTAGTGTATCTTATCTATTCTATTTCAATTGAGTACTCTATGAAATACAATTTAATTCTTACATGAGTCATACTTTCATGTATATATATATATACACATGATATTCCCACGTCTCACATATAAGACACACAGATATGTGATACAACCATTAGTGGTACCCATTTCCGTAAGCTATGTCAATATAGAAGCTGTTTGTGGACTTATTTTGTGTGTGCCCTGTTGAACTGAAAAATTGAAACGACCATCCAAGTAGGAATCCAGTGCACTAATTACTTGACACACAACAAGTACAAACATAGAAACTTAACTATAAGAGTATTTAGCTGAAACCGACAAGCTGTGAGATGTGTTGTATGATATTAAAATAGTAATCATTCGGGAATACCTTGCCCGAGAATACGTTGAGTTTTATCTATTGTTGAATTTTAGCAGGATGTATTCTAGAGAGCGGAATGCGTTGCGTCAATGTTTACAGATTGCAATATATGCGCCTTTCTGCCTGTACATCCGACTTCAACGTGGCTTCTGGATCACTTTATCCTCTATGGTATGGAACAGCCAACTCCACTATCAGATCTTCCTTATTTGCTTTTTACGACATGGATGGCAGATAACAAGGTAGCAATTTTTTACTCCGCTTTCTGGCCTAGGTAACACGCTGGCCAGAGGTCACTGAAATGGAGATTAATACATGTCCACAGAAATGGAGATTAGTACAGGTCCACAGAAATGGAGATTAATACAGGTCCACAGAAATGGAGATTAATACAGGTCCACAGAAATGGAGATTAATACAGGTCCACAGAAATGGAGATTAATACAGGTCCACAGAAATGGAGATTAATACAGATCCACAGAAATGGAGATTAATACAGGTCCACAGAAATGGAGATTAATACAGGTCCACCGAAATCACTTCTTTCAATAGACAATCACCGAACACTTGCATATAAGCTGACATTGCTCTCTGTCAACACTTGCATATAAGCTTGCATTGCTCTCTGTCAACACTTTCATATAAACTGGCATTGCCCTCTGTCAACGCTTGCATATAAGCTGGCATTGCTCTCTGTCAACACTTGCATATAAACTGGCATTGCTCTCTGTCAACGCTTGCATATAAGCTGGCATTGCTCTCTGTCAACACTTGCATATAAGCTGACATTGCTCTCTGTCAACGCTTGCATATAAGCTGGCATTGCTCTCTGTTAACACTTGCATATAAGCTGGCGTTGCCATCTGTCAACATTTGCATGTAAGCTGGCATTGTCATCTGTCAACATTTGCATATAAGTTGGCATTGCTCTCTGTCAACATTTGCATATACGCTGGCATTGCTCTCTGTCAACGCTTGCATATAAGCTGGCATTTCTCTCTGTCAACACTTGCATATAAGCTTGCGTTGCCATCTGTCAACACTTGCATATAAGCTTGCGTTGCCATCTGTCAACACTTGCATATAAGCTTGCGTTGCCATCTGTCAACATTTGCATATAAGCTGGCATTGTCATCTGTCAACATTTGCATATAAGTTCGCAATGCTCTCTGTCAACATTTGCATATAAGCTGGCATTGCTCTCTTTCAACACTTGCATATAAGCTGGCATCGCACTTTGTCAACACTTGCGTGTAAACTTGCATTGCTCCCTGTCAACACTTACATATAAGCTGACATTTCTCTCTGTCAACAACTTTCCTGCTGGGAACAGATAAAGAATGAACGAAACGAGGAGGACAACGAAAATCAGTCAAAGAGATTGTTGTTTGGTGAACAGCGAACCTTCGACAGTGCCGTAGAATGACTTCTGACTGCACACAGATGGTAGAATCTCTTGTTATGAGCTGTACTTTATTAATTTGGAAAATATTTTCAATGCGTAATTTATTTACTACTTGATCTATCATGTTTGTTTTTTTTTTTGGTGGATTTTTGTGGGGGTTTTTTTTTTGGGGGGGGGGGGGACAAGAAGTTTTCCTTCGGAGTTATTTTTTCTATAAATTTCATAACAGCTTATTTCCCAACTCAACTTCTGAATTATTCGTACCATATTCGATTTCCTTTCTTTAGTGGCTTGTTTTCTTTTTTCTGACTGCTTTCCTTAGGCATCTCACTTCACACATGACAAGATTTATGTCCTGTCCTCCTGGTCAGTGCCAATGTCTGACGGGAATTATAAAGGGAGGAATGATGTTTTCTCAGGAAAGATGTCTGTTGACAAAGGAAATTTGATTGCACCTTGAGGAAAGATGACAACGATGATGAGGGAATATAAATAGCATAAGAAGGAAATAAACATGAGAATGCCATTGCCGGGACGACGTATGTTCAAGATAAATTATTGTACACTTTCAAACGAAAAAAAAATAAATCATTTAACATTACAGACAGTGTAAAAATTAAGAAATGTTAATCTGTGTTAATTTGTTTTTATACAGGAAAACACGTATAAGCCTGAAGGTCATGCTGACAGGGTTAACTGAATTGAACCTCCATTGTTTTTGATGATCATAAAGTTCTGATATTTTAAAATTGAACTCGGATCCGCGGTTGAAAGAAGATGTACGTCATCATAAGAAGTGCAGATTCAATTGCCAAACATTAAAAATGCAAATAATGATCTCGGTATTGACAAGAGACGCACATTAAATATTAACTCACACTACACAATCTCACGCGCCAAAACACGATCAGTGACACCCATAGTACTCCCTTCTCGGACAGGGCCAAACATTTTTTGGATCATCCACCCCGACAGTTGTGCTGTCCGTTGTGTAACATGCACCTCTACTATAGGACATGAATAATATAATATAGAATCACTATAGGTTTATTAATACGGAAAATGTATGCAGCAACTACACGAGACTGGTAGGAAACTAGGAGACCAATCCTGGCAGCATCTTCCGCCATGAACCACCGTCTAGGACATCTTTTGCTGCCCACTACAGTGGCACAGATCATATGGCTACTTAAAATGTTCAGGTCATCTACTCTAGAGCTTATCGGTTGTATCATACCTTACATTCCTATTTGTAGATATCCGGTAATTTTTTTTGTTATCTTGATTTTTCGTTCATTTTGTTTCGTCTCTGTCAAGTTTTGAATTTTACAATTTTTATTATTTATTCATTTTGGTTATTTGTTTAAATTAGCCGTATGATGTATGCCCCTTCCTTTACTCATTGTGTTGTGTCTTCTTCTTGATAAAGGCATTTTGGTACAAACGTCTATTTGTTTTTATTTTTCTGTTTCCAGTGATTCGTAGAGCTTCATTACCCCATGTATTCAATTTTCGCCTTTATAACCTTAAAATATTAAACCAGACGTTCCGTTTTATGTTACTAACCACGACGCACCGAAGAGAGAGAGAAGACGAGACAACAACATTCTAAATATCCGTGGGGCATTCCCATAAAGGCTTCCGCCCTCTGTTCCAGAACCATCGGACTCGATGGTGTCTCGAATCAAATGCCGCCGAAACAGACGTCGACATCAGGGCACAACTCTGGTCCTTGCGACAGGTTTCTCTGTTGCTCCGCTCACCCACGCCGTGCCCATAACTAGTTCAAGCACAACGTCGGTCTGTCGGAAAAACATGGTATCTGTTATCAACTATGGTAGGATGATTGAAGGGGATTATTGCGTATCAGTGGGTCCATCAGATGGAAAGGGATGATGACGTGTCAGTGGATCCATCAAATGGAAAGAGAAGATTACGTATCAGTGGGTCGGTTTAATATCAACTCACCATCATATGAAAGGGGATGATTACCTGTCAGTGGGTCGCTTTAAGATTATTTCACCCCCAGATGGAAGGGGAAGATTACGTGTCAGTGGGTCGGTTTAATATCAACTCACCATCCGATGGAAGGGTATGATTGCGTGTTAATGGGTCGGTTTAAGATGTTGACTGTTGCAGACAAAATTTGATAAAGTCAAATTACAGACAGAAAAAGTGCAGTTCTCACTTCATGTTAGAATGAGAAGCTTTATGTAATAGCTAGTTCAAAAAATGGAAGCCCCTCGTTCATTTAGTGACCCTCGATAATTGAGGAGATTGAGCGGAGAAAATACGCGAGACAGTATTTGGTGACGTGCCTTAAGAACTAATCAGAACAGATCCGTTTAGTGTCATATTAAGCTCCTTGATGGGCAGGGAGATTTCAAGAAGCATAGCAATGCCAAGAATTCGTTAATGTGAGAGATTCTAATAATTTGTTAATGTGAGAGAGTCAAAGCAATCGTTAATTTGAGAGATGTGAATTTATAAATGTGAAAAATGTCAAGAATTCGTTAGTACATGAAGTGCGAAAATTTCATAGCAGTAATATATATATATATGAATACGCTACTAAACATATGTCTAAACGTGGCTATAAACTAAGACATCTCAAGATGTAGCTTACACAAAATATGCCGAGAATATCTTGCAGCGATAGTGCAAAGATTTAAACAAGATTTGCCAACGTATGATAACACAAGAAGTGCCAGATTTTCCGTAACAAAATATGCCAAGATTTGGCCAAAACAAAATCAAGATTTAAACAAGATATGCCAATATCACTACATATTCGCCTGTGTGGTGCCGTGGCCCGAAAGGGGAGCAAAGAATAGCAACACTCTTTACCTTCCATTCATGTCGTACGAGGCGATTAAGGAGGTTATTGGATTGATTTCGCTGTCCCATCCCATATAGGGTCAGTGACCCATGACCCAAAGCCATGCTCAAGTCGGATGTATCAGCCCGAAAATGCAAATATCGCAGCCATGCTGTAAACTATGACACAACGCATTCCGTTCCTCGGACTACATCTTGGTGATCTGCAGGAGTTTGAGAATGAATGCAGAAGAAGACTACGTATAAAAAAACCATAATAATAGCCTTACAGTTGAATGTGCTAAAAGAAAATTGCTGTTTGGTGCCTTCTCTTCTTGTTGTAGAAACACATTGCTGTTTGGTGTCTTCTCTTATTGTTGTAGAAACATATTGCTGTTTGGTGCCTTCTCTTATTGTTGCAGAAACATATTGATGTTTGGTGCCTTCTCTTATTGTTGTAGAAACATTGCTGTTTGGTGCCTTCTCTTATTGTTGTAGAAACATATTACTGTTTGGTGCCTTCTCTTATTGTTGTAGAAACATATTACTGTTTGGTGCCTTCTCTTATTGTTGTAGAAACATATTACTGTTTGGTGCCTTCTCTTGTTTGACGTGATTTTCAAACCAATATTTAAGTCTTCTAAGACATTTATTTTCAAATGAGTTCAATTTCTTCTCCAGTGCCTTTGTCATTCTCTAACTTTCGCAACCATATGTCTACATGGATATCACACTTGGAGTTGAACAGTCTTAGTTTGATATGTTTACTTATTGTTTTTGATTTACAGTAGTTTATCAAGTGGTGGAAGAAACTTGATCCAACGCAATTCTGGTAGAGATCTCTGTTTTTTTGTATCTCCATCTTGTGTCACTTTGCTACCAAAATAAGTAAAGTTAACAACTGTCTGAATTTTTTCACCGTTGAGGATGATTTTAAGGTTATAGTTAGTAAAATTAATTTACTTAGTCTTGGAAGTGTTGACATGAAGATCAATATGTTCTGACAAATGACATAGTCGATTCAACATATGTTACGCACTATCATGGATTTGACTTAATACGCCAAGTCATCTGCAAAATCAAGATCACTAAGAGTTGAGACATATATTTTTGAAGTACAGACTTCAGACTTCATTTTTGAAGTACAGACTTCAGACTACATTTTTGAAGTACAGACTTCAGACTACATTTTTGAAGTACAGACTTCAGACTACATTTTTGAAGTACTGACTTCAGAATAAATTTTAATGTGAGTTATCTCTATTTTAGTGCCTATATAATTAAATTATTAGGAAGCATTACATTTTTACCATCTCTCGTATCTCTCAGTCCTATGACTGTTCTCAACAACATACGAGAACCACACACAGTTGCATCCCATCGCTCAAACTGAATCGATCACTGGTTTCTGTCCTATGCACCGCACCATATTCGGCGCTGAATGAACATAGCTATAGATAAATACTTACAAATTGTTGATTTATCCATTAACTGAGACGGCGAGTGCCGCCAAGTGGGTGTTTTAGCCACTCTATTTTGCTATAAAGAGTTAATGTAAGCCATATTCCCAACGAAGCTAATCACTTGACATGTGTACTGTAAAGCTTTTGTCCAGTTTATTTTATCCCCATAAATTATATCAAATATATATTGTGCATATAAGCTGTTCTAAAATGAGGAAGTGCTGGGTTGGAGTGGTTTTCAAGAGAAGAGAGAGGGGGAAAGCTTGTCATTTAATGCTGTGGTTACTTGGTGTGTGTGTGGGGGGGGACCTTTAATATTTAAAGTAGTTTCATCATAAAGGGTTGGGAGAGGGGCGTGGGAATGTGTGTTTACCATAGGCATGTACTGCTTTATAGTATGTGAAATACAAAAACTAATATACCAAGTGAGTAAATCGAGTACAGAATATGGATTGCATATAAATATAGAAAAAATAAATCTGGTAATCAGCCCAGTCAAGGAAGAACATGCGCTAAACATAAAAATACACGGAAGGGAACTACAACATGTAGAATACTATCACTATCTTGGCCACATAATTACAAATGCCGGCTGGTGTGAAACAGAAGTTAAAAGGGGAATAGGAATGGCTAAAAGTACTTTCAATGACATGAGGAAAATATTAACATCTAAACAAATTACAAACAAGTTAAAAATGAGAATTATAAAATGCTACATCTATTTTATATTAATGTATGGTTCAGAAACATGGACTCTAAACAAACAATTAGGAGACAGAATTCATGCCTTTGAAATGTGGATGTATAGAAGAATAGGGTAAATATCAGGAAATTAAACAAAACTGTTCTAACAACACTTAACATGACGAAAATAATATTAAGGGAAATAAAGATCAGACAAATAAAATAGTTTGGAGACATTAAAGAACATCACATATTGTTGGAGACCTTACTTGAGGGTAAATTCAAAGAAAAACCAGCAAGAGATAGGCAGAGATACATGTGGGAGAGTAACATCACAAGATCGGCAGGTTACAGTCTAGCAGATTGCATCACCAAAAACAAGAGACACGGGTGTTGGAGGTATGTTGCAGCCAACCGCCGTTGCAGAGACGGCACTTAATGATGATGATGTAGTGTTATAGTACGTTTCACCAACTTTTCCCTCAAACATATAATTATGAGTAACTGTCTAACGTATTAATGCCATATTTTGCATAAGATGTTATTTTTGGCTAGACCCAACTAAATTTATGATTTATATTTGTGTATCATGTCCAGTTTTTATGTACAAATGAGATCCTTTGATCTTTGTCGGCATACTAATTATTGTCTCCAAAACGTTTTTAAAACTTCAGAAACAGATTATGTGAATTGAATGGGCATAGGTGTGTCTACAATTTCAATAAAGTGTCCACCATTTTTGCATATGAGTACCTGTTGAAGGGTTGTTTCTTAAATGGTCGTTATACGAGATACTTCTGACTGTTTATCATTGAGATTTAGTACGCTACCATACTATGTCGTAATTGATCTAATTATTTCCTATGTATCACTATTTTGCGGTTTATATAGGCCTATATCATAATGGAACGTTGTTCCTCTAATATGAAGTGTACAAATCAGATTTTGCTATCAAATGTTTTAATGATCATCTACTTATCCCTAATGCATGAATAATTTGATACATAATACTTTGGAATGAGAGCTGTGGAGAGCCATGACCGCCTACGCCAGCAGGCATGGCACCTAATGATGATGATGATGAATAATCCTCTTTTCTGAGTTTAAAATAGAATGATATAGTTGTCTTCGTGTATCTTCATTGCAGAAATACTGAAAAATCTTATTTGTAATCTGCTCTAGTGTCATAGACTGTACAGTCGCAGATTCATGTTTCCTACTAACTACAAAATTTATGTAGAGACGCTTCTGACGTAGAATTTGAGTATGACACCAAGATAGGTGCCTTATAACTTTTAAACACTGTCTGTCTTGTGTTCGAGAGTACATAATCGTGCAATTTCACATTCCATCATCAAGTGCCGACTCCGCAACGAAGGTTGGCTGCTCAAGACCACCAACATCCCTGTCTCATGTTTTGGTGGTGCACTCTGCTAGACTGTAACCTGTCCATCTTCTGATGCTAATCTCCCACTTGTATCTCTGCCTATCTCTTGCTCGCTTCCCTTTGACTTTACCTTCAAGTAAGGTCACAATAAGGTAATTCAATTGTCTTTTAATGTGTCCAAAAATATTTTTTTTTGTCTGATCTTTATTTCTCTTAGTAATTCTTCCTTCATATTATGCTAATTGTCTGATTAAAAAATCATATGTAAATGGCATCTTATAATTGATTGTAAACACCATATGTTGTATGTATGTGCTCACAAGTAGACTTTTGATCTATATGGCATATATAGGAAATGTAAAACCAATGGCCACATTTTAATGACAAAAATAATACATAGTGTTTATAACATGTAAGAATTAAGAACAAGATAGACATGGAGGTCGGTGAAGAACAATTCGGTTTTAGGAAAAACAAAGGAACCAGAGAAGCTATACTGAGTATCCGGCTAGTGATAGATAAATATATAGAAGTCCAAAAAAGTATCTATATTTGCTTCATAGACTACAGCAAGGCCTTTGACAGAGTCCAACATGAAAAATTAATCAAATGTCTTCAAGAAATAGGCATAGATGGAAAAGACATCAGGCTGATTAGAAATATATATTGGGAACAAACTGCATCAATAAGGTGTGAAAACAGCTACTCACCGTACATAGAAATAAGAAGAGGGGTAAGACAAGGATGCATTTTATCACCAAGCCTATTTAATATCTACACAGAGAATATCTTTAAAAATATAGAAGAAATACCAGGACTCAAGATCAATGGGAAAATAATAAACAACATTAGATATGCAGATGACACTGTTCTTTTAGCAGAAAGTGAACATGAACTACAAAGACTAATAGATCAAGTCAATAAATCAAGTAATAAATATGGACTGGATATAAACATTCAAAAAACAAAAACCATGATAATCAGCAAAAACACAGAAGAACAGGAGGTAAACATAAACATACAGGGAGAGAAACTACAACAAGTAAAACAGTATCAATATCTTGGACACATAGTCACAAATGATGGCAGATGTGAAACAGAAGTTAAAAGGAGAATAGGAATGGCTAAAAGTACCTTCAATGACATGAGGAAATTATTAATATCTAAACAAATTACAAACAAGTTAAAAATGAGAATTATAAAATGCTACATCTATTCCATATTAATGTATGGCTCAGAAACATGGACACTAAATAAACAATTAGAAGACAAAATTGATGCATTTGAGATGTGGGTATATAGAAGAATAGGGAGAACATCATGGAAAGAGAAGAAAACAAATAAAGAGGTGCTAAAAACACTTAATATGAAGAAAGAACTACTAAGAGAAATAAAGATCAGGCAAATAAAATACTTTGGACACATTAAAAGACATGACACCCTATTGAAGACCTTACTTGAGGGTAAAGTCAAAGGGAAGCGAGCAAGAGGTAGGCAGAGATACAAGTGGGAGAGTAACATTACACGATGGACAGGTTACAGTCTAGCAGAGTGCACCACCAAGACAAGAGACAGGAGATGTTGGAGATACGTTGCAGCCAACCTTCGTTGCGGAGACGGCACTTGATGATGATGATAACATGTAAAATTCACACACAAAATGTCAATTATATGCGTTATATATTTGCTAAGATACATCAATTTTAAGTAGGACAAAGCTGGTCGAACGTGATATATATATATATATATATATGTTTATAGGTTTGATTGTGTGTAAAATGAGATTTGATCTCAAACACTTCATATATATGTATGGGTTTGATTGTGTGTGAGAAATATGTAACTAACTTCTAACACTATTTTTCGAAAAATAACTTCTACAACAGCTCTATGTTAAGATATTCTCCTTAAGGAAGTGTCCGTTATTGGAAATTGAATATTGTCTTTTCAGCCTCGCCGGCTGTGATTGACAGTAAACAGAACTGCTAAAGTGTAACGTGAAACCATGGAATCCTGTCCCAAACCTGACTTGATAATGTCATTGTTCTACGCCTGTCTTTTTGGGGGAATTGGACAGAAGAGAAATAGAAGCAGCATGCTTGTCAGCACCCACATTTGTAGTTATATATTTAGTTAAATATATACTTATAATATTTCAGCTGCATATAACGTTAGAAACAAACCACTTGGTGGCATGTAGGATTTAGCCATCAACCCAGCATTTTTTGGCTGTTTAGATTATGTAAGCAGTAATATGTCTAGTATTTTGCTATTCCTTTCTGAGCGTTCCGGGTACAAAATTGCCTTCGACCATATTTTCGAACTTTGTTACTTTGGCCGTCACAGACGCGCACTGTACCACACCGCCACAGAGCCGGACTGTACCACACCGCCACGGAGTCGGATTGTACCACGCCGCAACAGAAGCCGGACTGTACCACACCGCCACAGAACCCGGACACTTAAAGACACTCATAGATATAGGTTGGGGATCTCCCTGGCATAGAGGTCGCGGGCTCTAATTACACTAGCGACGTCTTGTCTTCAAAGTGGAGTTTCATTTGAAGATCCCTGGGCGTTATCATAGGAATGGCTAAATGACATGAGGAAAATATTAACATATAACAAATTACAAACAAGTTAAAAATGAGAATTATAAAATTATATATCTACTCTATATTAATGTATGGCTCAGAAACATGGACACTAAATAAATAATTTGAAGACAGAATTCATGCCTTTGAGATGTGGGTATATAGAAGAATAGGGAGAACATCATGGAAATAGAAGAAACAAATAAAGATGTGCTAAAGACACTTAATATGAAGAAAGAACTACTAAGAGAAATAAAGATCAGGCAAATAAAATATGTTGGTCACATTAAAAGACTTATTGAAGACCTTGCTTGAGGGCAAAGTAAAAGGGAGGCGAGCAGGAGGTAGGCAGAGATACAGGTGGGAGATTAGCATCACAAGATGGACAGGTTACAGTCTAGCAGAGTGCACCACCAAAACATGAGACAGAGATGTTGGTGGTCTTGTGCAGCCAACCTTCGTTGCGGAGACGGCACTTAATGATGATGATTGGGGGGCGGGGGCGTTTCTTGTGGGGCTACAGGCGAGACCGTGGCAGTAGAAGACATATGTACATAATTAATTAGAACTTCATTCTTCGATTCTTCGGTATTCGATTCTTGTCGTGCATGAATGGATGTATTAGCGATTCCAAATATCAGCAATATTTGATTAGTCATGTTGATTAGTTATTATTGTATAGCTGTGGTGAAGTCTTATGTTTGGTTAAAATCTATTGAAAATATAGTAGTTCTCCCTCAATCCGCAAACAAAAGAAATTACCCTAAACCAATGGAATATTTGTGTTTTAGGAATCCCCACTTTTAAACAAAATAAAAACCGTACTTCAGTGAAGAAAGCTATGAAAGAAATAATATTTACTGTCGTTATTTAATGTAGCTGCGTATGTGCTGACTGGACCCACAACGAGAGTAAAGACTCAAGTTTAACTTCCATGCATGTTGAAATAAGCGGCTAATGAGGTCTTGGGGGAGTTGGCTGTTTCTATATATGGTTAACGTGACCAAGAAGCCATGCTGACGTCTGATGTGTCAGGTTTTGGAGACGCAGATACTTCAGCTAAGAGAACACTCAACGCAGTTCTGTTCTCCGGAATGCATCTTGCCATTCTGCAAGAGTTTGAGAACGAATGAAGGAAGACTTTCCAATCTTGACTTCTTCCTAAACATCATCTCCCTTACACTTCCATTGTTATCTCCTCCAATGTGTTCTCCCTTATGATATCTGCTACACTGTAAAATAAGCGCAGTGTGCTGTTTATTCTACGTCGCTTGTACTTGATTCACGACAAAACAGACATGGGCGCGTCTGACAGAGTTAATCAGAAAACATCTTATGTCTGTACCCAACCGAACATCAGTTTTCATTCCGCCACCTGTGTGAATGTCATATTTGTCTATGGCATCTCTTGTTACCAATGAATGCTAATGAAGCTTCGTACACTTGCATTGTTTCTGTGTTTGTTGTCAATTTATATTCATCTTGATTGTTACACTTATCTGTTAGAATTATCAACACTGCATTTCAACTAATATGCATGGGGGCTATGGAGAAATTACTTTTTAAAATAAGGATACGATCATTTATTTTCTTTCTCTCTGCAACAACAGAAACATTTAAATTGAACCCATTTATGTTACGCATGTGGTTGCGTCTGCGGGTCTCACCAATGGCCCACTAGACATACCACCAACGCAACAGAAAACCTTAGTGGATGACATGCCGTTATATTGAGGTTAATTTTTTTAAGGTAGCTTCATGGCACGCCATCTATACAATTATTCTTTTATTGTGTTGTTGAAATGTGTTTCATGTTTACCTGAATATATATGTATGCACCCTCTGTGGTTGGGAGGGAGCCAGAGATGTACTGTGCAGCACTGGGGAGGAGGAAACTGACAGCACTGTATTTTCCTATGGCTGAAACCCATCATAGAGGCACAGTGACTCAGGACGTCACAATCCTTTTGACTTTAATATTTGGTTGCATGCCTGGAGCAATAGAGAAGTTCGGCATAACCAGTAGTCAATTGGTGGCGGGGAATGAGCACGGTGAACCCTATCTTGGATACAGTGGCTAGGAGCAGTGCATAGTTTGAAACCTACCTTCCTGGAGGTGTGGTTCTCTGGCTCTGTCCCGGGGTGGGCCGAAAATCCACAGACTTCCCAGCAATATAATGTCATTTAATGGCATTAGGTCAAAGGGCATGAGCCAATGGACCGCTGGATCAGCAACCAACCAACCAACCCATTTATGTGCTTTCCCTCTAAAACAACAGGAACATTTAAATTGAACCCAATTATGAACAAAATAACAATGACACGAACAGATACTACCGTATAACATTGGTACCAAAAATTCCTAAACGCGATTATGCCATTGATGGAGTCAGCAGCAGATATCATGTGATTGAAAGTGAAGTTTCCTGTTGTGGCGCATTGGGTAATACTATGTGAGGTCTGTATTGGGTAATACTATGTGAGGCCTGTATTGTGTAATACTATACTATGTGAGGCCTGTATTGGGTAATACTATGTGAGGCCTGTATTGTGTAATACTATGTGAGGCCTGTATTGGGTAATACTATGTGAGGCCTGTATTGGGTAATACTATGTGAGGCCTGTATTGGGTAATACTATGTGAGGCCTGTATTGGGTAATACTATGTGAGGCCTGTATTTTTATTGACTAACGGCATATGTAAGGATGATTTGGTCAGCATCACACGGACTGCATTTTCTTTTCTTGAAGATCCGGTACACATTATCTTAGTCTGGTTTGATCTAGGGGTCGTACGTAATTTTTAGCAATTGTTTCCACTTGAAATTAACACCCTGCCGAATACGGATATGTCGAGCCATTGACGCAAATAAACGGTGACACAACGTATTTCCAGTCTCTGGAATACATTCTGCAGGAAATCTTGTAGGACCTTTGGCCTGCTACATGAGAGATCCAGCGGGAGTTTGAGAATGAAATATGAAGAAGAAGAACTGAACATGAAATATATGTTGTCTTTAGCATGTTTTTTTGTTTTTTGTTCTGTTTATACAAGTAGCAACATTTATTCGTCATAATTAGTAAAAACAATGATTAGCGTTCTCATTGTTATAATTAATTAAGTTTCACCGTTCGCTGAGATTAAAATTCTGTAATCCCTTTAAAGTGATCATGGGAAAAAAACCCCACTGAAGCGGTTATTTTATAAACAGGTCGATTAAGTAAGCATTTAATTAAGTAAGCAGGGTTGTAAGTTTGATTACACATTAGCACAGTTACTGTAACACTGATTCAATTATTTTTGATTAGAATTGTGTCATTATGTTGACTTTAGCTCTCATATATAGGCTGCCCTTCCTTCACGTGTGTCCTTGCTAATGTGTAACCTGTGTGAACTAAATTTTATTTTAATTATCTTCGTGTTCTCAGATTGTGCTTAAGCCTGGTTTTTATTCTCTACATTTTATCTTGTTTCGTGTTTTTTTTCGTTCCCTTATAACCTGTACTTTTATAAAATAACATACCTGCTTGTAACATTGGCAAATTTATTCTAACGTGAACTTGTTTATCTACTGTATTTAAGCTAATTTAGTAATTATTATTCCCAGGGCCGTAGATGTGCACTCCTCAAAGGGTTTAAAGGGTTTAAAAAGGGTTTAAAAGTCGTAGAAGATTAACTTCACTGTACTCGGTTTTCCATATGTACTCCGTCCTTCTCAACGAAGCCGCGCGCCGCCTGCCGAGAGTACCACTCATAGCACGTAAATCCGTAGCTTCAAGTGATAATCCACGGGGATCTGTGAAAAAAATCCACCTTTTAAACAAGACGACACGAGCCGGATTCGAACCCGTGACCTCTTGAACACAAGGCGAACAGCTTAACCACCTCAAAGGGGATTAGTTTTACCTCAAAAAAGGTTATTTTGTGGTATTTAGTGTCAGATTGTCATTCTGATGTAAAATTTGATGACTTTTTTGTGAACAATCGCTAAAGTATAATTTTATTTCGTTTTTGACCAAAATTCTAGTACTGAAAGTCATGTTCCGATTTGCTAGGCGCGCCACCCCCAAGCATGAACAATCCAACCTTGAACACCAATCCTTTCCTATCTACTGGCCTGGTAATGTTTCTAACGATACATTATTTTATTTATTTAACCTATTTATTCCGAATCTAATTATTTTTTGCATTTTCGTCTTAAAGTTGCATTTTTTTCCCCAGCTTGCGCACCTTTTCTGCCTTTAATAATCACACTTCAACAAAAAAATATACCAAAAAAAACAACTTTTCTTGCAGACATTTGTTCTTAATATTAGATTCTCACATCCATTTTCTTTCTTGTCGGCATAGTTCTTGTCTATCCGTTCTCAACTTGCAACTTACACACAAACTTGAGAACCTGACAATACATATAACTGTAGAACCGGAGTGGATCACCAGATTTCAGCAAATATGAGACTGGAAAGTAGCTCCATCTTGAGTTTAACGGTATGTTTGAACCAGTCCGTTCAACGGCAAAAGCTGGTTCAATTCCCGCTAGACTCACATTTTTTAAATTTATCCTTTGGCTTCCTTCTTGATGTTAGTTTATATATAAGACTGCGAGGGAGAGGAGATGGCTACCGCCCTCATTTTCAGAGCCTGTGAAATTGACATCGCTAACATCTCACACCCCTACGGCATTAATAAATGCTATGGGTTACTTTACTTTTTTACTTACTCCATATTTACCCGCCGTTTGTCAAAGGGGCGATGACATCGATTCAGTCCACGCTACATCTAGCTGCTACAAAGAAAGAGAATCTCTATTTCAAAACTAACTCAGCCAATAAGCTTTTCAAGAATGATGTCTTAAATATATCGTTCAGGGCCGCAGATACGTCTTAGCTGAAGAATGACTCATGTGTATGTTAGAAAGCTTGTAGAAACTTCACCATTGCACATATGAAGTAAAGGCTAACGGATCGCAATTCCTGGTATTCGAGACGAAGAAGAAGCAGAAGGGGATTTTACAACGAAAACAAAGCTTCCTTTTTAGTTATTTTTTTTTAATGGAAAAGGAAATTTGCTCAGAAGGAAGTTTCGCGAAATATGTTTAAAATTGTTTCAGTGTGATTGTTCGATTTTAAAATTGTTTCAGTGTCATGGTTCGTTTTTTAAATTGTTTCATTGTGATTGTTCGATTTTAAAATTGTTTCAGTGGCATTGTTCTATTTTAAAATTGTTTTTAGTATCATTGTTCTATTTTACTCATAAGACGAAGATGATTAACTTTATTGTACTCGGTTTACTACATATTTACCCGCCGTTTGTCAATGTTCAGTTTTAAATAATTTTAATCACAAATAATCCAATGTTCTAGGGTACCAGATATTCTGAGAAAGTAATGTAAAAACACCCGATTAAAAATAGGACATATGCCCCAATTGACGTTGAAAAGGGAACCTCTGCTTTTGTTACTCAAGATATTCTTGATCGTATGTCTCTTAACAATTTTTCATGGAATCTACTAAAACAAACATGCGTATTTCTTCTTCTTCTTCAGCGTTCGCTCTCAAATAACCACAACGAATATTTCGTGTGATTTTCGCCCGGGAGCGTGAGGTACGTTGTGCTGCAAGTTCCACAGTAGAAATGTGATTATTTGCACCCCGGTTGGCCACTTGTGGTCAGGAGGTCCGAGGTCCAGCACATCCGTTTTCGTCATTCCTTTATTTCGGGTTTGGTCCCTATTCCGTGACAGCCTGTGTATCTGTCGCCGGGCACGCTGGTGTGTAGTGCCTCTTCGCCAAGACGCTTGTCGAGCGCGTCTATCTGGCACGAGGTGCTCCGCCGTCTATATGCCCATCTCGTGCAATTGGACGAACTCTGCCTGTGTCCATTGGGTACCGAACCGTTTCTCATCCGCGAACCTGGTTCCGTATGAGGAAGAACTCGCCAGAAGAATTGAACCCTGGCTCGTTCGCCCTCCTACCCGAGGCGTCGTTCACAGACATCGTGAACCCCTCGCACAAGCTTGAGTCTCACACCACGCGTTTGAGAGCAAGGCGTTCTCGAGCTGAGTGACCTTGTCCCAATAGCGCCTGAGCCCATCAGGTACTCAACCCTTTCTCTCTGCAAGTGTATTTCCAGTATAGGAAATCTTGACAGTAGAGGTGGACCAGGATTGCCATCGTTGTCCCCTTCTTGCCTAAGCCCATCGGGTTCGGAACCCTTTCTCTTCGCGAGCATATTTCCAGTATAGGAAGGCTCGACATTAGAGTTGGTTTAGGTCTTCTTGCTTTTCCGAGCGCCCACGATTGGGTCTGGGTCTCTGCCTATAAGGATCACAGGTAACTAGAAGCTCGACTCGAGCTAACAGAGCTTATAGTTCCCCTTTCCTAGGAACTGTTTACTTTTCATTTGCAGTTCGCGCTGCCCTCTGGCGCCGTTCTGTCCTTTCATTGTGTCATTGTACTCATTATGACATATATTTGTTTCTCTCCATGCATCTACCTTTACGTGCCTTTTACATTGGCCACCCCTCCAATGTTCTGACTGGACTTACATGCGTCACTGTATGTCGACAGTGTCGCTGTATGAGGTGATGCGAGTAGTGTCGGAGATATTGTCTGTCTCTTTTGCAGTTAAATCTATTTCCATCTGCGTCCTCCACATTCTCGGACACGATCCCCAAATGATTTAGTCAGAATCAGCTCTAGCTGCTGTATTTCTGTTTCCATGGTGCACCGGGAGGAGGTACATTTGGGATCTTGGTTATCTGCTAACACTGGGTCCGCCTAGAGCAATGCGTTCCCTTTGCACCCCAAACATGCGTATAATTGTTTGTTATAATTTTTGTTGTAAATTAAAGTAGTTTATTGTCTCCGGGGGATACACGATGGTTTATTGGGTTGTTATTTTTTTTCAGAAATCGCTACAGGAAATTCCCAGTCATAACAGACCATGTCTGCTCATGTCTGCTCATGTCTGCTCATGTATGCTCATGCTTCCTGCTTGAATGTACATGTTCGCTCAACTTATCAAGCGTGCATGAGTTCATGATTTCGTCAAGTGTTTACTGGATTATTTATTGTAAACATCCACTTATCATAACCTATGATAACTGTCTAGAGAGCTACAATAAATCTGACAATCTTAGAACTAATCTCTATATTAATATGCCTGCAAATATGCGTCTGTCCTCACAAGTCTACTTATGTGCTAATAAATTACCGTGCAACTGTGCATATCTTCGTAAAAATCAGCGTATCTTTTGTATACAAAATTTACCGCAAATAATGACTGCCTGTTGTCTGTACTCAGTTGAATGATGGTTGATCGTATTCACATTTGCGGTTAAGCGTAGGGGTGTGAGTTTAAATTGCTCCAAAGACAGATGTGTCGCCTTGGTTGCATTAAGTCTATGTTTGTTCAAAGCTATCTTGATGTTTTCTATCCACCGTTTTCTGGGTCTACCTTTGGCCTTATTCCCGGATATTCTTTTGTTATATGCTCTTATTGGTATTTGGTTTTGGTTCATTCTCTTAAGGTGACCGAACCATTTTACTTGCTGTCTTTCAATACATTATAGTATACCAGCTCTTGTAATGATTTCTTCATTTCTTATTTTATCAAGTTTAGTAAACATTTCAGCTTTTCTTTTCTCAGACACTTCATTTCACATGTAACGATTTCACATGCCCTCTGCTGCAAGGCTTTTAAAGATGGCTAAAATGACTCTGCATAACCTGAAAATCAAAGTTCTAAGCTCTTAATGATCGCTTTCCAGATATATCTTCTGAACATACTTATCTCTGAAGCTTTTCTTTTTTTCTATATTGATCAGGTTAGGATAGGTGAGTTAAGTTGATTATCCTCTACGCACACCGGAAAGGTCCATATATGCTCAGATCTCCGCTAAGTAAATCTCTCAGGGTGTAACGGCTGATAGTTCCGGTTTTATATTGGTAGTGTGCACTTTTTGAAATCCATGTTAGGTGTTGGTGTTCTCTACAGAACACGTCTAACCACACTGCCAAATCACGTATTCACTCCCACATCGCGTATTCACTCCCAAATCACGTATTCACTCCCACATCACATATTCACTCCCAAATCACGTATTCACTCCCAAATCACGTATTCACTCCCACATCACATATTCACTCCCAAATCACGTATTCACTCCCAAATCACGTATTCACTCCCAAATCACGTATTCACTCCCAATCACGTATTCACTCCCACATTACGTATTCACTCCCAAATCACGTATTCACTCCCAAATCACGTATTCACTCTCAAATCACGTATTCTCTCCCAAATCACGTATTCACGATATTGACTCATGCTTATTGATCTCAAAATGCTCTGTTTATGCGGGCTCAGGGAGAGCACTTAGTATTTCTGCTTGACCATCTGTTCTGGTGGCGAGGCTAGCTCATTGGTCAGTATGTATGTTCCTCTCCACACACCCGTCTGTCAGAGGACACAGATAAGGGTGATTTTAAACCTGATGAAGACTCGTGTCTGTTCTGCTAGGATCTTCTGTCTCTTCTGCGTTCTCAAACTCCTGAAAATTAGCAGGATTGTTTTCCAGAAAATGGAATTCGTTGTGTCATTGTTTACAACGTAGCTATCATATCTGCGCATATCGTCTGACACATCCAACTTCAGCATGGCTTCTGAGTCACTTTGACCCTATATGGAATAAGACAACTAACTCCACCCTAAAACCTCCTTAGTCGCCTCCTAGTCGCATGGGAGGTAAACCGTGTTACTATTTGTTACTCCCCTTCCTGGCCTGGGTAACACACTGGTGACTGTTAGTATAATATCAACATTTTTCGTTGCAATATCTCTGAAGTTTACAAGAAATGCACAGGAATATTTCTTCATGAGTAGAAAGCAGCCCAACTCACGGTCTCATTCCCTCTGATATTTAAGACATATGACTCTTCAAATATGGCCGTCACCATATATTTCTATATTCATTATTAATAGTCGATATTTTCAATAGCATTTCATGTTATCTCACAATAGAACAGGTATGTACATGTTTTAACTAAGAACTTCATTTATCTGCCCTTGTGTGTATAATAAATTAACACAATTGCGCCATTCATTATTTCTCAATATTTTACTTCTTCTTCTTCTTCTTCTGCGTTCGTTCTCAAACTCCTGCAGATGAGCAGGATGCAGTCCGGAGAACGTTATGCGTTGTGTCATGGTTTGCATAATTGCTGCGATATATGCGCCTTTCGTCCTGACACATCCGACTTCAGCATGGCTTTGGGTCACTGACCCTATATGGGATGGGACAGCCAACTCCATCCCATAACCTCCTTAGTCGCCTTTTACGACATGCGTGGAAGGTAAATAGTGTTGCTATTCGTTGCTCCCCTTTCGGGCCCTGGCAACACACGGGAGAATCTTTTACTGATTTACAGGAAATAATATGCATATTCCCTGTCATGTAGTCACTAGTAGCCCT
This sequence comes from Meghimatium bilineatum, assembly GCA_034231615.1. Lineage (NCBI taxonomy): Eukaryota > Metazoa > Mollusca > Gastropoda > Stylommatophora > Philomycidae > Meghimatium > Meghimatium bilineatum. The sequence continues at coordinate 29,285,622 of CM067309.1, forward strand.
CATCGCATGTAATGCCAAATGTCAAGTGTACAAATGTCAAGTGTACAAATGTCAAGTGTAGTACTCTGTTCTACGAAGCGATACTACACAAACACACGTACAATTATTTGGTTCTATGTCATCAGATTTGCATAGTAATTTACTTTCAAAACAAAGAGTTAGTTTTTAGTGTGAAACACAGCCTGTAACTAGTGTTTAAAGACCAAACAGCTAGTAATGTGCTACACTCAGTAAGTAATATATCATTTTATTATGTAGCAGAGCTGAACTGTAAACTATTGATTTTATCAGTTTCCAATCATTGCACTTTACAATCGCTCGTTGTTTTAGAATTATTTAAAGGGAAACAAACACATAATTACAATTCAATCAAAGGATAAATAATGATTATACTTGTAGAAATGTTATGTTTCAATTTTAACAGTCTTTATAGTTACAGAAATATTAACATTAGCACCTCTTTAAACATAAGTGGGTGACACAGTTGATGGTGACTGGATTACGATGGTGACTGGATTACGACGTACACTGGATTACGACGTACACTGGATTACGACGTACACTGGATTACGACGTACACTGGATTACGGGATGTGATAGAATCGCGACGTACACTATTTTCTGATGGATGGTAAGCTCTGACATAACCAAACTGAATATCTACCGGAGGTCGTGGTAACTGGATTTTATCTTCTATTACCTTCTATTTAGAAGATATTTAGATAATTTTTTGAACACCCGCCGATGTCGGATGTATTGTGCAATTGACGCAAATAAAACGGCACGGCAAATTTCTGTTGTCTTGAGTGCACTCTGCGGACCACCCTGCTACAAGATAACCCCAGTCAGTAGGACCGCCCTGCTACAAGAGAACCCCAGTCAGTAGGACCATCTTGCTACAATAGAACCCCAGTCAGTAGGACATATCTTGCTACAAGAGAACCCCAGTCAGTAGGACCATCTTGCTACAAGAGAACCCCCATGGAGTGGGACCATTCAGCTACAAGAGAATCACTGTCAGTGGGACCACCCTGTTACAAAAGAGCCCCAGTTGGAATATAATTAAAACTATCGCAAAAAACATACATATTTTTGATAAATAGTAAATGATTGAAACAGAAATGAATACTACATACTCAAATTAGGTGTTACCTCCTATATTTGTGACATGCTAAACTCAGATATCGTCTACATACATTAAATTTCATCAACATCTAACAGATATTTTGTTTTAATGCAAGCAGATTCTTTATATAAATACCACAGAGCCTATTACCCTAACACTGAACTAGCAATATAATAGTATAGGCCTAATCAGCAATTGGTATTTGCCATGAGTTATCCCACCGCTAGAAATGGACTGATACGAGGGGTGGCTGGGTATTAATAGTGACATACAAGAGAATTCAAAACATGGTAATACATTTTCACAATTATATCATTGGATAGCAATTGCCGTTTATACCCAACCACTACCTCCCCCCCCCCAACGGATCAGTCCATTTCTAGTTGAGGGCACACTTATGACCAGCATGGTCCATGGGACATATTTTTCTGTCCCATCCCATCCCATCCCATGGGATTACTATTATAATATTAATATGGAATACATTTAAAATAAAATTATGAAATTTATGAAAGTTTAGGTTTAGTGTCTACTAAATAGGACTACATATACAAAGAGACATGCAAAACGACAAAATTTATTAACTTTATGACAATTCAGTATCATTCTGACACTCTCATTTTATTAGACCATTTCTGAGTCACTCTGCTCATTCAACACATTATCAATTTCCCGCTGATCGACTGCTTCTACTAATTCAGTTAATTCGGGTAATCCGTGAACCATTTCCACAATGTTCATCTTACATGCAAATCTGATGTACACAGAGTTTATAACGAGAGCTGGTGACATCCGTTTTCGTAACTTACTCAACAACAATCCGGCCATGGGAAATACAAATATGTGCTGTCCCATCGCATCCCATCCCATGTGACGTTTCCCATGGGAATCCCATGGGAATAACATTCCTATGGACAAGCCTGCTTATGACAAGTACCCATATTATTTTATGTAACCCCACTCAGGACAACAATGTTGATGCACTCACACAACAGTCAAATGAGTAATATCATGGCGTTGAAGACTTTTCGGATAAGTAATGCATTAAGTACGGGAGACAAGAATTGTTAGATATTGGTGATGATCATAATGGTAATGATGGTAATGATAGCGATGATTTATGGTGAGGGTAATGATAATGGTTGATGATGATGGTGGTGATAATTATGAGGATGATATTGATAGTAATGATGATGATAAGGACGGGGATAGTAATGATAATGATAGGGGTAGTGAGGAGGATTGATGATGGCGAGAACGCTGACATTATGATGATGGAATCTCTAAGATGTGAAGTTTGTCACATATTCTGTAATCTAAGATGTGAAGTTTGTCACATATTCTGTAATCTAAGATGTGAAGTTTGTCACATATTCTGTAATCTAAGATGTGAAGTTTGACTTTCGACTCCAGCTTAACGTTTCTTGTGTAAAATGGTAAGTTCCCCATGCTGTTACACATCTGAAATGACGGTTTGACTCAATATTATATCATGCAATATCACTGGCCGTCTGTCCAATCTCTGATATGCTACAGATACAAACAATCTCTGATATGCTACAGATACAAACAATCTCTTATATGCTACAGATACAAACAATCTCTGATATGCTACAGATACAAACAATCTCTGATATGCTACAGATACAAACAATCTCTGATATGCTACAGATAAAAACAATCTCTGATATGCTACAGATACAAACAATCTCTGATATGCTACAGATACAAACACTCTCTGATATGCTACAGATACAAACAATCTCTGATATGCTACAAACAATCTCTTATATGCTACAGATACAAACAATCTCTTATATGCTACAGATACAAACAATCTCTGATATGCTACAGATACAAACAATCTCTGATATGCTACAAACAATCTCTTATATGCTACAGATACAAACAATCTCTTATATGCTACAGATACAAACAATCTCTGATATGCTACAGATACAAACAATCTCTGATATGCTACAGATACAAACAATCTCTGATATGCTACAGATACAAACAATCTCTGATATGCTACAGATACAAACAATCTCTGATATGCTACAGATACAAACAATCTCTGATATGCTACAGATACAAACAATCTCTGATATGCTACAGATACAAACAATCTCTGATATGCTACAGATACAAACAATCTCTGATATGCTACAGATACAAACAATCTCTGATATGCTACATATACAAACAATCTCTGATATGCTACAGATACAAACAATCTTGATTCCCTCCCATAGCTCAGGCATTCGTATCTTCAGACATCATCACTGAAAAGTGAGAGTTGACTTCACCCTCGACCTTCTTAGTTGCCTCTAACGACACGCATGGCAGGTAGTTCTATTACAACTTTGTGCTTCTATTTAGGACCCAGTTATACACTGGCGTAGATGTTGATAATATGACACTTTGCGTACTCCCTATCAAGCTATTATCTTTACCGAAATCGGATGTGTCGAGTCATTGGAGCATATAAACCGACGACACATCGCATCTCCTTTCTCTGGACTTTATCCTTCTGGAAATTTATTAGGACAAGTGCCCCGCTATATTATAGTGATCCTGTGGGAGTTTGAGAATGAACGCTTACTATGATCCAACATAAAATACAAGCAAGCAGATCGTGCATATAGTTTTCTAGCTATTTATGCCATCTAACAGGCCTCGGTTATTCTGTTCTCCGAACATGCTCGAGGACATCACGGATACTAAAGTCCTAATTCTGGTGAGAACCGGCAAGCAATAACTCTAGACAAAAATCTATCATTCGTGCAGTGCAAATTTGTCCGGGCAGTTTGATGGATGAATGCCGGGTTAATATCACTTTTATTTTCTGATATATCGTGCAGCCGCTAGACCGTGACTAGCCCCCGTCACAATTGAGCGGTAAATAATCGTCCTCGCGCCTGACGCAAATTTTTGTCCATCACTATGTAGAAACACATAGCACTCTTATGTTGTCAGTTCTGTGAATAAATATACATGTGTGTGCCTGCATGTATGTGTACGTGTGTTGTTAGTTCTGCAAGTAAATATACATATGTGTGTGCGCATGCCTACGTGTGTGCATGTATGCGTGCGTGTGTTATCAGTTCTGTGAATAAATATACATGTGTGTGTGTGCATGCGGGTGTGCGTGTTTGTGTGTGTGCATGTACGCATGCGTGCATGTGTGTGGGTAGACGTATGAGTGTAGAGTCTGGGGACTGTATTTCAGGATCCTATTTGCCAAATATATCCGTGCAGATATAATCTGACTTGATGAAATATTATTGACACTATGAAATATTATATTCATCCATAAAGCATCGATATGTATTCACTAACTCCGTTCAGGACTCTGTTAAGTAGCAATTGTTTTAGAAATCATGCTTCCATTCACGTCTATCTCTCCGATGTCACAGTTGGGAGAAAGTTGGGGATTGTCAATAGATATTGTTGTATTTAATTCGAGATTTTCAGTCTTGAACCATTTCTCACTAGTAGGCTATAGCTAGAAAGAATTCCTTTCTTATGATAGTTTTGATTATTGATTCCTAAGGATAGTCTTTCGTACTGATTTCTTACGATAGACATCCGTTCTGACTTCTTAGGATAGACATCAGTACTTATTTCTTAGGATAGACATCCGTTCTGACTTCTTAGGATAGACATCAGTACTTATTTCTTAGGATAGACATCAGTACTTATTTCTTAGGATAGACATCAGTACTTATTTCTTAGGATAGACATCCGTTCTGACTTCTTAGGATAGACATCAGTACTTATTTCTTAGGATAGACATCAGTACTTATTTCTTAGGATAGACATCCGTTCTGATTTCTTAGGATAGACATCAGTACTTATTTCTTAGGATAGACATCAGTACTTATTTCTTAGGATAGACATCCGTTCTGACTTCTTAGGATAGACATCAGTACTTATTTCTTAGGATAGACATCAGTACTTATTTCTTAGGATAGACATCAGTACTTATTTCTTAGGATAGACATCCGTTCTGACTTCTTAGGATAGACATCAGTACTTATTTCTTAGGATAGACATCAGTACTTATTTCTTAGGATAGACATCAGTACTTATTTCTTAGGATAGACAGACATCCGTTCTGACTTCTTAGGATAGACATGCGTACTGATTTCTTAGTATTGATGTCAATATGTCTTGCCTATTGATTTTTTTTAGGATACGTGTGTATTGATGGCTTATTATAATCGTACGTATTGATTTCTAAGGATAGTCTTGCGTATATATTTCTTAGTATAGTCTTGCATATTGATTTTTTTAGGATAGTCTTGTGTATTATTATTTTTCAGAAAAGTAATACATATTGATTTCTTAGGAAAATCTTGTGTATTGATTTCTTGGAAAAGTCTTGCGTACTAAGATCATGCAGCGTCAATTATATTTAAACATATCATAGACATATGCAGACAGGAATAGACCCCTATGCGTTAACTATTATTAGAAGATGTTAACAGTATTTAGATCAGACAAGAATAAACTTACCCACCAAGCTATGTCATGGTCTGTGACATGTAAACGGAAAGGTGGAAGATCCAGGACAACAGTAGGAAGAACAATCAAGAACAAGACAATGACAATGGGTATTAACACCAAAAAAGAACTGCATCAACTTGAAACTAACCGCATGCATGAAGACACTGCTCCATGTGCCGCCCTTGGCACCAAATGAACAAATTAACTAACTAACTTTATTTTTCGTGTTACTCATTGACCCACCTCACAAAGTATACTCGTACACAAAATATACGACAAATAACCTGTCACATCAGCAAAAATGAGTGACACTGTTCGGGATTATTCATGGAATACCATCCTGTTCATTTACTCAGTAAATGAAAAGTATAAGATAAATATCATTTTTGACATTATTTTAGTGAGAATAAATACATAAAATCAAAACATGAAATTAGATTGATTAAAGGTGCAATGAATATGTCATGATATAACACAGATGAACTTGCGTCCTTAGTTGGCATGCGTGTTTAGCTGTAATAAAGTTAATTTCTAACTTGTACTTTGTTCCATTAAGATCCCGTCATGTTATTTGAATTAGTCGATAACTGAAAATATTCTTTGAGTTCTTCTTCTTCTCCTCCAGGTTATAAGAATGTATACCAACAAACGGAATACGTTGTGTTATAGATTACAGCTTAGCTGCGATATCCGCACCTTTCGGCTTGACATATCCGATTTCAGCATTGTCTTTGGGTCATTTTACTCCACTCTGGCATAGGACAGTCTACTCTAATCCCCCAAACCTCCTTAGTCCCCTCCTACGACATGCCTGACAGGTAACAGTGTTGCTATTCTTTGCTCACCTTTCGTGTCCCGTATAATATTGGCCTTTCTTTGATTTAAAATATTTTACTATATATGTATATAACTGTACTAATGGTTTAACTAACATTTCAATGGTGTTTGTCTTTATTGACAGGTTTTGGGTTTATCACGTTTGAGTCAGAAGATGTTGTGGAGAAGGTTGTGGAGATACATTTCCATGAAATCAACAGTAAAATGGTAAGCTTTCTATGTAGTATCTGTATTTTTGTATACGTCAAGATCTAAATCCCATTCCAAAGAGACTAAAACAGAACAGTCTAAACTAAGACGATTCGACGACGTCTGTAAAACAGAAAAGGATCAAACACTTTGGGAAGATTGGAAATAAAAGAGACGAAGATTAACTTCTAGTTTATCATAAGTCTATTAAATTACCTCAGAAGTAAACGTAGCTGTCTCGTATGCCTAATTAATAGCTTATTTCGCTGTTTCTATCATATGAGCTTGCACAATTTTCATTTTAGACTAGTAACGCCCGTGTGTTACTGGGGCTCGAGAGGGGATCAAAGAATAGGAACACTGTTTACCTTCCTTGCACGTCGTGGGGGGGGGCGACTAAGGTTATGGGATGAATGTGGCTATTCATTCCCTTATAGGGTCAGTGACCCAAATCATGCTGAAGTCGGATGTGTAAGGACAAAGGACGTAAATATCGCAGCAATGTTGTAAACCATGACACAACGCATTGCGTTCTCCGGACTACATCCTGCAAATCTGCAGGAGTTTGAGAATTAACGCAGAAGAAGAAGAAGACTCGTAAAAGTGAACACCACCGGGAGATCTAGTCAGATGTAAATACAACTTGATCATCTTTAAATAGTCGAGGATTGGGATAGAATCAAATCGGGAAGAAAGTGGCAAGACATGTCTCACATGCTGTTTCTGTCAACCTCCAAGCCTCCACGAGAGCATAAACCTCCAAGCCTCCACGAGAGCATAAACCTCCAAGCCTCCACGATAGCATATACAAATGGTGTCCATTCTACGCAAACGAAAATGAGCATGTGGTTGGGAAACATTACGTTTGATGTTTATGAGTCAGAAGATGGCCGAAGAGTCTAACCCAACTTTGTAAAATCATGTTGTATGTAGAATATAAATGATTAAATGTCTTTAGACCATTGAAAGCTATTTTACTTTCCAATTCGCTTTTGTATCATTCAAATTTCCCGCTATGTTCTACTAGACAGATTTAAAATATTTCCACGGATCTGCATCAATAAGGTGTGACAACAGCTACGGAGGTTATGGGATGAATGTGACTATCCCTTCCTACATAGAAATTTCTATATATAAATTTCCAAGATTTATTTCACACATAGAAATAAAAAGAGGGGGTAAGACAAGGATGTATTTTATCACCAAACCTTTTTAATATCTACACAAATAATATTTGTAAACATATAGAAGTAATGCCAGGATTCAAGATCAGAGACAAACAACATGAGATATACAGATGACACTGTTCTTTTAGAAGAAAAAGTGAACAGGAACTACTGAGACTAATAGATCAAGTCGATAAATCAAGTAATGAATATTGGCTAGATAATAACGTTTTTAAAAAACCATGATAATAAGCACAGTCATAGAAGAACAGGTGCTAAACTAAAAATACATGAAGAGAAACAAGTACAGCAATATCAATATCTTGGACACATAATCACAAATGATGACAGATGTGAAACAGAGGTTAAAATGAGAATCTGAATGGCTAAAAGTATTTTCAATGATATGAGGAAAATAGTAACATCTAAAGAAATTACAAACAAGTTAAAAATGAGAATTATAAAATGATACATCTATTCTATATTAATCTATGGCTCAGAAACATGGAGAATGAACAAATAATTAGAAGATAGCATTGGTGCCTTTGAGATGGGAATATATAGAAGAATAGGGAGAACATCATGGAAATAGTAGAAAACAAACAAAGAGGTTATAATAACACATAATACGAATAAAGAATTATTAAGCGAAATAAAAATCAGGCAAATAAAATATTTTGGACATATTAAAAGAAATGACAACTTCTCGAAGACCTTACTAAATGAAAAGTCAAGGGGGGGGGGTCGAGCAAGAGGTAGGCAGAGATACAAGTGGAAGAGTAATATCAGAAGATGGACAGGTTACAGTCTAGCAGAGCGCACTATCAAAACAAGAAACAGCGGATGTTGAAGGTATGTTGCAGCCAACCTTCGTTGCGGAGACGGAATCACATAATGATAATGGTGTACGGATCAGTCGATATGGATTCCAATATGGATATGGACATCGATATGGATTCCAATATGGATATGGACATCGATATGGATTCCAATATGGATATGGACATCAAACATTATTGATGGGAAGATCATCATCACTACGTTACGATTCAAGATAGTTTGTGGGTCTCTTAAATTTCCTACATATGAACATCTGCTCTCAGCAACGGGTGCATGGAGACTGTAACATCTGTGAACGTCTGAGATGTGATCACGTATTCTTGCAAAGGTGTAACTTATGTGTAAATATTTTCAAATTGCCTTGTAAAGGTGTACTTTATCTTTAATTATTTTCAAATTGCATTGTAAAGGTGTAATGTATGTGTAAATATTTTCAAATTGCCATGTACATATTTTTGGGGTTCTGAGATCTATGTTATTCAAATGTTAACTACTTCTAAATATCCAGTTTCTCTTGAAAAAGATAATTTGCACACGGATCCTCGGAATTTGTTGGCCAACTCCGGTAGCGCTTATTATTAAGAGCACCAACCTTCAGTCATACTACTAATATATTTCTCTTCCTAATCTCAATGTTCATGTATTAGTTCGAATCCACCACAGTCGGAATATGTTCTTCTGCTACAAGAGAGATTCAGTGAGAGTTTGTTCTACTATAAGAGAGATTCAGTGAGTGTTTGTACTCCAGCTACAAGAGAGATTCGGTGGGAGTTTGTTCTCCAGCTACAACAGAGAGTCGGTTAAGTTTTAAAACGAAAGCAAAGAACACAAATAGTACGAACGTAGAACTATTGTGGGAGATACCTGTATTGAGCATAGCTGCTAAAGCAACTATCAGCTTTTGTTATCATTTGGAAATTAAAACCTTCACCCCTTTGAAAATAGAATATGACAATTAATACTGAGTAGTTAAAATGGACTATGACAATTAATACTGAGCAGTTCAAATGGAATATGACAATTAATACTAAGCAGTTCAAATGGAATATGACAATTAATACTGAGCAGTTCAAATGGAATATGACAATTAATACTGAGCAGTTAAAATGGAATATGACAATTAATACCGAGTAGTTAAAATGGAATATGACAATTAATACTGAGCAGTTAAAATGGAATATAACAATTAATACCGAGTAGTTAAAATGGAATATGACAATTAATACTGAGCAGTTCAAATGGAATATGACAATTAATACTGAGTAGTTAAAATGGAATATGACAATTAATACCGAGTAGTTAAAATGGAATATGACAATTAATACTGAGCAGTTAAAATGGAATATGACAATTAATACCGAGTAGTTAAAATGGAATATGACAATTAATACTGAGCAGTTCAAATGGAATATGACAATTAATACTGAGCAGTTAAAATGGAATATGACAAGTAATACCGAGTAGTTAAAATGGAATATGACAATTAATACTGAGCAGTTCAAATGGAATATGACAATTAATACTGAGCACTTAAAATGGAATATGACAATTAATACCGAGTAGTTAAAATGGAATATGACAATTAATACTGAGCAGTTCAAATGGAATATGACAATTAATACTGAGCAGTTAAAATGGAATATGACAATTAATACCGAGTAGTTAAAATGGAATATGACAATTAATACTGAGCAGTTCAAATGGAATATGACAATTAATACTGAGCAGTTCAAATGGAATATGACAATTAATACCGAGTAGTTAAAATGGAATATGACAATTAATACTGAGCAGTTCAAATGGAATATGACAATTAATACTGAGCAGTTCAAATGGAATATGACAATTAATACCGAGTAGTTAAAATGGAATATGACAATTAATACCGAGTAGTTAAAATGGAATATGACAATTAATACTGAGCAGTTCAAATGGAATATGACAATTAATACTGAGCAGTTCAAATGGAATATGACAATTAATACCGAGTAGTTAAAATGGAATATGACAATTAATACTGAGCAGTTCAAATGGAATATGACAATTAATACTGAGCAGTTCAAATGGAATATGACAATTAATACCGAGTAGTTAAAATGGAATATGACAATTAATACTGAGCAGTTCAAATGGAATATGACAATTAATACCGAGTAGTTAAAATGGAATATGACAATTAATACTGAGCAGTTCAAATGGAATATGACAATTAATACCGAGTAGTTAAAATGGAATATGACAATTAATACTGAAACAGAGTTGAAATAGAAAATGGCAATTCTTACTAAGAGAGAGCTAAATTAGATGATAACCGTTCACAGCCTGCCCCTCCTCCCCCTTTCTGCAAAAAAGTCACACAAATTACCTTAATATCGAAAAGACTTATTATTATAATAAATCTTCATGTTACTACAGTTGTATCGACAATCCAGATGGTGTTGGGTGATGGTGGCAGCATCGTCTGTACTCTATCATAGCAAAGTATGAAATAAATTACATTCAAATTACACAACCCAGTCGGATGTGTCTGACCATTAATGTAAATGTTGATGACAATTAGCCATCATTCCATTTAGTAGCTGTGAGCAGGTAGCTCTTGACAGCCCCTCTGATATTTTGTAAGGTTGTCATAAAGGAATGGTTTCTCAATGTTTTGAAACGCAGTTTAATAGAAATAGAAGTAAACTTATAATTGTGAAGTAAACATAGCAGAATTAGAATCTCTGTACTTGTATGGCTGGATGTTAACTAATTAACTCCGAAGTGTCGGAGTTAATTCTCACAGATCCAGTTATGTTTTTTGATAGTCTATAAATATAACTATATTGATTTGGCAATGTTTTTGGTGAGAAAAACATGTCCAAGTCATTCCAATTATGAATATTTTTATGGTTTTTTTTGTAATTATTTTTTTTTATTGTTATGTGTTTCTTGAGAACGGTCCCTGCTGGACGGTAACGTGGAAAATTGTCCTCTTTCTTTATGTTATTGTTATTTATTTATTTTTTACATTGTTAGGATTTTATAGTGACCTCTTTACTTTATTCAGTATTTACCATTTGTTTGGCTACTGCGGCACTCTCCACTTTGTGGGACATCCTCTGAAATTTAGCTTATTTATAGATATAAAACAGCTCCCATATAACACAGGAAGTTAAAAATGGCTCAGGATTGAATCGTTTAATCTTTTTTTCGTCGAAGACGGATGTGTCGGGCCATTGGTGCAAATAAAATTGCGACACAACGCATTTCCATTCTATGGACTACATCCTGCTGGAAATCTAGTAGGACAATGGTCCTGCTACAAGAGAATTCAGCGGGAGTTTGAGAATGAACGCTGAAGAAGAAAAAGAAGAATCGTTTAATTATGTGACCCATGACCCTTTTAACTATTCATACTCTTCACGAATCAACTGGTGGTGAATGAGCACATGTGTCTTGTTCTCGTCCGACATGCAATGGGGGTCATGTATTTTAACTAATTCATAACCAGGTATAAATAATTATGTAGTATACACACTGCAATATTTATAAACATATTTTGTAAAGAACGATCGCAGTTAACTTTATAAGGAAGCTATTCTATTTTTCAGGTGGAATGCAAGAAAGCACAACCCAAGGAGGTGATGGCCCCAACAAATCCACTAACTAGGGCTCGTGGCATAGCTCGAGGTGCTCTTGGTCAGTAAATATGAAATTTTTATTTTACTTTATGCGCTCTCCTCCCTTATATTTCACTGTAGGCTGCCTGCTTGCACTTTTCTTACCTTGGCACAGCAAGAACATTCATTCGGAAGTCTTATTTATTTATGCTTCAAAAGTAATTTTTTTTGTCCAATATTCAAGCAATAATCATTATAATCTCATATTGTTGAATATTTTTAACACACTGTGTTTTCCAATAAAGTATTAATCAATTTTTTATACAAATTGAATGATGATAAAATAGTAGCAAGGGCGTCAGCAGTAAAAGTAAATGATGAAGAAAAAATGAAAGTCCTAAAATAACAGATTTAATCGACATTTCTATTAAAATGTCGATAGTAAGAAAATAATACAAGAAGTACAACAGATACAACAATGCACTGTTTAGCCATCAACAACACACAAAAAAACAGGATCCATATTGTATAATAAAAATTATAAAGTTGCTTGGCCCCCCCAAAAAAACACAGATTTCATAATTTAAAAGTTGCCAAAGAGTGAAGCGTAATATTTTTAATTTACTATTTCATAATATGAATTCGAAATGTTTCTTTTTATTTGTTGATCAGTGTTTTGTTCCATCTTTTATTGTGCCATATTCCCTATAACGATCGTTTAGTCGAGACATCGATTCAGTCAATTCTTATTTTGCAATTTAAAACTTATTTCATTGTGGACTATTCCCCCCACATAAAATTACAATTTAAAATTTAACGCCAAACAACAATTACATCTTCAAATTTAGCAAGTCTTCAGAGCTTACTCCCTAGTATGTTTGTCTTTTGCCTGCCAAGGTAACACGTATGGATGGTGGCAGCACTACATCATTGTAATGTGTGGCCTCTGTACTTCATAATCTGGGTTTTAATATTTCTTTAGACTATGGAAATGAGCATTATACCAATGATTGTAGGCGCATGCTTGACTATTAGATTATTAGGTCTCTAGATTGTGTCTATTAATACAGTAATCAGCAGTAACATAGTTGGATGATGTGATGATTGTTCATGTATAAGCGAAGTGTTGGCAGAAGTAGTGTCTGGAGTGCTTGCAGTTTGTACCACGTTCACTTATTACGCTATCAGATTTCTTCATGACATGCGTGATTGGAGATTCAACAAAGAAATTTACAATGTCAATATGATGAAAGCTCTGTTATATTTCTTTGATTGTCTTTAAAATGCAATGTATGTTTGTTTTTTTTTAAATAATTGTTGAGTGTTCATTGATAATATATATGTAGAGTGCTTTCTTCTACAGAAAAAGGTGGGTATATGGTGTTTACTATAACAAATATATAGACCGTTATTTTCGCGTTAAACCACCTCCATCCCTTTCCCATGGACACACACACACACAAATTAATTTTTTCCAAAACAGGTATAAAAGGCTTAAATTTGAGTCATACCTTAAAATGAAGTTAATATTTTCCATATAAATCATTCTTATCTCTACAGCTTAACTGTGTGAACACAAAGTTCTGAATTCAACTATCTAACAATATTATATAATGTTCAATCCACGTCTCAGCACAACTATACTCTATTCACTCTAAGAATGAAGTAGGTCATGTTTCTGATTGGTTGTTGGACGCAGAACGCATTAATCGATTGTTAAGTGTCTAATAATATTGATTTTAAATTTCGTTTTTAAGTATTTGTTAATGTTGTTTAAATATTGTTTTTAAATTTTTTAAAATAATATTGTTTGTACATGTCATCAGATGTTTAAAAATCACCTGTTCTCGCAGAGTAAATTAGGGGTGTGTTTTGACCAACATCCTTCTGAGAGTGTACAGAGTATAACTCCACAATTAAAAGTTCTCTATTGTAGCATTTTAAGTCCAAAATACATGCTTTCAAGATAGCAAGTCCTTCTTAAATATAGACATTCATACCGTTCACCAATCGTCACTTATCTTTGTTGATGGATCATTGTCACTGTAGCATAGACCTATGCTTTGAATGTTATGTTATGTTCCTCCAGGGCCATAGGCGGCGCATAGGGCAGAAACCATAGCCTTCCAGTTCTGTCTTTGTGTTGCCAGGTCTTTCAATTGTTGCGTGTTGTTTAGGTTCATTGACATGCCTTCTCTATTAATGGTTCTTCATAGAGTTTCTCTAGGTCTCCCTCTTCTTCTTACTCCAGGTGGCAACCAATATAGTGACTGCTGGGAAATTCTTAGGCTGTTCATTCTGAGAACATGGCCGATGTAAGTCCAAAGCCTTTGTCTAATGAAGGAAGATATATAGGTTTGTTTGCTTTCCTCTCTTATAGTAGTGTTAGATTTAAAGTCACTCCACTCAACATTCAGAATGGTACGTAGGCATTTGTTTTCAAAGGAGTCGAGTCACTTATCTGTGGCTTTTGTGGCTTTCCAACTTTCGCACCCATATGATAGAATAGGGATGATGTTGGAGTTAAACAATGTTTAATGCTTTGATTAGCCAGCCAATAAAAGAACGGGAAAAGTTGGATCAGCAAAGACAAATAACGTTTGGATCAGTGCGAATAATTATACTGAAATAAAGACTTGTATTGGTAATATTTTATTGGTAGCGGCCAGCCTATGTTCGTTACGCTATATTTCTAATCGCATCGTGGTATTCCTTTGCTCGTTACCGTCGACATTACAAGACTTGTAAGCTAAATTGGGTTTCATCCTTATAAAGTGATAGATGTGATTTATCGTGATTTTCTTTGACTGTTTCCACAAAGTGGCAAATGAAAATTCACGGGAAAAGTCAAATGCATCACTTTAGAAGTATGAACCCGGATAGCCAACAGGACTGTATAAATTACGAACGACAATATTTAATATTTTTTTTTTTTTTTTTTGGTCAATGGTGAAATCAGATATTTCTAAACGGGAGACTAGCTTTCTTATCAATTTTACTAACAAAGGAAAGCTGACGAGGTCAGCTATAAATCAAGAATCAGACAATGGAGGAGGGTAGGACAGCACTGCAAGTCAAAGTCCTTGAACCTTGAGCAAATACTTATAAGAAATAAGATAAGAGTGTTTCACGGTTGAATTTTTGATTTTACGGACAGAACATGTTCTTTAGGTTGATACTCAGAATCAAAATAAACACACAAAAATGGGGATACAGCGTATACAGTGCCATCTTATGATTAACTTGAGTTTTACATAACAAAAAGGAATTCGTCTGTTTTCTTGTGTAAATTTGGGACAGGGAGTGTTCTTTTTTTTTTTACATAATTTAATAGCTAAGCTTGGTGGAGGGCGGGTGTCAAAGATTTACGAAATTTATGGACAGCCTCCATATGGATATTCTGAACTCGCTATCATCTGAAGCGGGAACTAGGAATGTATTGTTTTTCTTCCTGTGCAGACTGTCAGTTTTTATATTTTCTAAGACGTGTTTTGAAAATAACATTATTCTCTGTGTTATTTGCCATTTTAAATTAGTGTAAATTCAGATGAAGATCTTCCTGTCGAAACGTCAATTGTTTTTGTCAGTATTCTTTTTATTATAGTATTGGTAGGTATTTGTAACACATAGGGCCTATTTACACGTTTAATATAATTACTTCAGTATTACAGGTTTCTGTGTTGTATTGCAAAATATGAAAAGATGGTAAGACTCATAACACGTCAGTATCTAGGGGTGCCACATTGGAAAACATCAAACAAACAAAATCCTCCACACACTTCTGTCCTCCATGGATGTCTGCAGGACTTTGTCTGCATAATCTCGGCTATCTGCAGGACTTTGTCTGCATAATCTCGGCTATCTGCAGGACTTTGTCTGCATAATCTCGGCTATCTGCAGGACTTTGTCTGCATAATCTCGGCTATCTGCAGGACTTTGTCTGCATAATCTCGGCTATCTGCAGGACTTTGTCTGCATAATCTCGGCTATCTGCAGGACTTTGTCTGCATAATATCGGCTGTCTGCAGGACTTTGTCTGCATAATCTCGGCTATCTGCAGGACTTTGTCTGCATAATCTCGGCTATCTGCAGGACTTTGTCTGCATAATCTCGGCTATCTGCAGGACTTTGTCTGCATAATATCGGCTATCTGCAGGACTTTGTCTGCATAATATCGGCTATCTGCAGGACTTTGTCTGCATAATATCGGCTGTCTGCAGAACTTTGTCTGCATAATCTCGGCTATCTGCAGAACTTTGTCTGCATAATCTCGGCTATCTGCAGAACTTTGTCTGCATAATCTCGGCTATCTGCAGGACTTTGTCTGCATAAGATCGGATGTCTGCAGAACTTTGTCTGCATAATCTCGGCTATCTGCAGAACTTTGTCTGCATAATCTCGGCTGTCTGCAGAACTTTGCCTGCATACTCTTTGCTGGCTGCAGTACTTTGCCTGCATACTCTTCGTTGGCTGCAGTAATTTGCCTGCATACTCTTGGTTGGCTGCATGATTTTGCATAATCGTTGTATCTGCTGGAGCAGAGAGTGCAGCACTTATGAGAATGTTATGTATGCAATGTTGTTGGTTTCTAATTTAAAATCGCAGGTTTTCTATAACTTCTAGAAACTTTCTCATCTAAATGAACCTAGATTTATCAAAAAGGATGTTCTTAATCTTGTGAAATATTGCCTTTGCCTGGACTATTCCACATTTGGCTTATTTAATACATCTTCCATCTTCTTTTACCTTGGTACACCAATATTTTCATATTGGGCACTATAAGACACCACTCATCATCATCAGGTACCATGCCGGCTGGCGTAGACAGTCATGGCTCTCCACAGCTCTCTGTCCACAGTATTATGTATCAAGGTCGTTGTTGTTTCCTTGCCGTGCCAGGCTGTCAAACTGTCTTTTTCTCACGTTGTCGCCCTCTGTCTCTGTAGCCTTCAATTTTACCTATTGTGACTATGTTCTCTAAACCTGCCTGTCTCATGAAGTGGCCAACACTATATGTGAAAAATTGCGAGTACCTGCAATGCTGCAAATATCGAGAGAATATCGGTAACACATTTGACAAGAGAGAACTATCTCTACAGATGAGAACATATGAAATGATAAACACACAAGTTTCTCTTGGTCTTCCACTAAAATTAGAACAGACATTGATGAAAGTCGGTTTAGCTTAACAAACTTGGTCTTCCACTAAAATTAGAACAGACATTGCAGAAAGTCGGTTTAGCTTAACAAATCCACTTTCAGTGTTAAGATATAATTGTAGGCTTGCATGTCTATTGACGAGAAAGAGAAGCAAAGAATAGTGACACTGTTACCTGTTATGCACGTCATAAGAGATGACTAAGAAGGTTTTGGGTGTGGTGTGTTCTGTCTCATCTCATAGAGAGCCAAAATTACCGAGAATTCATGCTGAAGTTGGATGTGTCAGATCGATATGTGAAATATCGCAGCCAAGCTGTAAAGAATAACATAGCACATTCTCTTCCCCTGACTACATTCTACTAATCTCAAGGAGTTTCAGAATGAATGCAAAGGCAAAGAAGAAGATACAATTTCAAGAGTATATGACGTATTTGTTATTGATCGTGTTAGTTTTTTATTGACAATATGTCGGGTTTTTTTATTAGTATTTAGTGGAAATAGCTTCTGTTTTCTGCTTATTGCATCTACTTCTTGTCATCCGTATTAGTGACTTCATTTATAAAAATTCATGTTTCAAAACATTTGAACAGTAGGCCTATTCTTTACATTTTTTTCTTTTCTTTTTTTCTTCTTTTGTTCACTTGAAACATGTCTATATCTGTAATTCTGTCTCCTGAATAAAACTCACTGTCTTTTGTAGTTCACACAATGGGCCATAGAGCTCGATTCCAGTGTTGTTTCCTCTGGCCAATATGTCTGACTCAGCGGTTCATACTCAGAACAATCTTGAAGTATATGTTTGGCACTCTGTGTTGCCTACCCACATGTACACATGGCCGTGTTGCCAGTCTTGAACTTTGTGTACATGGGACTGCGGAGTCAGTTGTGTCCTGTTCAGAGACGTAGAATTATAACTTGTTCTGATCTGTTCATAATGTGATAGTCATCTTGTGTTGGTGTTTGTGTCTTTCTTATTGACGTGATCATCTGTTTTTTCTGATGGTAGGTGATTGGTATATCTGGTTGGTTTTCGGCAGCACCTTCCTTAGCCAGTTGGTCTGCTTTTTCATTTCCTGGTATTCCACAGTGAGAGGGTATCCACTGCATGGTTACCCTATACTGGTAAGACCGTTCATTAAGTAGTTTTTGCAAGTCCGTTAGTTTTCCAGACTGGAGAGCTTGAAGCACTGACCTTGTATCTATCAGGAATACCACGGGATGTTGGTCAGGATTTGAGTTCAGCAGTTTTTCAGTTTCTACTCTAATTACTTGTATTTCTGCATCATAATTATTGCAGAATTTCCTTGTTGGTGTTCTGATCGTATCTCTAGACCTGTGTGGATATTCTATATATACACAAGCACCTCCATTCCTCACTGCATTCTGTGCTGACACATCTGTGTATACTCTGACCCATATGTCTTGTGGATATTCCTCGTCCAGGAAACTTAGGATGACTGTCCTTCGCTGCACACTGTTCTGTTCGTCCTAGCTTAGTATTCCTTTCATGTGGGTCTGAATATGTATTGGCATTCCATGCCTTTCACTCCAAGGGGTTTGTTCTGGTACAGACCTTAAGGGGCTGTCAACTTCAGGTAGGTCTGTAAGTTGTCTATGGAGTCATTTAGCTTGGTCGATAAAGCTGCTTCTTTCCAGTCGCCCCATTGCTAGATATTGGAATCATTTCTTCATTGGATGACTTGGCATACACTTAAACGTTTCTGCTTGTATTAGCACCTTTGTGTCTCTGCGTTCGCCAAGTGTTTGCATTCTTCCAATTTTCTGCATCTCTACTATGGGTGTTGATTTCATTGTTCCCAGCATTATCCTGATCGCCTTGTTTTGCACTTTATCTAGATTTTGTAATGTGGTGTTTGATGCAGGACACCACGCAGCTGAACCATATTCCAGGTGTGGTCTTTTGCCTTACTGGTAAACTTTACGGAGTATATTCCCACTGGCTCCCCATGTGGTTCCACTTAATTTTCTCAGGATAGTTAACTTCCTCCTGGCTTTTGTTGTTGCTTTGTTTATGTGCTGCTTCCATGTCAGCTTATCATCAAAAGTAACTCCGAGGTATGTGGATTGTTTGTCTTCTTCTATCATGATAACACCGACCTTTTGTTTTGGTGAGAGGGTAAAGAGTGTAGTTTGCACTTATCTGTATGCATCAATAGATCTTTGTATTTGTTTAGTGGCGACTGTAGCATGTTCTTCCGTGCACCAGATCACCTGGTCGTCTTCATACATTGCCACTTTCATCCCGTGTGGTAGTTCGACAACTAAGTCATTGATGTAAACCACGAAAAGTGTGGGTCATAGGACTCCTCCCTGTATGCTTTTACCCATTTGTACATTCTTGAGCAAGCCCTGCATTTTCGAAATTTATTTAAGAGTCCTTCTTTCCAAACCTTGTCAAATGCTTTCCTGAGGTCTATCCATGTTGCTATTACCAGTTTCTTATCTTGGAAGGCGTCCTCAATCTCTTGAGAGAGGTAGGTTGCCTGATCTTCTGTAGAGTAGCACTGTCTGAAGCCTGCTTGCTGCGGTACCAGAAGATTTTCACTTTCAAGGTACCATTGCATCCTAAGATTGATAATGCGTTCCATTGTTTTGCATAGACAGCTTGTGAGGCTGATGGGCCTGTAATTGGAGACGGTGTTGCCATCTTTTCCTGATTTGAGGAGTGGTATCATTATTGCTTCTCTCCACGCCTGTGGTACACTACCTGTGAACTAGCTTGTGTTAAAGATCTGCAGTAGCTTTGCTCTTGCTGCAGTTCCCAGGTTTTTAATTATTTCATTTGACACTCCATTAGCTCCTGGGGACTATTTCATTTTCAATTTGGATATTGCATGCTCCAGTTCTTTCAATGTGATTGGTGCCTCCATGACTTTCGGTATAGGTTCGACTTGTTCAATGTTTTGCTAGTTCTCGCGAACCTCCCGCTGTTTGTCTGGGCTAACTTTGACGTTATTGTCTTCTGCAAAGGAATCTGCAAAATAATCAGCTGCATGCTTACCTGTTAAAATGGTTTTATCCTTGTATTTCTCCCTGTACCTTCATCATTTAGTTGTTTTACCAGTTTCCATAATTTCCTAGTGTCTCTTTCAAGGTTCAGAGATTCTGTTTTTTTCTTTTCAGCTACTCCGTCTGTCTGGCTTGTAACTTGGCTCTTTGAAATTTAGCCTCTGTTTTCTTATATTTCTTGTGGTTTTCTTGGCTAGATCTGTTCTCTGCCTGCTGTCTAGATGTTTCCATCTCATTTTGCAGCTTCTCCAGTTCATCATTCCAGTAGGATTTGTAGTTTTTGCGTGCCCCCCTGGGTATGGTTTTACTAGCAGCATATAGTATGCATCTATTAAATTCACTCACTGCTCTATTGATGTCTTTGTCCAAGTTATGTCCTTAGCTAGAACACTGGTTAAATGCTGGTACATTTTCCAGCCTGCCCTTTTATAGTTCCACCTAGTGAGTGTACTGCTGTCCTTGATAAATTCATTGTGGATTTCCAAAAATACTGGTCTGTACTCACTACCTCCAAGCTGCTTTCCAACGACACGTGTGATGTTCCATTCAAGGCCTTGTAAGTGGAATACCAGATCTGATGGAGAGGTGGTGTGCCATGCTCTTGAGTAGAAGGTTGGTGAGTCTGCTGGTTGGTTAATAAGTGTGAGATTATTTTCATCTTGCCAGCTCTTAAGTTCCTCACCTCTCTTGTCCATGTGATCATAGCCACAGCTCTGAGAGTGGCTGTTGAAGTCACCAAACACCATAAGTCTCTCTTTTTCTGAGATTATGTCTAGTGCCAATGGTCTATCACTTGGGCAGTAGTTTGTTTGTTTGTTTGTTTGTTTGTTTTGCGTTCGCTCCATTGTAACCAGCACGGATATCCGTGCGATTTCCGCCGGGAGCGTGATTACGTTGCGCCACCGTTATGCGCCTTGTATTTCGATTTCGATTCCGATTTCGGCTTGCCTTGACAATTCTGTTGGGCTACCCTAGCCTGTGACAGCCTCCATATCTGTCGCCAGGCACGCGTGTGTGTGGTGACTCTTGGGCAGTAATAATTCAGTAGGACGAATTCTGTCCTGTCTGTCTTTAGGTGGAGCTTCTGGTATTCTGCTCCCTCTATTTACAATATTTTTTCTGAAAGTCTATCTATCTTTATACCTAAATCGTTCTTTAGCAAATCAACTGTATGTATTTTATTTACACACATTTAGGGCTTTATTCATGATTATGTAGTCTGGTATTCATTGTATTAATTTTGACTACAAATTTCTTTTCTTTTGTCCTTATTTATGTTTGGAGTGGCAATAAA
This sequence comes from Meghimatium bilineatum, assembly GCA_034231615.1. Taxonomy (NCBI): domain Eukaryota; kingdom Metazoa; phylum Mollusca; class Gastropoda; order Stylommatophora; family Philomycidae; genus Meghimatium; species Meghimatium bilineatum. The sequence continues at coordinate 29,307,378 of CM067309.1, forward strand.
AATTTTTTTGTGTAGGCTTAAATATAGAGCAAATATATTATATATATATATATATATATATATATATATATATATATATATATATATATATATATATATATATATATATATATATATATATATATATATATATATATATATATATACATATATATATATATTTATTATTATTATTATTATTATTATTATTATTTACTGAATAACTTATTGTTCATACATTTTTATTGTTTCAATTTTAACGTTTAATATTTTTTTTTAAATTGTGTTATATTACTCTTTGTCCCTGATGTTCATTTCATTATAAAGAAATTTCTGGAAGACAACATGATTTTTTCACTATTTTTCTTCATATTAAAGTTGACACTAAGGGTCCATAAATTGCCTCAATAATTTTGTGAGTAATGTTTTTGTCCACCTCCCCATTCAACAACTTGTCAAGAATTCAGGAACTAGATGTTTTAACAGTAAAAGTATGAAAACATCACACTATTTTTTTCAAAGTTTTATAATTTGTTTAAATTCAAACACTAATTGATATATAAGAAATATGCTGACGTCAGCTAGAGTCAAACCCCCCACCCCCATTCCTTGACAAACTTTTTCAGAACTTCCCCCTCCCCCTTTCCCAAGTTTTGATGTAATTTATGGACATACCTTAAAATAAACATTCTGTGGATTGTAAAATTATTCATAATTTACATCGTTAACATTACTTTGATTCAAAAACTGCACACTGTGAAGAACTTTACTTAGATTCCATAACTACACATATTTCACATAGAAAATAATATTACTTTGATTACATAATTACACATATTTCACATAGAAAATAATGTTACTTTGATTACATAATTACAAATAAACCACTAAGAGGAACCCTTTGGAAACTGCCACCCAGGGACATGATTTCGCCTGTAAAGTCCAAGGGCATAGTGGATGATAAACTGTCACATCTTACAATCAATACACATCCGTCGTCTGTCAACAAATAGGAAGACTGTTCACATGCCAGGGAAGTTCAACTGAATTAAAAACATGCCGAAATTGAATGTGCTTTTCCTACATGATGCAAATTGAACAGTAGCAAAATGTACCTCACTCTGCCTGGTGTTGTTCGTCCATCACAAGTGATGATGACCATTTGTTACATCCACTTTTGAAAATTCAATTATAGTTATGTCCTTGATTATGAGTTCATAGATGGCTAATGAGCCCTATTCGAGCTGTAAATGTCCTTGGACAGTTTGGACATGGAATAACGACTGTAGACGGATCTTGGTCTATCCGTGACTTTCTAGCTGCTCTCCGCTGTTGAGCTGCTGCATTTCTCTTCTTTTCACAAGATGATTCGCTCTTTTTTATTTTAGAACGCCATGTAGATCTATTTTGTGCAAGTTCTTCCCATGTATCGTGGTCTATTTCAAAGGCTTTCAGTGAGTTCTTTAACGAGTCCTTGTAGCGCTTCCTTTGGCCACCTTGAGATCTGGTAGAACTCACATGAACATCATGATGATTATGTTAAAGTGAACGAAGAAGAAAACTGAGAGGAACATGACCTAGATTAGAAAGTTGTATCAACATTTAACATTCTAAATAACACAGTATTTACTTTGTATATTTTCACCTTCCGTGGGTTTATTTTTACATTTCTTTTAGCATAAAAAACATCATTGTTATGTGTTCATGTATTGATGTCTGTATGTGTGAAAAAAATATATAAGATAAACACATATTTGATCATAGAAAATATGATTGTAAATTATTCTGCCTCTCTGAAGGTTGTAGTCACATAAGCATTCATATTCATACATGTTTCACATATCTTACTGATACACAAACACACTCATACATATCTATCCTAAGACTACAGTACCACAACCACTCATACATATATATCGATCTTAAGACTGCCCTAACACACTCACACATATTGATATATCCTAAGACTGCACTAACACAAACACTCACACATATATACCTGAAGACTGCATTAACACAAACACTAATACAATCACACACACACACATATCTATCTTAAGACAGCAGTAACACAGGCACACATATACATATTTAAAATTACACCAACACTCACATACATAGATATATATATATATATATCTTATGATTGGACAAACACATACACAGATACATATTTAAGATTACACTCACTCCAGCACATATAGATTTACATATCTAAAGAAAATACACAATTGTCAAGTTGTCACTACTTTTATGCTTAAATAATTTGTATAAGAAATACATTCGCAGTGATAGTCTGCAATCTTATTTAAATATCATAATTATCTCCCAGTTCTACAAGAAATACTTCGCATTGTTCGTGTACAACCTTATTTAAATATTCATTAAATAATTATCTACCAGTTCTACAATAAATTCATTCATTCATTTTCCTTTTGCCCTGATAGGGCAGAGGTCAGATCTCTCCATTTATGTCTGTTCAAAGCTATTCTGTGTAGTTCCTGAATAGTATGAATATCGGTTATTTTACTTTCTCTAAATAGTGTTCTTCTGAGTGTTTTTTTTGTTTTTGGTCTACCCCTGGAAAGAAATACCAGAAATACATTCACAAAAATTAAGAATCCGAGTGGAAAGAGAAACTAAACACAGAATATAGGTCACCGAGCGGTGATACAAACGAAAATGAAGTTGCAGTAAAATTAGGGGAATCGAAAATATGTACTCACTGCGCAAAACTGAAGTCCAATAGGTAAAGCTTGAAACAAGGTAGTAAAGTTGTGCTAATTGTACGAAACACAAATCGCCGTTTCGATCGACTGTCCTTTGTCAAGGATCACAAACATATTTAAATCAAAAACAACAAGTAGGGACGACACAGCTTGCGTTCACATCTCTAGTAAGTTGGTCGAAGTGATAGAAATGAGGTCAAAGGTGACACAAACAGGAAATGAACAGAAATAGAAAGTATACAAAAAACAAAGCTAAATACAAGTTAAAACAAGACCGAGAGATAACGAAACAACCCGATAATATACATCTGTCAAGCACTCATTCATACCCAAGGGTTTCAGAGTGCCGAAGTCATATATAAAGCGGTTCTCAAGAGCCAGACCCTTCCCATTTATGTTCCATAGGTATATCGATGATGGGATCGGTATCACTGACATGGCTGAGGCTGACCTATCACGCTTCTATCAGTACATTGATAACTTTCACCCAGACATCAAGTTCACATCCGAGATTTCCACCTCCCATGTGAACTTCCTGGACATATCTATCACTGTTCAACCTACCTGTCTTAGCACATCGGTAAACTACAAACCGACTGATGCCCACAGTTTTCTTCTATACACCTATTCTCATCCTTCTGCCTGCCGGGATTCACTTCCATTCTTTCAACTTCTCCGGCGTCTGTTTAGTGATGAGGATGACTTTCTCGAGAAAGCCCACGAGAAAATGGATTTCTTCCGTTGCCGCTCATACCCCGACAGGGTCCTTCAGTCTGCCCTGTCTCGGGTGTGTAGCCTCTCCCGCGGGGACACCCTCTCTAACACTCGGAGGTCTTCTCCCTCTGACAGGGTCAAACTTGTCCTGACTTTCCACCCGCATTGCGTTGCTGTTCGTCATGTTTTTCTCCGACACCTTCCCCTTCTCCAGTCTGATCCGGAGACACGGGAAGTGTTCTGTACCCCCCCCCCTTCTGGTTGCGTACAGACGTGACAAGAACCTCAGGGATTTACTTGTTCGAAGTCATCTTAGGCCTGACGTTCCCCCTCATTCTGTTACTATCAACTGCAATCGCCCTAGATGCTACACATGTCCGTATGTTACCCAGACCCGGTCCGTCACATTCCCCAAGACAACCTTCTCCATTGAGGAACGTTTATCTTGTGTGTCCCGTAATGCCATCTATGACATCATCTGCAAGCTCTGCACCATGACATACATAGGTGAGACTGGTAGGAGGCTTGCTGATCGTTTCTGCGAGCACCTACACAGTATCAAACACCATTCGGGCTATGCTGAGGATGTTCATTTCAACAGCACAGGCCATCGGGGCACCCAGGATATTCAGGTGACGGCCATCAAAGCTTGCTTCTCCGACGACCGAACCAGCCTGGCGCTTGAGAACCGCTATATATATATGAATTAGGCACTCTGAAACCCTTGGGCGTGAATGATCGCTTGATATATTCATAATATCGGGTTGTCCCGACATCTCTTGGTCTTGTTTTAACTCATATTCAGCTTTGTTTCTGTATACTTTCTATTTCTGTTCATTTCCTGTTTGTGTCACCTTTGACCTCATTTCTATCACTTCGACCAACTTACTAAAGATGTTAACGCAAGTTGTGTCGTCCCTACTTGTTGTTTTTTTTATTTATATGTGTTTGTGATCCTTGATAAAGGCCTTTCGGTCGAAACGTCGATTTGTGTGTGTGTGTGCCGATGTGTGTTTCGTACAATTATCAAAACTTTATTACCTCGTTTCAAGCTTTGCCTATAAGAGAGAGATAGTGAAAGTTTGAGAACATTGTCCTGCTATAAGAGTGATCAATTAATCAAATGTCATGACGAGTGGCAAAGACGATCATGCTTCTATATAACTCTATGTCTCTGGTGCTGTTAGTAAGTTCATGTGCTGTCTTCTTTTTGTGCCACAGTTACAACCCATCCACTAATGTCTCTTTTTGTCTTCCTTTGTCTCTTCTCCCCTTGATCTTTCTGGTTGTTAGTTCTCGTTTTACTTTCCTCATCACATGCCCTAAAAATCATCTTGATTGTCTGCGAATTTTCGCTATAATTTGTTCTTTTACTCCAGCATTTCTACATGATAATTTCTACATTTGTTTAGTTGTCTTGGCCGTCCATGGAATTTTCATCTTTCTTCTTAAAACTACATCTCAGTTACCTCCAGCTTATGTTTAGACACTTTTGCTTATTGTCCATGCTTTTCTTATATAAAGAAGGATTGACTCAATATAACATCCTAGCACTCGAACTCCTGCATGAATTGATATTACCCCATTGCATAGAATGGTTCTCTCTTTTTTTTTTGGAAATGTTGATTTGGCATGTGCTATCCTGTTCTTGACCTCATTGGAACACCTGCCATCTGATATTAAAATGGTGCCAAGATACTTGACTTTATCCTCTTGATTTAATTTTGCATCATTGATAGTAATACTGCATTTTAGTGGTGTGTATTTCTTTGATACAACCATTACTTCTATTTTCTTCTTGTTTACACTGAGGCCTTTATTTTCACTTTCTTATGCTACAATATAGGCAGCCACATAGCGCAGTAATTAGCATAATGGCTTCGCATAGAAGAGGTCGTGGGTTCGTGGGCTTAGTTGAAGTAGAAATGTTTTTCAGATCGCAACGGCTCCCTGGTCGACACAACCTTTCAATGGGTACCAGATTAATCCTGGAAATAAAGACTGCCAGGGAGAGGAAATGGCTACTGTCGTCATATAGCAGAGCCACAGAAATGTGAGATCGCAAACATCTCACACCCCTACAGCGTTTCTACATGCTATTGGTTAACTTTACTACAATATCTGACAGGGCTTGAAGTTCTTGTTCACTCCCTTTATATCATAACTATATCGTCAGCATATCTCAGATTATTCAGATTGTAACCCCCAATTGCTATTCTTGGCATGCTTTTTATCTTATATGCCTATCAATTATGGACATTGCATTCTGAATAATAGAAAATGTATAACAATTACAGACTAGGACAGCAGATTCCAAATAGACATCACAGAAACATTATGTGTGGTGTCAAAATATAAATGAATATTTCTAATTCAAGGGCTTAGGTTTTATGTAGAACTAATTCTTTTCCTTGGGTTTACAGTTTCCATGGACTGTAAGCAAAAAAGTTCGAAGTGAAATTTGGATGGGGAGGGGGTTTGGGGCTACTTTGTATTTAGATGTGAGTTTTGAGAAAAGGATGACAATACAAAGGGCAGCTATGACAACTAATGTACAAGTCCTTAAAGATCTTGGAGTAAACAATCAAAGACAGAGTTAGAGAGAGATTAGTTAAGATTTATATCACATGTAGTGAGAGCATTTAGAAGTTCTGATAAGATTATTGAGGGAAGAGACATAGTAAAATAAAGAGAAAAGCTAAATGATGTGTTGTCATCGTGACACAAGAGAATGTTACCAACTTTACGTGTTAATAACACTAGAGATAGGTAGAATGTTACCTACTGGACGTGTTAATAACACTAGAGATAGGGAGAATGTTACCTACTGGACGTGTTAATAACACTAGAGATAGGGAGAATGTTACCTACTGGACGTGTTAATAACACTAGAGATAGGTAGAATGTTACCTACTGGACGTGTTAATAACACTAGAGATAGGGAGAGTGTTACCTACTGGACGTGTTAATAACACTAGAGATAGGGAGAATTATGCAAAAACATAATCGCCTACATCACTTTGCAGGTCACTTAATTGATTGATTTATTCAAATATTTGTTCTAATTTTGTAAGTTATAGCCAAAGTGTGGAGATAAAAATACAATACATTAAAGTTAGTTAAGCTTAAATTAGGCACTAATGTTGTTCTTGTGTGCACAATGTGTGATATTTTGAAGTCTGCTCTGATGATAGTGACACCTTGTTCTATAATTATTTATTTTTTAAATAGACTACTCCTGCTAATATGTATAGGTCCCTACATACTAGTTATATCTTGATTAAAAACCTAAAAAACATTATTTAAAACCACAAAAAGAAACAAAACAAAAAATGTTTAAAGATACGGAACAAACTATAGAAAGTTTCAGCAGCATAATTGTCTCAAAAAAATGATAAGTAACAAATATTCCAACTAACATTTTGAACAATTTCTGAATGAAGTGTAGAATGCATAAATTATTTATATTACTGGTTGAATAGGCCTACCTGAAGATGTAAATACATAATTCCGCATTTTTAAAGATGCATGCACCATGTTGCCAGGTCATGAAATGATAATTTAAAAAACAGAGAAACTGTGGCCAACCACTGTAAGAATCAACTAATGAGAAGAAATGTGGCCAACCATTGTAAGAATCAACTAATAAGAATAGAAGAAATGTGGCCAACCATTGTAAGAATCAACTATTGAGAAGAAATGTGGCCAACCACTGTAATAATCAACTAATGAGGTTTAAGGAGGAGTTACTAGTTTCTTCCTATAGGTCAAATTGATTTAAAAGGTATGCTAAAGTCGTGTGTCAGGTTGAAAGGTGCATGTATCGCAGCAAAGATGTATGCCATGCCAAAATACATATCATTCTCAGAACTATATGCTACTAAGCAACAGAATTATAAGAATGAATGCAGAAGAATAAGATAATAGATGCTAAATCTGAATATAGGAAATATGTTTTTAAAAAGTCACTGATGTGTGTGTGTTTGTGTGCTTTTTTCCTGAATACTAAAATATATTAAGAATTACCTAATAACAACGCTAAATAACATCTTAACCCGCTCCCTCAGTGGAAGGCTCCTCCAATATGCATTGCACCAGGCCGAAAGATGAAGCCTCCTGGATATGAAAGAAAGCTCATAAACCTCCCCCCCCCCCCTTCCATTGCATATAAGAAGTAAGAACAAATCGCTCGTAGTTTCTGGGGTTCTCAAACAAACAACAACAAAAAATTAACATCTTATTTTTTTTAATTCGTTGCATTTCCTATTTAAGATGTAACCAGCAACCCAGCATTTGTTGGCTGTATTGATTTTCTTGGCAATATTTGCAACCAGTAGTTTACCATTTTTTTAAGAACGGTTTTCAGGCCCAATTGCCTGAAGTGATATTTGAACCCATTACCTTTGTGGTCATAAATGAGCTCTATACCTCATCTCGATGCCACAGTTTGACATCTTATTATAACAATCCTATTCTAGTAACAGTTTATGGCTGAGAAATATGGATAATTAATAAATCAATTGCACAAGGAATAGTTACTTTTACAAGATCATTGAGAAAACTATTGACAGCAAGAAAGACGACTCAAGAAGTGTTATGAACAATGAAAGTTGAAACCTGTTTGCTCCTTAAGAATAAGAAGTTTTATTGAGGTTTTCTTCACAATATGCCGGACACTTACCCTCAAAGCAGTCACTTTTATTCAGTTATCTCCCTTTTGTATCTAGTTATTTTTTTGCATAAAACTATTTGTAAAAGATGAACTTCCTTATCAGTAATATTCATATAAGATACTTATAAATTATAAGCAATGAATGCACATTTACATATTTTTGTATATGGAAATATCATGTCCAGTATAAAATTGACATCATCATCAAACTGAAAAGAGTGTGGGAGATAACTAAACATTTGAAATGGCTTTCTTGAAGAGACATACTGCTGCAACTATTGACTCTCTATTGACTTGGTAGTTTCTTGCTTCTTGTGTAAATCACAAAGTACAGATTTTCATTTCGTTATATATACCATAATGTAGTTTATGTAATTTTACTATTATTTTAAGATATGTAATGTTTAATTCCCCTTTAGATGTCAACAAAGTATTGCTCTTTTACTTAATCGTGTGAGTTAATAAGCATTTCTGTATTTGAGTAACTGTTTGAAATTGGAAACATTTTTTGTAGTAATAATTTATTTTCTTGTACACCTGTTTAATACCTGTATAAGTAAATTTATTTTCTTGTACACCTGTTTAATACCTGTATAAGTAAATTTTGCGTGATGTAAGACTAGCAACCTTCATCTTATTCTCTAGTGACTGAGGATGGCATGATTATCTATCCTGATTCCTTGATTTGCGAAGACGCTCTTCCCCCAGAGATATGTAAGTGATCTTTTCAGCTTGACCTGATAAGTTTCTTATTTATATGTATATTTATTTATTACTATTCTATAAAAACTAAATTATATTTTTTATAATCATGATACATCATACATCATACATCATACATCATACATCATACCTTTACTTTATATTGATTACTGTAATGATTGACTTTACGATTACTGTGAGCTAATGTAAGTCTGACTTATTGGAGAAAACATGTCTACCGAAGTTGGATGTGTAGGGTCATTGCCACAAATAATACTATTACACAACTTACCTCCATTCTATGTACTACCTCCTGCTGGAATTCTAGTAGGACCATTGTCCTGATATAAGAGAGATCTCTGGAGTATCTCCTGCTGGAAATGGTAGGACCATTGTCCTGCTGCAAGAGATATCCAGTAGAAGTTGAGAATGAGCACTTGTGCTTTGACTGTCCATATTTCATAGCCATGAAAGAGACATTTACCAAGAATCATATATGTGTATCCAGGGCCCAAGAGACACCTGTGTATCCAGGACCCAAGAGACACCTGTGTGCATCCAGGACCCACGAGACACGGGTGTGCATCCAGGACCCACGAGACACCTGTATGCATCTAGAATGATTACATAAGAATAAGTACAGCAATGAAAATAAACCTATATAAATCTCAAACAATACCTATTCTTTTGTATGGATGTGATAGTTGGACAAATACAGCAGAAATGGAGAAGGGATTAACCGGCTTTTGAAAACAAATGCTACAAACAAATATTGCGTATCCATTATGCAGAACATAAAACCAACATATACGTGAGAAGCAAAATAAATATTCTTGCAGGCCAACAAGAACATCTCATAGCAGTGAGTGGTGAAGCATCGTAAACTTATGTGGCTTTGGCGAGTGATGAGCCACAATTCTCGTTCGAAAAATATTTTGCAGGGAACAGTTGAGGGATGAAGACGAAGAGGGGTTGGAAGAAAGTATTGATTGATAATATTAAAGACTGGACAGGATTCTGCACACTCAAGCAGAACTGATAACAGAGGCATGGCAAATTTTTGTGTGTTGATGTTTCCAGAGTAACACCCATACGACCCTGAAGGGTTATGGGATTAAAGATAATGATCCAGGGTCCAAGAGACACCTGTTTGCATCCAGGGGCCACAAGTGGAGCAAAGAATAGCAAAACTGGGACCTCTGAAGCATAATCATAAAAGGCGACTAAGAGTGATGTGTGGGTATGGTTCGCTGTCCCATGGTCAATATGACAGAGGGACTATGTTCAAATCTTAAGTCTTATCAAATGGTACAGATGTTACAACTATGCTGTAATCCATGGCATAACAAACTCCATTCTCTTGACTGCATCCTTCAAATAGCAAGGGTTTTAGAATAAATTCAGAAGAAAACATTCAAATAATTTGGTTGATGGGGGAAATACCATTGACTAGATTATTAAATACTTTGTCAATCAATATAGATAATAGTTGCCAATTGGACAGTCAGATGTTCAGTCTGGATTCCCAAATTTTTACCAATATTAAATACATATGCATGCATTTCTTTATAAGAATGTTTGAGATTAAAAACTCAGTATTAGGGAAAGAGCAATAGGAACCTACACAAAATTTACAAGTTAAATGCTCACTGGGAAATCATTAAACAAGTAAACGAAGCATTTGTATGCTGATTTTCATTAGATGTAACAATAGCTCTTTCTGTGACATGAAACATAAAAATATTAGAAGTGAAGAAAGTAAAAGATACGATTTTTCTTTAGAAAACAATGAGAGATCACAAAGTTGTTTGAGGACATACTAGTACACATGATGTGACCTCATTTGTTCTGATTCCTTTAAAAAATATTTAAACTGATATTATCATATGAATTACATAACGAAATCTGAAGTATGTCTTTTGAAATATAATTATATTACCATGGAGAAGAATATTTTCTTCATTTTGTAATTATGTTTATTTTAATAATGAAATATTTATTGGCAAATATTTAACAACTAATTTTTGGCTAGATTAGTGCACAAAATCCAACATTGCTGTTATGGTATGGCTTCCTTGTGCTTGAGGCATGCTTGCTAATATTTGAATTCAGATTTCTGTTTGTTTAAACAGTGCATGATTAAAAATTATAGGAAACTTTTGGTGTCTTTTATAATATTTATTGATTTAAATTGCATAAACTCTTGCAGAGAGTATTTCATAAAATGTTATTAAATTGCCAATTCATGTTTAATTCCGTTATAAAATAGAGTATTGTTTTGTGACTACTGTAAATCATGTAATATTATTTATAACAATAGCATTTTATAATTTCCAAGTTTTTCAATTACACAAATTTAATACACAGGGTGATGACGTATTTGTAAATCACTGGAACTATACGAAATCACACAAATTGATGTTTCAACCAGATGGTCTTTATCAAGAAAACAATATAGCTCTTGGTGATTAAATAATGGCGGTGGTCATTTACTATGTTGTATTTTCAATACAATTCTTTTCGTCAAAACATCGATTTATGTGCGATTTTCTGTGTGTTTCCAGTGATCTGAAATTCTATCACCATGTGTTACAAAGCTAAATTTTCAGCTATCTGATCACAGTTTTGCAGCAGTTTTATCCTTGATCAAATTTTTCACTGCTACATTTATTCTTTTTCAAGATGCACAGTGGCAGAACTAAATAAACTACCTATAGATCTATAAACTACTTATAGATCTATAAATAAACTACTTATAGATGCAGTATTTAATGTAAATCATATTCTTAACAAAGGTAATAATGATAGGCCTATTTAGTTGTATTGTACCTAAAGTGGCAGATTAACTAATTGTTTCTTGCAAGGGCCTATGAGCGACATGATTGATTTCTAGACAGATTCCAAGGAGCTTAGTATTCACCGTCAGATGTTGAATGTTATTTATGCTGCTGGTTCTCATGACTCACTGGTTCAAAACATAGCCCTATGGGTGCTAAGTCCTAGTCAAGCAAAATTTAATACCAAATGTCGTAGTTGCAGGTTTGTAGCATAGATTGGTCATCAATCACCATGTAAACATCAAGCAGGAGCTCTAAACAGCTTCATGATGTTCCCTGTATCAACTGTCACCTCACAAACAGCAGGTTGATGAGAGTTTATCTGCTCTCTCAGGACCATGAACACCAGCATATCAGTGTGATAGATCAATGTGAAGTTCTGGAGGTTTGGAAGTAGCTTAAGGCATCCTCATATACCAACACTGCTATTTTAATCTTTTGGACCGTGGACTGACAGTAGATAACTAATTTAGTAAATGAACCTCAGAGAGTCATTGGCAGGTCAAGTTTGCATCTAAGTTTCCTTTTTCATACTAGAATTGTTTACGTAGTCTTGAAATAATCATCATTAGGCACAGGACACTTCCCTAGGTATTCTGTTCTGCTATTGAGTGCATCCACAATTATATGATGAAAGGCAGTTCTAGCTCTCTTTTGGTTGACAAGTATGTGCCTCATATTGCCACATTGCACTCGCAGACGTTTCTGCTACTAACATTATATCTAACCCCAAGCAGATTTTTCCCGATTACATATTCCCGTTTGTTATTAACAAACAGTTTATTATATTGATATTTTCTTTTCCATTGTCCCAATATCTGCTTTCTTTGCTAATAGTAATTATACAGTATGGAAGTTTGTTTTGATCTTTCAACTTGGTTACCTTTCTTCTTTTTTTTATAGGGAACTGATTGTTGTAAATTTACCTATTATCTTTACACACTGTGTCACCCACACCATGATTCGTTTAATTCTCATGCTACTTAGATCATTAGTACAGTGGAATCCCTCTATAAATTTATAACACATTTCTCTATTTAACAACACTTTTTCAAATTTCCCAATTATTATTATTCTTTACTGTTTATACTGTAGACCTCTGTATAGAAAATTTTTGATATTACATAAATATTTTGTTGTTTGGGACAAAGTTGTTAGAATGGGATTTGTCAATATTATTTTGTAGTAGATGTTTCTTATGTATGAGGCACCACCTATATATAGGGAGACCCAGAGATAAAATAACACCCTGGTGGAATGAAGAAGTACAAACAGCAATACAAAAAAAACCTTTCAAACATGGGTAAAAACAAAGAACAGAGACCACCTCAGAGATTATCAACGCAAAAAAAAAAGAAACAAGAAACATAATAAAGAAAGCAAACGTATAATTATACAGACAATATATTTCAAACATTTGTATATCAAATCCCAGAGAATTTTATAAATGCATTAAAGCTATGAGGACTAAAGACAATAAATTTAACCTGACAACAATAATAAATGACAAGGATGGCAAACTCTTATTCAACACAAAACATAAGAAATATAGATGGACAGAATATTTCCAAGAACTGCTGTAGTCAGAAATCAGCACCAACAATCCCACATTCATGTGGGAACAAATGGGAACAACAAAAACAGAACCAGATATTATATTATTAGAAGTTGAAGAGGCACTGAAAATTATTCCAATTCACAAAGTTGAGGGCGAATTTGAAATAACAGAAGAATTAATCAGCAAATGTTATGACACTGCAGAATAAATTGGTACACAAATATTTAATACGTTCTGGAATAAGAGCAGAATACATGACAACTAGCAGACAGAAACAATAATACCTATATGGAAGAACAAGAGTTCAAAAGAGACTGCAAGAAAAATAGATGGATATCGTTACTGAGTCAAATTGGGTAGACATACGCAAAGAAGACGAAGACCTCGTATAGACCATCAAATAAGTAGAAACCAAGCTGGATTAAGGAGGGGCATGTGTTGCACAGACCCCTTGTTCATATTTAAAGAGACCTTAAAGTCTTTTTCAACTTAGCAAAAATAGAATACAACAATGTACTGAATATCATATTTATCGACCACGAAAAAGCTTTCGACAGGGTTAACAGAAACAAACTGTGGACTTACTTAGAAGAGTGCGGTATCCACGGTCAACTCCTAGAAAACACCAGAGTACTGTAAAGCAAGAATCAGAGTACCAGATGGAAAGACAGACACATTCATAATATCTGGGGTCAGACAGGGATGCATATTATCCCCGCTCCTGTTCAACATCCCTTATAGATAAAATCCGCAGAAACCTTAACAACAATAGAACAAGAAAAACAACCAAAGCAAAATAACATTGAAAAAGAAGACAATAACAACATAAACAAATTGCTATTTGCAGACGATCAGGTGTTGATATATAATGATACATCTCAACTTCAAAAACACTTTAGCGCATTAAATACCGATTGTGAAATCAACAACATAAGAATCAACAAACCAAAATCAGAAACAATGAAGATATGCAGAAATCAATCCACATTAGAAATATACACAGACGGCACAAAACTGAACCAAGTAAAGAATTTAAGTATCTACGCAACGTGTTCTCAGAAGATGAGAGACTAGATAGAGAAATAGAGACAAGATGCCAGAAGACAAACGTAGTTTTGTATCAATTTATACTGCTGAAATACCAGAATATTTACATAATCTCTAAAAAGAACGTTAATAAATAATAGTGTTCATGCCAACACTGTTCTACCCGCCCGTGTGTTGTCGGGGCCGAAAGGGTAGCAAAGAATAGCAACACTGTTTACCTTCCATGCATGTCATAAAAGGCGACTAAGGATGTTATGGGATGGAGTTCGCTGCCCATCCCATATAGGGCCAGTGACCCAAAGCCATAACTGAAGTCGGATGTGTCAGGCCAAAAGGCGCAGATATTGCAGCAATGATGTAAACCATGACACAGCGCATTTCGTTCTCCGGACTACATCCTGCTAATCTGCAGGAGTTTGAGAACGAACGCAGAAGAAGAAGAAGACTGTTCTACCAATGCCAGACCTCTCTGACAGAGAAACTGGAACAAAAATGAAATGCATGAGAACAGCACTGGAGACAACAAAAAGAGATATAATGAACAATGAGACTATAAGAAATATCATGAAAACAATATCGTACAAAGAATACATAGACACTAAAAAATCAAATGGTTCGATCACTTGATCAGAATGAAATCACATCACATTCTATCGATCTTGGCTCTCCACAGCTCTCTGTCCCAGTGGCGTAGCGTGGGTCAATGGCGCCCGGAGCGAAATAATAATTTTCCGCCCTTGTGACATTAAAAAAATATGTCAGTGATTGTGAAAGACTGGACGAAAATAAATTTGCCGCCCTCCCGATGATGCCGCCCGGACGGTCAGCACCTCCGCCGCCCCCCCCCCCCTCTCACTACGCCACTGCTCTGTCCACAGTATTATGTATCAAAGTCGTTGTTGCTTCCTTGCCGTGCCAGGTTGTCAAACTGTCTAATATTTTCTCACGCTGTCGCCCTCTATCTCTATTGCCTTCAATTTTGCCTGTGTTCTCTAAACCTGCCTGTCTCATGAAATGGCCAAAAAAAGAAGATTGCCTTTTTCTTATATTGTTGATTTCGGTCCGTTTCACATTTGACTCTTTCAACACCTCTACATTACCTCAAGTATATGTTTTGCATGTATGATAGTTACTGAACAACTTAGAATATTTGCCTAGTTAATTAAATGGTTGCATATATAGTGATGGAGCCAATCAGCAGACATTAAAGTATTATGTAGGCTTATATTGGTGTTAATAGCAGCCAAGACCATATTAATGATGACCTCACCAAGGTTATAATATTTGACACAATTAAGCCCAAGAATAGTGCATCAATTTGTCTTGAGTGCGATTACAATATCATCCTTTGTTACAAAGTCACATCAATAATTATATTTAAAGTAAAGTATCAGGAAGACCTGTTTCGTCTCATTGTAATCATGCTACATACAATATTACAAAGCTACACCAATAGTATTAAACTTGTAGGCCTATGCATAGATTAACTTCATAAAAATGTTCTAAAATATGTAATCCTGGGCATACTTAGACACTGGCAATAATACAGTTGTTTTTAACGTCATGCTCGGACATGTAGAGGCAATTATGAACGATTGACCAGTCATAGTAGCTGGAACAGGCTATATAATCGACATGCAGTGTCATTCACCTGCAGTGAAATACTCAAAACACTGAGTGACTATGCACAGGATTAGAGAATATCAGAACAGAAATCATGAGTCCCTGTCTACCGAGATGACCATTGGAGAACATATGCAAACACATGCTGATTCTTCTTCTTCTGCGTTCGCTCTCATATAACCACAACGAAGATTTCCGCCGGGGAGCGTGAAGTACTTTGTGATGCAAGTTCCACAGTAGAACTGTGTTATTTGCACCTCGGTTGGCCACTTGTGGTCTGGACGTCCGAGGTCCAGCACATCCGTTTTTGTCATGCCTTTAATTCGGGTAGGTTTCCCTAGTCCGTGACAGCCTGTCTGTCACCGGGCACATACTGGTTGATCTTTGTTTTCTTACGAACAATTTTTTTAGGGGTAAAATTTGTTTTTATGATTTCAAAAATTTCCGATGCAGACTATGGTTATCTAAAAAGACCTATAGGGCCTATATAAGGTCATGCTATGGCTTTACAAAAAGAGTAGGTTGTCAAGAAGCGCTGCCAGGATCTCACATCCCTAAATTGTTTTTAATGAGCGTAGCTGGAAAATGTACCAGCCTCGTGAATACTAAGTACTTCTCCAGAACAGTTATGCTTGCTGATCTAATGAGATGTTCGATTTCATCCGTGATTCTCATTGGCTGGCGACACAGAGTACAGACAAAGTAACTAACTAATCAGTTGCATCAGTCAAGTGGAGTTACACTGCATGATATCAGCACACGGTACTATCCTATAAAAGTGACTTGGCTTTTACTGTAAGAGAAGTCCCTGCTACTTTTTTATCACAATCGACTCTTTTTGTGACATCATAACATGACCATATGTATATCTTGATATACAAACACACTCCACATTTTTTTAACCGTGTGTTCATTTCCAGCTTGTAGGCCCTATGCATGTATTTTTTATTTAGAAATTTTTTTATCAAATCCTAAAACTTGAAAGTTGGTCTTGACTTTAATTTCTTTCAAAATATAAATGTGACAAATTACAAATAGGGCAATAGGCTTAAGTTGTTTCTCATATTCTTTTCTTTTTATTCTCGTAAAATTTTCACATAAATTATCACCATTACATTTATCATAATCTATGAAAATAATATTTGTTCTGCAAAAATGTTTCTAGATCATTAACTGACTACACAGCATATTTGTTGTCATAAGTATTCAAAGCCTCTTTTAAAATATTTGAAGCTTCATATAATTTCCATTTATTAGGCCTATTTAAAACTGCATATGTTCATTTATTATGTGCATGCTGAGGGAATTTCTTTGACTGTTTTATTGCCACTTTTTTTTCAATTTGCTATCCCTATAACATAATTACTGCATGGTATATTGCTCATTATGTTTAGAAAGCAAGTTAAAGTTTGTAAACTGAGAGGGAAGAGGGTTTGAGAGGTTCATAATCCCCATCTATTGGGGGCCTACATCTTTAGAAAATAGATCATGAAAATAGCACTAAAAAAACATGTGGTTAAGCCCCACCGCCACCATCTTGTGATAAAATTGCTGTAAAAAATATTGGTTTTGCCAGGAAAAGTTCTGCCAAGACATTGTGACAAGTTTTTAGGACCATCCCTTAAGCACAGCCATATCAACAGCCTGTTAGAAAGCCACCAATTATAGGTCTATAGCTACTGTTAATTGACTGTTTCTGGCTGTAATGATAGGCAGGCAATACTATAAAAATTACATTAATTGAAGAAAATGAAGTTATAATTTAATCGTACTGACTCTTTAGCTTAAATATCAACAAAAAAATATCAGCTCAGTTCAACCAAGGTCACACTAGTGACTAGTTGATCGGCCTTATATATCTTTAGTCAGCTATGCTTCCACATACACATTTAAACCTCATGTGAGAGTTAGTGTCTTCTAGGTATGAACAAGAGCTCTGGAGATTCCCAATAACTGGAAACATCTCCTTCCTTCCTACACTCATAAAAAAAATGTGTACATTGGAACTTAGAGATTCATTGTTTGTAATTCTCAGTGGTTGAAACAATCAAATATATTAGAGCATATATGACTGTCATACATATTTGTGACAGTCTAGACCACCTCCATAAAGTACAATTACTACATGCCAGGTATTGTGTTAGTATGGAATTTTACGTTCATGATTAATTTAAAACTCATTTCAGGAATATTCTGATGTAAAGGCATACATCACTATGAAATTCTCATGAATGTCTTTTAACTCTCTATAAACAGCATACCACATGGTGAGGCTTAGAGTTAGTCAATTATTACCAGCTATGTCTTGTTAATGGGATCTAACAATAAGTTCACTAATAGCTAAAATACAGATGTGCTGTATTCTATATACCAGCAATCTTTGGGAAATACTGGCAAGTTATTGTACAGCATAATTGAGAATATTGTTACTCAGAGGCATCCAATTCACTGATAGTGGAAGTCAGAAGACAAGTGATGTAGTTGTAAATACAGATTTGTTATGTATATTCTGTTCTCACAAACTTCCCCCCGCAGATCCGAAATCAGAGGCAGCAATTGGAGGACTTTACAGTCCATTTGTAATTCTTACACAGGCATGCATCTTGCCATCAGTAAAAATGTAAACGAACATCATCATCAGCTAGTTGCTCACAAAATGTATATATATTATAAGTGTCCAACATTTTACCATCATTAATAAAATATAATAACTAGATTCTAGAAATCTTTATGTTATGTAGGCCTACAATTAATGTTGGATAAGTTGTATAGTTCCTGAAAATTCTATGTTGTAATGATATTTTATAGTATTTTCCCCATCTGAACCAAGCCCATTTCTTTTTATGCATTATTTATGTTTGTCATCTCGCAGCACAAAGGCCTAAAGGTCCATACAGCACAAGACCTAATGGTCTGTGTTCTTTTTTAGTGTTTGAGGTGGAATTTTCATACCTGTGCAGATTGTGTGTTGTCTGTGTCTCAGTATACCTGAGCTCCATCTTTAGTGGCTTGTGTAGACTTGGTTAAAAGGACATTTTTTTAGGAAATGCAAATTGGCAAAATTTGAAAAGTGTGTTGTTTCAAGTTGTGATTCATTTAAATTTGAGACTAAGATTGGACAGTCATTATTTATGTTGTTGATATCAGCTTTATTTCGCAATTGTTATTAGTTAATCTTATTACATTATTGACTATAATGTATCAACAGAATTTTATTTTTAAAACCTATTCTTATGTTGTTGGAAAACTATCACAGTTAAGATGCAATCATTTATAAAAGACCCACAAAGTCAAAATAAGGTCTTAAAAAGCAGAAAATAACTTAAGGAGTGATTATAAATTCATTTATAAATTATAATTAAATACAGAAATCAATAATTACAGTAATTAAATCTATTAATATCTTCTCATGGAGTTTTGTCTCGAAATATTAATTAGGCGCCTGTGTGTAGTCATGGTCTGAAGTTGAGCTAAACATAGTAACACTGTCACATGTGCATTTCATAAAAGGCAACTAAATAGGTTGGGGGTGGGGAGTGGAATTAATCATCCCATAAGTGAAAATGACCACAGACATGTCTAGCCAAAACATTTTAGATATTGTAGATAAACTGCAGACTATGACAGAACACATTGCCAGGTACTGCTTTAATCTGATAATTACAAATAAAGTGATATAATATTTAAAAATGATCCAACATGACTGAAAGAGAAAACCTCTTTTCTAGAAAAAACCTCACCAATTGACATGTATGTCTATGTTTGTATCATATTTCATCAGAAGTCTTACGTATTACCAAACCACAAATTTTGCTGCATTGTCAGTAGCAACTTATTCTTAATTTTTTCTTCACCTATTGCAAGACTGAGTCTGATATCTTATTCTTCTAAATGATTAATACTTGTTACCAGTAATACTAAATAAATTATATTGCTGCTAACAAAGTAATACTAAATAAATTATATTACTGGTAACAAAGTAATACTAAATAAATTATATTACTGGTAACAAAGTAATACTAAATAAATTATATTACTGGTAACAAAGTAATACTAAATAAATTATATTACTGGTAACAAAGTAATAATAAATAAATTATATTACTGGTAACAAAGTAATAATAAATAAATTATATTACTGGTAACAAAGTAATAATAAATAAATTATACTACTGGTAACAAAGTAATAATAAATAAATTATACTACTGGTAACAAAGTAATAATAAATAAATTATATTACTGGTAACAAAGTAATAATAAATACATTATATTACTGGTAACAAAGTAATAATAAATAAATTATATTACTGGTAACAAAGTAATAATAAATAAATTATATTATTGGTAACAAAGTAATAATAAATAAATTATATTACTGGTAACAAAGTAATAATAAATAAATTATACTACTGGTAACAAAGTAATAATAAATAAATTATATTACTGGTAACAATTTATTTAACAACTCTTGTTGTCAGATATTTACATAACTAATAGGGATGTTTATTTTGAAATATTTCATTCTTGTCCTTCTTCTTCATAAGATGTTTATTGTGTTTCTTTGTTTCTGTCTTCCAGAATTGTTAGCAATGTAGCTCTTGTTCTGTATGTGCAATGTGTGGATTCTCCAGTGCTATATTTCATGTCTACTGTCATCATTCCATGTCAGAACTGTCCAATGACATTTACAGCTCAAATAGGGATCATTAGCCATCTACAAACTTATAATCAAGGACATAACTAAAGTTGAATTTACAAAAGTGGGTGTAACAAATGGTCATCATCACTTGTGATGGATGAACAACAAACATTTCATACTTAGAAAATTCCAACTCTCAGCAGTATTCAATTCTTTGAGAAGAAACCTTCTACTCAAAGGTGGTCTGTATTCCTATAAGAAACTTTAAACCATTTTGGATGCAGGCATCCAATCTCATACAAGCCTGCAAATATCAATATCACTTTTGACCACACAATACTTATGACCTCTGCCATTCAGCCTGAGCAACCAGTAATAATAATTGTCTTGGGCACGTTTATGAGGATCGCGGTAGCATTAGGTTGCTTACTATCACTAAGTTACAGTGTGCCTGGTTCAAAACCATGTCTGGATACACAAAAATATCAGGTTCGTGATTTCTTGGCTGAAACGACCTCTCCTCCAGTCAACCCAGCTACAAATGGGTACTTGACACATGAGTTAGGGAACGTAAATACAGTAAGGAAGGGACCTGGCCACCCCACCTAATATCTGCTGCAGCCTAGTACATAAGAAGTTATGTTTATCCCAGATGGCAGGCTGCTGCCATGGAACTTATCTTTATTTAGTACTTTACAAAAGCAATAATCTAAACATTTCATGTGGTATATTCACAACAATTAATATTTGTATTATAGAACTAGTAGATTAAGGTCCATGTGAGTAATATACAAGGAGAAAATAAAATAAAATAAACTTAAAAAACAAAATAGACACCTGAATCATTAAGACCCAATATGTCAAAGAAAAATATATTGCAATGTTCTTTTTTAAATCGAATTCAAATTCTTGAGTGACTTAGATTTTTTGTATTTCAGTTTATTTTTCATTGTGCTGTATATTTCAATTGTGTTAAATCTGTGTGCTCTAACAGTTAAATAAAATATATGTTATATGAGCCACATTCTGTAACTTCACACTTACCATGCCACGTTACTCCCAGGTTTTGTGTACAAGTTTATTTTATTTAAAAAGTGTTGAAAGTTAGATCTATCACATTTAATGCAAACTAATATGTGTCCTGTGTTAATTTTGATAAGTTAATGCATCACAAGATAATTGATCATTGTTTTGTACATCATTGATATTCAGATTAATTTGATTAAAGAACAAGATAATGTGATAGTATACAAGAAAGAAAATAATTCATCTCTCTTTTTTGTTGTTCCAGGTTACATGCACCCAGGCTTCCCAGGTTTTGCAGCAGCAGCTGCTTATGGTCGAACGGGCTTCCCTCCTTTGGCACCTGGCTTCATTACATATCCAACAGGTATGGAGCTTTTGCATCTGACTTCTTGGTATCCAGAAGCACACTTAGGCTTCTGAATGATTCTCTCAGCAGGTCAAGTTATGCAGATACAAGACACCAAAGAGACAAGATCCAAAAGTGAATCTGCAACATGTTTGTAATTTAGTGGACATAAAACATGAATACTGAAAACAGGATAGCAAGTTCTTGACAGGGATTCATTGACAGAAAGATTTTCTATCAGACAAGTACAGATTACACAATTATTCTTAATTTATTAGCATTGCCACAAGCCTTTGTGCATATAATTTTTCTGGATATATTTTCCACGGCAAGACCAATATTCATTTTGAATACCGGTAGTCTTTTCTAAGTAAAACATTGAGTTTTTTCTTCTGTTTCTTAAAAGATGCTGCATTGAGATAAATATTTGCTTGTATTTACATTTGTATAACTCTGAGTTCTCTTTTACTATAAAATGGATTTAACATGTGACAGTTGTGAGTTTGTATCTCTCCATGACTTAATATATAACTGATATCATTTATAAATGATATTATAATATCTATTTGCAAAGGGACTGTCAATAAATTGTGTCAACAAAGGGGGGGGGGGGGGGGTGTCTGCAAAATTTTGACAGATGTTGACAATGAGGAAAGGTGGGGAGAGTTTGGCTTCATTACACACTTTTGTCAAAGTTTACAGTTTACAAAAGTTGATATCAGCAATACTGTTTTTATGTGCCAATTAAATTATGTGAATTTTAAACATTTTTATTTTAAATCTGAAACAAATGTAGTTTCTTCATACTTTTTCAACTAATATATTTTTAATTGGGGGGGGGGGGTGTTAATAAACAAACATTGTAGTATTGCCCTATCCTATACAGGATGTAGCCATCAGCCCAGCATATTTTGGCTGTAATAATTTCTTGCCTGTATTTATGTTCACTAGCTTTATACTGTTTTCTGAATAGTCCTGATGCACAATTGACTGATACAGGTTTTGAACTCAGTACCTTGGTCGACACTAACTCTGTACCACAGAGCCGGAAGTTTAATATGTTGAAATTTTATGTCCATTCATATGTACATGAATTCTTGACAGAAATTGACAAGGTGGTGGATGGATGTCAAAATTTACAGAAAATTGTGTTTGTAATTTATACACAGCCTAGCCTTGGGGCACCACAGCACATCAATATTACATTTTACAATATAACCTGAAGTTTCTGTATTCAAAATAAGAAAAGACTTGTACATTCAGAAACAAGATGTTTATCTAAAAATATACTCTTGTGGTACACTCATGAGTTTATAAAAATAGTTTACTTTTACAGTTGCACAAAACTATAAAACAGCAATTGGCCTTTTTTTCCAAATTTCATTTAATACATTTTTTCCAATTACCCGGTATATGAAAATAAATGTACGGGGTGTTTTGTTACATGAAGACAACACAAAATATATGCACCATATTATCTGCCCAAGAACATGTTTCCTCACTGATTAATGTAGCTTTTACAGTGAATTTAATTAGCAGCATTAAAAAATAGGCAAAAGTAATGTCAGTTTTCTTATTAGATCAAGAAATTGTGTATCACAAATTTGTACTGGGATACCTTTTTGTTCAGTTTAGTATTATTTTATTGTAGAGATAATTTTAGTGTATAAATGAACAGTAGTTGGGATATTTTCTTCTGAAGTCAGTCAGAAGCAAGTATGGTTACCTCATTACCCACAAAGTTATTATTTTAGTTTTGACTGAATTTTTTATTTAGATTTGTTTGCTATAGCACATCCATCACAATAACAAGAAATATTACTTCAAAATATATTTAAAGGTTCAATACAGGAAGATCTGTCTACATTATTAATGAAACAACAATTCCTATATTAATGAAATGAAATATTCATAAAGATGCATTTTACAGTCGCTAGTACAGCTGCCAGATCCATCGATCTGTGTGAGATGCACCGAGAGCCCCTTCCCCCTCTTGGATTGCCCTTTTTTATTATAACTTTAAAAGCAAACATAAAGCCTGTAAAATTCTCCAGTTTTATTTACTAGCATAAAATTCTCCAGTTTTATGTACCGACATGTACAATTTTCTTAACATTGCCTTTATTTTAGTTAATGTATTCATCCAGGTCATTATGACATAACCAATTCTGAAGTAAAAATATTATAATGTTTGCTCTTAAATGATGCATTTAATATTTCATCATTTTTCCATAACTACAATTCTCAACAAATTCCTACTATTGTGGTGCAACATTCATGTTTATATTCATTTCTGCGGCACTCTTATTTTTTTAAATATATTTTCAAAATCCATGTAGATGCTCATAGTACCCAAAAAAATGTAGTATTGCATTATTTCTATAAGTTAATAATAAATAATACGGAATATGAGATGAGATTAGATCATTGTGAGATAAGTTAGTTTTACCCTACTGATGACAGGTTGTTGCTACGGCAATCATACAGTACTTCAGGAACCACAGATTCATACATTTGGTTGACATGCTTATCTGATAAGTCAATGCTACGAGGCTAGCATCTGAGGAATTACACTTCCAAGGTGGAATCTCACTCTTCCTATCACAGCAAAGCAGAATTTGCAATGTCTTGGATTGTTCACCTTCTAATAGAGAACATGAGCTGGGATTAGATCATGAGACAGGTTAGAATAGGACAACCAACTCCAACCCAGAATCTTAGTTGAATCTTATGAAATGAACATGACAAGTAACACTGTTGCTACAATTTGTTCCCCCTTTTAGCCTGACGTCATACTGGTGTTTAAAATTACATAAAAATTGAGCATCAAAAATAAATAAGAAATAAGAAATAACAAGTCCCTGATTCCAATACAAAGAGTTTATCAAGATTTATCACATCTTAACTTTGGAGGCCATAGTGACAGGGCTACCTAACTGTGGCCCCATTACTTTGAAGGCCATAGTGACAGGGCTACCTAACTGTGGCCCCCATTACTTTGAAGGCCATAGTGACAGGGTTACCTAACTGTGGCCCTCATTACTTTGGAGGCTATAGGGACAGGGTTACCTAACTGTGGCCCCCATTACATTTTAATATATCAGATATACTGCCTGGTGTAAATAAAATACAGGTGGAAAAAAAAAGAAAAATGGCTTTCATGATTATTCATCACAAAATGTCAATGTAATTACAAAATTGAAGGATCTCAAAATGTGCAGATTTTAAAAGATGTCTATGCTATTCAGATCCAAATTTTCATTATCAAGATGCTAAATTATTCCACCAGTTTCATTATTTTTAGATCTACCTTTTTAAAATTTAACTGATATAATAAATCTTAATTTATATATAGCCATTAGAAAACACTTTTCCTTATTGCATGTTTTCCTATTACAAAGTGCGGAGATAATTTTTATAGGCAGTGAAAATATAGGTTGCTATGCCATAACAGTCATCATGATGTGTGTACCCGAAGAATATTTTAATTTATCTCCGAAAAATACAAATCTATTCCAATCATGGTTTGAACCAAAGATCTCATCTATCTGTGACCGGCATTATAGCCACTCTGCCACATGCTTCCCATATAGTCATTGTAGGTGCTAATTATTTTATATTAAACAATAATTTTTATTTGCAAAGTAGAAACACAATCTGTTAAATGTTATTGACAAAATCCATATTTTTTATTATACCTGTACTCTTCTTCTGTGTTCAATCTCAAATCTTCAGCACAAGTTCACATGTGATTTGAACTCGAGAATATGGATACGCTGTATTGCTAGTTTACAATTACAATAGGACATTATTACAAATTATTTGCACCTTTTGGACCAGCAAGCCTTTAATTCAACTGTGCTTCCCTATCCTGTGACAGCCTTCCAGTCTGTAGTCACGTGTGCATGTGCATCTGCTCTATGTCATTATGACTTATTACCCAATGTGTCTGAAACTCTGTTTTCATAAAAGTGTTACTAATCTCATAAATATTAATAAGAATTGTTTTTAATTTCATGTTGAGAGATTAATGAAATATTTTATATAAGAAAGATCATTTACATTGTGTTTTACACCATATCAGCTAAAGTGTGGCGCCAAAATATACAACAGTCAAGCAAACATGAATTAACAGGGTCAAAACAGCATTACCTTTGATACGTAGCAAACATCTACAATCACTGAACTAGTTATAATATTGTTTGCTTGATATTTATAAGTTACAATCACTTAAATAATTATAACCATTTTACACTGTCATAAATTCATCTGGGTTATTTTTGTGTACAGGCTGTACCTATCTATTTCATTTTAGCTTGTGACAGTCAAACACAATATTCCCTCAAAAAGGTAAAGGTAAAGGTAGGTCCCATGGCATCTGCCGTCGGGGATGAAGATAACTCTTCATGTACTAAGCCGCAGCAACTATTAGGTGGGGTGGCCAGTTCCCTTCCTTGCTGTTTTTTACCTTCCCTAACTCATGCGTCAGGTACACATTTACAGCTGAGTCGACTGGAGGAGTGGTCGTGTCAAGTGAGAAATCACAACCCGGACTTTTTTTTTTAATGTCCAGACGTGGTTTCGAACCTGGCACGAGGTAAACCAGATGATAGCAAGCAAGCTCACTATCCACTAGGCTACCGCGCTCCCCATTATTATATTAGAAAGCAATCTGACAGTTACAAAATTGTATGAGAAAACCGTTCATGTAGTTGTATTTAATCACTGTCTTAGCTACACAGTCTAGATCAGTGGGCCTCAAGTTTTGTGACACCTAGGCCATATAAAATAATTTATTTATGAGACCAGAGCCCGATTGAAACAAATTCTATTAGTCCCTATACTCATAATAACTTTACAATTCAAAGAGAAGATATCTGCCTGGTGGTTAAGAAGCAATTATCTAGATTGTATGCACTAATAGTAAAGTTAATGTGTTCTAAGAACGTGCTTAGAAAGGAACATTGAATAACAGTAAGCCTATGTCAAGGTTATATGCAGTTTTTCGCTCTTTTTAAAAAAATGCTTTATCTAAAGATAATAATTCTAACAAAATCAGATGAATTTGTGAGTGGTTTTTATGATAGATTTGTTTTTCTTTTAGAGAGTGAAGTCACTAGTGCATTGACTTATGATGCACAGGTTCAGTGTTTAAGTCTAGCTAGGGATGACTCCACTCTGGTGGACTCAGCTTACAAATAAGCAGACTATTGGCACAATTAAGGGAAGTGGACACATAAGATAGATCACTGGTACTGCTCATCTGAAAATTACAGATTACAAACTATAATACTGAGAGATTAAAAAACAAAATCTGCACACCTGCAGCATACATATACCTCATATATTTATGTGTAATTTAATATTATATGGTACATGTTAGGCAAATGTGGACTCATCACATGATAACAGTCCATATTTTTAATAGTATGCTTGATTTCATTGAGCTTCCAAGACACAGTGGTAAAAAATGTGAAGCGCCTGCTAGCGCTAATTCGATCTTCACATAGCACACTGAGAGATCCCCCCAAAGGTGTTGGAGGGGGCCTCTCAGTGTGTTACATACAGATCGATGGATACAGCATTCTACGTTCCTTTAGTGATAGTTTGCTTCATGAATTAATGTAGGAGATTAGTACCATTAAAAAATAGGCCACATCTGCTTAACATGAACCTGTTATACTCAATCTGTACCTAGTCCTCCTGATAGTCAATTGCTGTTTTAGACTTTTGGGCTTTTTTTTATATACTACCCGTCAACTTGTTGAGATAAAAACTGTACAAAATTTAATTTCAACAAAATAACAAATAATTTTAAAAACAGAGGCAACCTTAAAGAGCAGATAGTTAAAAAATTGCAATAATTGAATACATAAATCAATAATCACACATATTAATTACATTATTCTTGTAAAGTTTTGTTTTGTGATGTTCGTTAAGTCTAATTGCCATTAAATCAAGCACAATGATAATAACTTTAATGAAAATGCTTCCAGGGTCTTGTGTTTTATAGATTCTGGTTTAAATACTTCTAATCTGCAGAGAAAGACTTTGATTGAATCAGAATGAAATATTCCATTCCTTCTTTCTTTCACCTATTTAATGGATAAAAACCATGAAAATAATATATATAAATGCTTGTAGTATTGGCATTTGTATATATATATATATATATATATAAGAACATACATCAACAAAAATAACAGATTACAGCAATAATATATAAAGATTGTCTAACACTTAAAAGTTAAGCAGTTAGAACAGCCTGTGAGGTTAGTAAGAGAAACTTGGAAATACACTGATGAAGATTTGCTTCATTGAATCACACAAGATAAGTTACACAAATTGATGTTTTGACCAAAAGGTCTTTATTAAGAACACAAGGTAAAGGTCTTTTATTCAAAATGTCAAATTTTGTATGTTTCAAGTGATTAGCAAAACTTAACTATTCTTTTTCCAAGTTTTGCCTGTCAGATTACAGTTTTGCTGCAGTTGTAACCTTATTATCAGGTTGGCAAGTAATTTTTTGTGTGTTTTATCTCCAAAAGAGTTTTCCTGACACCGTATGTGGAAGTTACAATAAAAATGGAGCATTTATCTGTTCGAAGTATGGCAAGTGTCAATATTAGCAGCTTATTGTAGATACAATATTAAATCAGATGAAAAAAGTTTGTTACTCTGAATAAATTATAATTTATTTAAGATTATAAAATACATTAACACTAAAAAGTCTTGTTATTTTGTTAATTAGTATTGCTTGTGTTCAGGAGTGTATTTTTTTTTAAATTAAATAACTTGTTAAATATTACAAGATGTGGATAAAGTTTCGGTGCAATTAATTTGAAAAGAAATACCGGTAAATATGCTCAAGATGACATCATTGAAGGTTGTTCTTGTCTATGAACCAGTGTATGGCACAACTCAGCAGATTGATGTTAGCTGCAGAATTACTTATATTCTTTTAACTAACCAAAAACAGTGTTACCTGCTCAACAAAGGGTATTTGTAGAATTGTATTAGAATAAGTTTTCAGTAATGAGGTAAATATACAGACGTTTTTATGAGAAAATGTGTGCAGAAGTTTCCTGAAACACAAGTTCCAAAATTTACTGTAGAAATAATTTTCTTGTTCTATGAGCCACTTTATCCTACCGGTATATGTGATTTTAAATTGGCAGTAGTGTTATTCATAAATGTTGTTGTGTCATTGACATCATACAGGTCCACACCCAAGTACCCATAATTCATGTGATCTAGTTTCACCAGAAATGTAACCGGATGCATAGTGACTGTATAGACAAACACCCTGTACTTTTCAAAGCATAGGACTACTCTATATAATCTTAGACAGAATATAACAGTTGCATTGTTTTTTTAGTTATTCATTCTATGTATCTGAAAATAATCTCAATCACATTCTCTGATGTTTTTACAACAGAAATGATGCAACTGATCTATTGAAATAGGCCAGAAATTAGTTTAGGTCACAAGTATGTAGTACATATAGAAGTAAATGGTCTAGTGCAGTTCCTCTTATACTGGTGACATGGAGTTCAACATAGGTACCCTCCCAGTCTCGATAAATTTATAAACTTTTACATTTATAACGAAATATAAAATAGCATATAGAAAAAAGAAAAGACCAAAGTGAGAATGAATAGTTAAAGATAATTTAGTCAGCAGAAAAATAATATCAGTATTGCTAGTTACATATATATATAGCTTATTTTTTCTGAATTACATACATAACTTATTTTTCTGAATTACATACATAACTTATTTTTCTGAATTACATACATAACTTATTTTTCTGAATTACATACATAGCTTATTTTTTCTGAATTACATACATAACTTATTTTTCTGAATTACATACATAACTTATTTTTCTGAATTACATACAAAACTCATTTTTTTCTGAGTTACATACATAACTTATTTTTCTGAATTACATGCATAACTTATTTTTCTGAATTACATACATAACTTATTTTTCTGAGTTACATACATAACTTATTTTTCTAGTAACTCTTACAACCCATAGCCTTCCTTACAAAAGCATAGATCTTCCTCAGTTGAATAACCAAGGTAACCTTCAGTCATAAGTTTTCTGTCTCAAAGGCATACTTGTATTAGGGGACTTATGGATGCATGTTTAGTCCCCGAAGGGAGGTATTCCAGTGCTACAGATTCTCAGGATCATCACATCCTGCCATGAGTGCAGAATGTATTTCTGAGCCATCATTTTTCCATCAGATTTGTTGACCCATTAGAGTAATGGCACACCTAGCATTCCCCATCACCTGTCTGCCACAAAAAGACAAAAATATAATTTTTGCTGGCTTGCATCTCTCCAACATCCATGGAACTATTTGACATAAGTAAGAAATCCATGCAAGATATGCAGTGATAGTGAGTTTTTTTCACAGATGACAGGTTGTCATCCCATATCTCAGATGACAGATTGTCAGTCCATATCTCAGTTGACAGGTTGTCAGTTTATATCTCAGATGACAGGTTGTCAGTCCATATCTCAGATGACAGGTTTCAGCCCATATCTCAGATGACAGGTTGTCAGCCCATATCTCAGATGACAGGTTGTCAGCCCATATCGCAACTTTCCTTAGTCACCTCTACGATATTCCTGGAAAGAAGACAGTGGTTCTATTCATTGTTTCCTGAATTAGAAGTCCAGACCATAGTGCCACATTGGGTATAGTAGGTGTTAAATGAAAAATTTACTATCACTGGGTTACAGAATGCCAGGTTTGAAACCATGTCCAAACAAAAAAAATTGCCCTGATCATGATTTATCGCATGTCACGAAAGTCCTCCAGCCAACTCAGCTGTAAATGGGTACCTGGTGCATGAGTTAGGAGAGGTAAAGACAGCAAGGAAGGGAACTGGCCACCCCCACCTAATAGTTGCTGCAACTTAGTGCATGAAGTGTTTGCTTCATCCCCAATGGTAGCATGCTGCAATGGGACCTACCTTTACCTTAAAATGGAAAATATAGATTCACGTTTTAGGTTCAATTACATATCATGTGCCTACCTTTCCAAAATGTGGACGAAGTTTTATATTATGCACATCTTCATTCTAAGTTTGTTATTGAGCACACATTTTCATGTTGTCACTGAAATTATATCACAAGCAGACCATGTTGGCAGAAAAACAAAAATGGTTAATTGTAGCGGAGATTAAATTATGCCATGATTTAATGCCACAAATGCACATCAGAGGAAAAGGATTGATTGTGAATGTTAGGGACTACTGTCGAATTCATCGATCTGCACGCTACACACTGAGAGCGCCCCCCCCCCTCCACTCATGGTCATACAGGAGAGGCAAGGGGGGATGGTGGGGTCTCTGTGCGTAGCATGTGGATTGATGTATCCAATAGTAGATCTATGCATCTAGTGACAAGAAATGGGAGATGGTGATTTCCTTAGGTTGTATGGATGGGAACCAGTTGGGGTTATGGAGGTAGGGTTGTATTGTCGGATTAGGAGGCAAGTAGCCAGTAATTTTCTTATTTCCTCCAGTATGGCATAAAATGAATTTCACTAATAGAAATGAACCAACAGAGTGACATCACAAACTACTAAATGATTGCTTAAAAACTGAGAGTGGCAGGCATATCATACGTGATTCAACTAAGTTGAATGATCGAAACATCATTTCTGTACATCTCTTTCATTTGTAAAAGTGAATTTTAACCACTTTTTAACATTTTTCATTGACCATATAGTATAAAGTTTTTTTTGCAGTCTTCCTTCCACATTCATTATTGTTGGTAAGCAATATGTAGATCAGGCAACAGAATGCTTTGCATCTTGATTTTCATCTTGGCAGTAAAATATTTTCAGCCTGACGCATTCCAGACTTCAGTATGCATTTTGGTCACTGTGACCTTATATGGGATTAGACAGCCAACTCCATCGTAAAATTTCCTTAATGGTCTCTTAGGACTTGCATTTCAGGTCACAGTGTTGTTATTCTTTGTAAATAACTCGTTTCTGGCCATTTTTTTATATTTGGAATATTTGGAAGCTCTGCAGAAAAAAAAAAGATATTACTGGTGTCTGCAAAAGATAAGTATATTAACCCGTTAACTGCGGAAGTATCTGATAGGATACGAAGAAAAGTGTCCGCCGAATTGCAGTAATCACCTATCAGTGCGCGTGTTTAAGTATGTGTATATTTTGTCCCAGAAAGCCCCTCAATGTTATAAAATAATCTGATTGTCTAGTGCAAGCTAACTACAGGTCAATTCCAAATCACAGATTTGAAATGGAGCATGCGTGTACATTTCATATGAAATTTTGTCAGTGGGCAGAGCAGTAATTTTTTTCTCTAACCACAATATCTAGGCCTACAATTATGTTGAAGCGAAAATTCAATGAATCAGAGATTTATGCGCTTTTGGAAGAAAGTTTTTCAGATATTCCTAGCATTAGTTAATCAGATGTAGAAAGTGATTTAGAAAGTGTTAATTTGATTTGTGATAATATTAGTATTCGTGATTCAGAGGATATAGAATTAGATTCAGTAATCTGTAGGTCACCACATGTCAAATTCATGATACGGGGTAAGGTAAACATTTTTGTCTTCTGTCAATAATAGTTTAAGATTCAAAAAATTGATATTGCAAATATTTTCAGAATCTTTGAATGTGTATTACATGATACTATTATACAAGATATTTGTGATGTGACAAATAAATATGCTGAGAAGCATTGGTAGGAAAAACTTTGCGTCTGAAATAAAACGGGTTATTATGATTAGGTCTATTTGTTTTACATAATGTTTATTTTGCGAGACAAATGTATATTATGGTTTTCATGTCTCCTACATAATATATAAAGAAACATTATTCAAAAATTCAAGAGTATAGGCCTAGTGTATATGCTTTCAATAATAATAGGTCTACATTCCAATTCTTTAACGTGAGAATGTAGTGGGCAAATTGGTTAGAGGAAAAATATTGAACAGCTCTTGAAATTTCCCAGCACTGTAGGTACGATATATACTTTTTACTCAACACAGCTAAGGGGTTAAAACAGGATTCACTGCAATGAAAAGATTAAGAACTAATGGTCTAGTGTCTTACACTAAGGAAATAATAGGTTGCTAAGGAAATAATAGGTTTCTAAAGGAAATAATAGGTTGCTAAGGAAATAACAGATAGATATTCTCTGCTGTTCTCATCTTATGTCTAAATTTCTGTTTTTTATGGTCAGTTGTTTAAGAATTTGTATCTTGTATATTTCTGACTTGCAATGCTTAAACAATTTTATGACAATGTCCTAAAGATAAAGTTTAGTAACTTTTGAAACCCATTGTCAGAACCTGTGATACATTCTATTAGAGCTGTAAATACAACTTTTTGAAGAGGGAGAGAGTGTTTCCTCTAAAAAAGGGGGTCCTCAGAAACATCCCAGGACCTTTTATTTTATGCGCCTAAACCTTATGTTTATATAGTGACATTGCCTTGATCTGGGGTGGGACGAGATGGTTGGCTGCCACCTTTTTCATTTTTTTTTCAACTTTGCATGTTTGCTTGAAGAAATTTAATTTCTAATTTCTCAGGGGGTAGGGACTTCAACCCCTCAAACATCTTCTTCCATATCTTAAGCCCTAAATTCTGCAAGTCATTCAACAGTTGTTGAAGATTATTCTCTGCTGCTCATTTTTCTTGAAATATGTTTTTTAAGAGTATTTCATTTTTGTTTTATCATAAGATTTATCAAATATGAATTTTTTAACCTTGAAGTATTGTTTTTATAGTGTAAAGTAGTGTTTCTAAAATTGGGTTCCACAGAACAAAGCTAGGGGTTTCGTAGAAAATGGTGTTGAGCAGGCTAATAATTTGCATTTAAATTTAATTTTTATGTCTAATTTCATATTCATAAATCTAATGAACATGATGTACTGGACATCTTTTGAATATTATAATAAAATTTTCAAAATGTTAGAAGCATTTAGATATAATAATAAGAAATATATTTTTGTGGAATATACAAATAACCAAAGCGTTCTTTCTACACGCTAACTCCTCTCTGAAGCTTAGCTTGATTCATCATATATATACTTTTTTCCCAGGGTCAAATAGATGATGTCTGTTTTCATTGTGTATATATGAGTGTTATAGATATGTGTGTGTGTGTGTGTGTGTGTTTAAATTTATATGAGGGCTTCACGAGACATGAATATTGTTTAAATGGTTCCTTATTGAGGGTTCCGCAGGACATGAATATTGTTTAAATGGTTCCTTATTTGGGGGTTCCGCAGGACATGAATATTGTTTAAATGGTTCCTTATTTGGGGGTTCCGCAGGACATGAATATTGTTTAAATGGTTCCTTATTTGGGGGTTCCGCAGGACATGAATATTGTTTAAATGCTTCCTTATTTGGGGGTTCCGCAGGACATGAATATTGTTTAAATGGTTCCTTATTTGGGGGTTCCGCAGGACATGAATATTGTTTAAATGCTTCCTTATTTGGGGGTTCCGCAGGACATGAATATTGTTTAAATGGTTCCTTATTTGGGGGTTTCGCAGGACATGAATATTGTTTAAATGGTTCCTTATTTGAGGGTTCTGCAGGAAATGAACATTGTTTAAAAGGTTCTTCTAAGGCAAAAATATTAAGAAATGCTGACATAAGGAATAGGCCTATAGTAGATTTGTTATACTTGTAATGCTAAATTTTCAGTGTAATTTCCCTTCTCCCCCCCCTCCCCACTCTTAGTTCCAGGCATTGGAGAAATGTATTCTTTATATGCACATCTTAAGTTTTGTAATTGCTCTGTTGTTTATTTGGACTACAACTTATAATCATTGTAAGGGAAATCTTGCTTTCTTTTCTTGTCCTACCTAGATATTTTTATCAGTGCTACATCCTATTTGTATATATGATCAGACACATAAAATATACAATCATTCTGCAGTTAGAAATCAGAATGTGTATTATTTATTCCATGTCTGACTTTTTGTTCTCTGTTAGTGCTGCCATATAGCTGCATCTCTTAGTGTCAATTCATCTGTCTACCTGCAGAATCTTCTTTACTGCTGACTTCTGTGACAGAGGGATGTCTCACAATTCAAACTCATGTGAACTGGTTCAAAATATGCAACAAAATATCATGCTATTTACACATCTGAAGATAGTAGACAAGATCTGAATCTATTCAATTATACACTTCACAGCAGCTGTCAATATGTTTCCTTATTCAGTCAATCCAGATCTCTAAAATGTGTGATTTTATTCAGTGTCTAAAGTGAACATATAAACACATTGATTGTATATGTGGGGGCCTAACATTGTGGGGCCTAACATCAAGCATGTATGTGAGGGCCTAACATTGAAGAAATATGTGAGGGCCTAATATTGAACAAGTATGAGGTGTCCTAACATTGAACATATATGTAGGACCTAGGGGGGGAGCTAACATTGAACAAGTATGAGGGGTCCTAACATTGAACATATATGTAGGACCTGGGGGGGGGCTAACATTGAACAAGTATGTGAGGGCCTAACATTGAAGATATATGTCGAAGCCTAACATTTGAAAAATTGTTCTAACCAAAGTCCTATTCAGGATATGCTTTAATTATTATATTTTATGCTCCTTTACCACAACAATATATGACTCAGAAACATGGGTAATTAACAAACAACTAGACGACACTTGCTTATCTGTATGTTATATAGATGTGGCTTTATATAAAATAGGGAGAACATCATGGAGACACACACAAAATACCAAAGCAGTTTGTGAAACAATGTCTATGAAAAAAAAAGCTATGACAGGAAATAAAAATTCAACATATTAAATACCTTAGACATCTTGAACAGCTTAATAACTAGACTAGGACAATCACTAATCAGTTATCCTGCTATATATATATATATTTATTATTATCATTATTATTATTATTTATCATATCATATCCTTCACAAATCCATGTAAAGAGTATCCAGGTTGAGTTTTTCAATTCATATGTAAAACATCAAATCTTCTGGGAATTTTTTTTAAAAGCTAAGTGTGATAATAACCATATCATATCAATCAATGAAATCTGTGGTTCTAATACTGTATTCCCCACTTGACCTCAGTTATGTCAACAAAGAACTTTATTTACTTAGAGGAAAATGTATGATATATTTAATTTTAATTTTAACTCATGCAATCACTGGCTTCATTATCATCCAAATATTTATATTTACTTGAAGTAATATACATTTCAAGTATCCAATATTATCATGACCATATCAAAGCAATAATACCGGTCTTCAATTACATCTCATCTTTGTCATGTATATATTGTGTATCTATATCTCTGCTTGTGACAGTTAGTTGTAGTACAGTTACATTAGTCAGTTACAGTACCCTGACATCTGTTATTTATAGTCAAGGTGACCAGATTTTGGAAATTTAAAAACCAGGACACCCGTTTACAATACAAATTTTGTATATGTTAATTTATTTTACTCAGAAATTAAGATGTGGATGGGCTGAATAGAAACTGATAATAATAAACTACAAGAAATGACAGCATTTTATTGTATTTACCTACATCATAAGACTGTATCAGTCAAACGCTTTGTGTTTTATACTGCTAATCACCATGTCCTATTTCTGGTAACAGTTATGTATGATTTTGGATCACAATTTTAAAAATCAAAATTGCCTAAGGCAATCAGACATCAGACAGTTCTAGTAAACAAGTGAAGGAGTAAATGTTAATTAGACTGAATATACTTGTCTCACTACCAAAAAGGCACACCATAGACTCATCATCAGGTAAAATATCATGAACAGGATGTGGGAGTTATCACAGCCTTTCGAAACTCCTGTCAATCTAGAGCAAATTTACCTGCTTCTGTAACTGTCATGTTCAGGGTGGTCTTTGATATCTTCCGTCCATCTTCTACTTGATCTGCCTATTGTTCGTCTCCGTGGTATCATCTTCTCCATTATGGTCTTCATATAGACTCAGTTAAGATTAAAATGTTCTACAGAGAAATCAATTTTTCTACACTCTTCCCCACACAAAATACCCATGTAATTTACTCGTGTGTTGTTTCATGTACTCATAGCTTCTTCTAGTTGAGTAAACTCGTTAAATATCCACATGTTTTGAGAGCACTTCTAGTTGAGTAAACTCATTAAATATCCACATATTTTGAGAGCACTTTGTATTTTGAAAGAAATATTTATTATGAAAAATCTATTAATTTGTTTAAACGGGGAAATGTATTTTTACATCACAATAAAGTGTTTCAGGACACTGACAAAACATACAAAACTAGTACTGCAAAACTGGGATGTCTGGTCATCCTGCTTATATTGTTGTGATAGTTAGTCATTTCTAACATTGACATCATTCTTTTGCTGTACAATGGCAGTCAACTGTAGCGCAGTAATGTTAGACTTACGTAAAACACAGGTTTTATTTCGTTTCAATGGGGCACGACAGACTACATCTAAAAATAGTGAAACTATTGCGCTATTATGCCCTTTTTTCTTTCACTAATTGTTGTTACGTTTCATGCAGTTACTTTGTATTGATAATTGTCGCAGTAATGTTAGTCAGTTGTTGTACAGTAACATTTTATGAGTTAGAAGTTGTACAATAGCATTATATTAAGAGTCAGTTGGTGTACAATTAGTTGTAAAACAACATAATAGTAATATTAGCCAGTTGTAGTACAGTACCATTACAGTAACATTAGTTTGTTGTAGTATATCCTCCTTATAGTAAATAACATTAGCCAATTATAGTACAGTAACACTAGTCGGTTATACATCATTAATAGTAATATTATTCAGTGTATTTTAGTAAAATGAACCTATTCTATCATAACAATAGTTAGATTTACTGCAGCAAAATTAGTCATTTGTACTATTGTGATAATAGTCAATTGTAGTACAATGGCATCATTTATATTAAGTATAGTGACATCAGTGGTTTGTAGTACATCAGTTATTTCTAGTACAGTGACATTAGTCATGGATGCTTCCTCTCACTACACCTGTTCTACATATACCAGGTATGCAGAAAACACCATGCATAATGTAAAGATACAACCCACATTATGAGCAGTTTCCACCTCTTAATATCAGAAGTCATGAGATTCCAGGAATTATGTATGCAGATGGTACCATACTAGGTCAAAATGCAGGATTTATGTGAGTCAAACATCATAGTGAAGCATAAAATCTTTTCCTGAATGCAAAGAAGACAAAAATACTGCATATCAACAAAATGAACTCACAACTACAATAGTCATTGACAAAGAACAACTGGAAAATGTTAGCAACTTTAAATATCATGGGTAATCCATTAACACCCCAGGAGATTGCTCAGCAGAGATCAGAAAGAGATTAGTAGTAGCCCCACAAAAAACATCGCAGATTGAAAAATCTATGGCAAGTGACAAACAGGACAGCAAAGATTAAGAAACTAAACTTTTCCAATAGTAACACCTGGTTGCAAGACGTGGATAGTATCCACAATGGAAAAGAAAATATCAGCATTTGAAATGAAATGTTATAGAAAGGTCTTAAGAATATCAAGGACACAGAGACAAACCAACCTGAGGTATAGAAGAAAACTGGCTCCTTAAAACTAACAAATAAGAGGCAGAAAAAAAGACTATGATGAACACAGGATATCATAGACCTTCAGAACATGCCATAGGAAGAAGCTAGACAGCTTGCACAGAATTGAAAGGCTTACAGAGTGGCAGTGAGGGCAATGTTCTGCAAATGACAAGTCGCATAGATGATGAAAACATTAGTCATTTGCAGTATAATGACATGCACAACGTTGACTACCACGCTTTAAAAGTTGGTGTTTTTTAAATCCGTGAACTACGCTACACGGACGATACTGTGCTTCTTTCAAATAATATAAAAATATTGGAACAACTAATCAAGAACACAAAGATATACAGGGAATCACAGAACGTATATTTAAACGTGCAAAAAATCAAAAAATGATGTCAAAAGA
This sequence comes from Meghimatium bilineatum, assembly GCA_034231615.1. Lineage (NCBI taxonomy): Eukaryota > Metazoa > Mollusca > Gastropoda > Stylommatophora > Philomycidae > Meghimatium > Meghimatium bilineatum. The sequence continues at coordinate 29,346,273 of CM067309.1, forward strand.
TTCATCAACACAACAATCAAAAATCATAATAGATACTACAGAGAAAGAGTGTGTGGATACATTTTAATACTTAGTAGCAAACATCAAATGGTGCAGGAGACTACATGGCAGTGATAAGGAAGAGTTTGGCAATTGTATATTGTAAAATTGCACGTTTAAAAACATATAGAAAAACAAAAAAATAGAAATGAAATTGCTAATGCTAAGAACTTTTATTTTTCCGGTTGCAATATATGGCCGTGAAACATGGACTCTAAGTGAAATAGCGGCAAAGAAATTCAAACCTTTGAGATGAAATGTTACAGAAAGATACTAGAATATTGTGAAAGGAAGAAAAGAGAAACTCAGATATTATAAACACATTAAAGGTGCCAGAGTGATGGTTACTAAACATAATAGTAAAAACAAAACTACACCTGTTTGATCATATAAAGAGACACAACTGTTTAGAAATACAAATAATGGAGGGCAGAATACTTGGTAAAGAAGAAAGGGCAGACCAAGAAGACGATAGACTGATAACATTAAAGATAACATGAATATGTCATTGGAAAATGCAAGCCTCATGGCCCAAAACAGATAAGGGTTCAGGGAGTTCATTGGGCAGACAACATTCTGGAGGGAATGTGTCACATCATCAATACAGTGACATCAGTTATTTGTAGTATAGTTATATCAGCTATTTGTAGATCAGTTACATCAGTTATTTGTAGTATAGTTATATCATCTATTTGTAGTATAGTTATATCATCTATTTGTAGTATAGTTATATCATATATTTGTAGTATAGTTATATCATCTATTTGTAGTATAGTTATATCAGTTATTTGTAGTCCAGTTACATCAGTTATTTGTAGACCAGTTATATCAGTTATTTGTAGACCAGTTATATCAGTTATTTGTAGACCAGTTATATCAGTTATTTGTAGACCTGTTATATCAGTTATTTGTAGACCAGTTATATCAGTTATTTGTAGACCAGTTATATCAGTTATTTGTAGACCAGTTATATCAGTTATTTGTAGACCAGTTATATCAGTTATTTGTAGACCAGTTATATCAGTTATTTGTAGACCAGTTATATCAGTTATTTGTAGACCAGTTATATCAGTTATTTGTAGACTAGTTATATTAATTATTTGTAGACTATTTACATCAGTTATTTATAGTATAGTTACATAAGTTATTTATAGTATAGTTACATAAGTTATTTGTAGTATAGTTACATCAGTTATTTGTAGTTTAGTTACATCAGTTATTTATAGTATAGTTACATAAGTTATTTGTAGTATAGTTACATCAGTTATTTATAGTATAGTTACATCAGTTATTTGTAGTATAGTTACATCAGTTATTTATAGTATAGTTACAACAGTTATTTGTAGTATAGTTACATCAGTTATTTATTATGTTATGTTATATTATACTATATTATATTACAGTAGCTATTATGCATTTATTAAATGCTGATAGTTACATCAAATATTTGTAGTATAGTTATATCAGTTACTTGTAGAATAATTATATCAGCCGCTTGTAGTACAATTATATCAGTTATTTGTAGTATAGGTATATCTGTTAAATGTAGTACAGTGGCATTAGTTATTTGTAGTATAGTGATATCAGTTAATTTTAGTACAGTGACATCAGTTGTTTGTAGTACAGTTACATCAGTTGTTTGTAGTACAGTTACATCAATTATTTGTAGTACAGTTACATCAGTTATTTGTAGTACAGTTACGTCAGTTATTTGTAGTAGTTGCATCCGTTATTTGTAGTACAGTTATATCAGTTATTTGTAGTACAGTTACATCAGTTATTTGTAGTACAGTAACATGTGTGAGTTGAAACACTGTGATATTAGTCAGTTGTATTGTGACATTTGTCTAATTGTAGCATCATTTAGAATGGTACTAAGCAAAGTGCCGTCAATCTGCTACTAATTTACACTGACACTGGGCAGCTGTAGTTATCTTTCTATCTATCTAGCTATCTATCTATCTGTCTATCTATCTAGCTATTGTCTTTTCTCTGCTTTTGTTATAAGGCCTCGCATGATTGAATCACGATCAGTTTTTGGGCTATGGTATGTTTGGTCGCTTGATAAGCAGTGATATTGTGATGCTTATAACGTTGGTATTTCCTTCCATCCACCTTCCTCTTGGTCTTTCTTTGCCTCTTTTTTTAGTCACTTTCATTTTGTATATTCTTGCTACAGGCCAATGTGTGTTCATTCTCATTAAGTGGCTGATCTACATAATTCTCTGATTTTCATTATAACCTCAGACATTATTCCAACAGTTCGGGTAATATCTTCATGCCTCACATGATCTCTTCTTGTTCTGTTTGCTGCTTATCTTAAACAGCTGTAGTTATTAGTCAGTTTATATTGTAGGACGTCAAGCATTTGTAGTTAAACTAAGATTAAGAGTATAGACATTAAATTGTTTATTTAATGTTTGTTTGTTCAAATGTTCTTAACATATTAATTAATAAATAACATGTCCAATAATTAAAATGTTCATGTGACGTTGAAAATAACATTATAAAAGTGTAATATTAAACAAAAGTTGATAGCATATCCTATTCATAATATAGCTATCAATATTTTGGTTGTTGTGATTTTCTTGGGAGTTTTTTATGTTCATTAGTTTGTCATTGCTTTCAGAACAGTGCAGATGAAAACTGCTTGCTGAGGAAATTGAGCATAGTACCTCCACCTGTACTTCTGTACCTCCCCACTCTGTACCTCTCCACTCTGTAAGTCTCCAATCTGTTCCTCTCAGTTCTGTACCTCCCAACTCTGTACCTCTCAGCTCTGTACCTCCCAACTCTGTACCGCTCAGCTATGTATCTCTCAGCTCTGTTCCTCTCTGCTCTGTACCTTCAAGCATTCAATCTTAGGATATGTGTAATTGATTATAGAGGAAAATTGACTTCTAAAAGACTACCAAAATTACACGCTAATATTTTGGGCACATAAAAAGATATAATAGGTTAGAAATAATAATTTCGGAAGGATGTTCCCGAAGAGAGTAGACACAAATCTGGTTCAGTGTGTTCTGATTGCTGCAGAACATAACGTTATTTTTGGGAAATCTCTTACCGGGGTAAATGTAGATTAGCTAGCATCAAACATGTTGGATTTCCTTAGAGTTAGAGAGACATTAAATGTCCGTATGAACATATCTGTGCCACATTGATGATATATTTAGAATATGTCTGTGTGCAATCAAGATATATGCAGTATGAGGGAGATCAGCGATAATCAGAATAAAATTTACCAGAAACTCCCTGAAACATCAGTGGTCACATGATATTAATTCTTGATTAGAAACCAATGTCTTAGCACACAGGACATTCCTGTAAGTACTCAACTCTCCATTCCAGCAGCCATCAAAGAGTATATAAGTCCCACTTACACCAGATATTGAGCACCTCCTAAATGACAATGAAGGAAGTAGAATAATATGTACAGTTATGAAAGATTTATGATGGCAGTGAAACAATATTCTGCAAAGGACATGTAACATAAATAAATAAATGTAGAAAAATAAAGTATAAGTATACATTAAGATCAAGCTTAAAAATCTAGTAAAATAAAAGTTCTGAGTAAATCCTTGTGATAGTATAGGAAACTCCTAGTAAATCCCATGTGATGGTCATACAAATGTAATTATCTGTTACATTAAAATCATATCCTCTGTGCAGTTCTATGATGCGAAAAATGTAATTGTATTTGTCTAAAATGAGTTTCTGTAACTACAGCTACTAAAATTAACACACCAATTGGAAGTTAGTAGACCTTAAGAAACCACATTATGATGTGTTATGTTATCAAATTTGTAAGACTGTGTATGAAGTAACATAATTTTTTTTAAATCAATTTTGGGCAGAAATAGCTATAGGTGTTTGCATTATGTGTTGGGGTATTACTATAACACCCATAATCCATTTTTTTAAACTCACCCTACCCGGTATTACCTCATGTTTGTGTGTTTATATTTATATATTTATTCAAATTTATTCACTGTTTAATAATCAAAAGCCTTCATTTCTTTAATAACTTTGTCCAGGGCAAACATGATTTCTCTATTAATGTTATAGTTTGATGTCAACTTTGATGTGATAAGAAAATGATAAATGGTTATGTCATTTATGTGTGGCAGTTTGATGTCAACTTTGGTGTTATAAGAAATTGATAAATGGTTATGTCATTTATGTGTGAAAGTTTTACAAATGAGCAACACAATTAATTGTTCTCATCTAATAGTAAACAATGGTCATTCACAACAAACACAGGTAAGGAAAGAAAATATTATTAACAAATATTAACAAAGATATGTAGGAAATTGTTACCTACATAAAATACAGCTACCAGGTAGTATATAAAAAAATATGCTATGAAAATGTATGAATTTTACATTTTGGCAAACAGTAGACTCTGTCAAGTTAAAAACTAAAAACAATAATATAGAAATGAGTAAAAATGTGACACAGTAAGTGTTCACAAAATGATTGTTGATTGACTAAGGGTGTTCGAGGTCTGTTGCAGCCAACCTTTCTTACATTCAATGATGATGGCAGTTTGTTGTCTCCATTGGTGGAAATGGATTGAGCACATCTTCAGAACCAGTAAAATATATAGTTATAAATCCAATAACATAGAATTTACAAAGGTAGCAGAAAATACATAGAAACACATGGAAAACAGAGACAGAAGAACTTCACAGAGGTAGAAATCACATGAAATGAGGCTGAGACCATAACAAGGGAAAAGCCTAGAGACAAATTAAAAATCCTATTCCCTGGAATGTACCCCTGAGGATGTGTAAATAACCTACCTATATTATCCTATTTATGGGGAAGGTGGAAGAAGACAAGGTAGCCAGAAAAAGACATGGTTGGGTGATATCAATGACTAGGCAGAGTGTGAAGTTTCCAAACTCATCAGAATGGTAGAGCATAGAGATGGGTGGAGATCTTTCTGCACCAAATGTCTCAATGTGACACCACTATGACCCTAACTGGTTAAGGGTTTTATTATTATTATTTTTATTATTATTATAAACAACCTAGGGGCCTAAAGATTTGATTGATTTGTTGGACTGTTTGCCACAATGTTAAATTCATGTATGTTTCATTATTATATTTTTATTAAAAATTAGTTTATATCATTTATGTTTATTTAATAGTTTGGTACAATATGAGCAGCTGAGCCTAGGCCTACATTATGTAACGGAAAATAAAATAATATTATAATATAAAACAGTTGGAATGTAGTGATAAACAGGATAGTGGTAGATAAGCAGTGTTGGCATAAATGTTGATATAGATGCAGTATGCATGTTACAGTCGTAAGGACTGCTGCCGGATGCAAAGATGTACGTACTATCCACTGAAAGCCCCCATCTCCCACCCCCCTTAGATGACCCTGGCCACACATCTTTTTATTTTGTAGTACTCCTACAGTTTGTAACAAATGTACAGCATCTTTATATGTAGCTGGCAAACTCAGTAAACAGACATCTCCGATTACATTAGCCATTTTGTTTTTGTGACAACATGGTTTTCCAGTGACGTGATTTAAGTGATGACACAAAAGCTGTGCATACAATCACAAAGTTGGAATGAAGCTGCGCATAATATTAAAAAGTTGGAATATAGGATCAGCTGCTCGTATTGAACCAATAGTTGTTATATTTGTAAGATAATTTTTCCCTATGTATGTTTTAATATTGACCATTCATCAGTGTTACCATAACACACAACTGTTTGTCAGATTTTCTTTGGAATACTAGTTATTAGAAAAGAAATGAACCAAATATATACTTTCAATGCTGCATGTTTTCCTTTGAAGGAGTGCAGGGAGGTTTTATATGGGCTGTGGAAATAAAGGCCGCTTTGCCATAGCAGACACTGTGACATGTACAGGAATGAGTCTTATTGTACCTCTGAAAGAAAAAATCCTGTCCCAACCATGCATTGAACCCAGGGCCACAAGGGTCCGAGAACGACCTTCTAACTACATGGCCATGTGCTCCACAAAATATATACATGAGCTGATAATGCAAACTATTTTATGATTATAATCCCTTCTAGGATAAAGCTCTCTGCATTGTATAATTTTCTCATATAATACTAATAGGGGTGTAACATTGAGACATTTGTGTCATGTGACGTATTCCTTCCAGAACGTTGTCTTCCCAATGAACTCTCTGAACCTCTCTCTGTCTTGGGCGATGTGGCTTGCATTTTCTAGCGATGTATTCATGTTATCTTTAATGTCGTTTGTCCATCGTCTTCTTGGTCTGCCCTTTCTCCTCTTCCCAGGTACTCTTCCCTCCATTATTTGTCTTTCTAAACAGTTATGTCTCTTTATATGACCAAACAGGCGTATTTTTCTTTTTGTTATTGTGTTTAGTAACCAACATTATGGAATATTCAATGTGTTTATAATATCTGAGTTTCTGATTGAGACATTTAGCACAGAAAAATCTCCACCCATCTCTATGCTCTACCATTCTGATATTCTGATAAGTTTGAAAACTTCACACTCTGTCCAGTCATTGATATTATAGGAGCTCCTATATGCTCCTATGGGAGATAGACTCACAATTACAATTCTCACTAGATTACTCAGGCTCTTGTAGCAGAACAATGGTCCTACTAGATTTTCAGCAGGATGTAGTCCAGAGAATGCAGATGTATTGTGTTGATGTTTTATTTGTGTCAATTCTACACATCTGACTTCAGCAGTGGTAACTAAAGCATTCCATTCAGTGTTTTTAACACTTCCACTGAACTGTAGAATGTGTTGTGCCATGGTTTACAGTTTAGCTGCAATATATAGATCTTTTGACCTGACATATAAGACATCAGCATGGCATATGGCTCACTTTGACACTCTATGTGTTGAGACAGCCAATTTCATTCCCCAAACTTTTAGTCTCCTTTTGACATACCTGGCAGGTGCCAATGTTGCTATTCTTTCCTCCCCACTTTAGGACGGCAAAACACTACTTGACCTCTTTGCCGCTGCCTATGTCACTATAAACATCACCACAGAGCCAAACATATACTTCAAGAGTGTTCTGAGCATGAAACGCTGAGGCAGACATATTGGCCAGAGGAAACAACACTGGAATCAAAACTCTATGGGACACTGTATGAACTACAAAAGACAGTGAGTTTTATTAAGGAGACAGAATTACAGATATAGACATGTTTCAAGTGAATGAAAGAAGAAGAATCACCACAGACATTAATTTCATATTTCTATTTGACTAACATTGTTCCAGTAAGATTATGTGAGTACTGGTAGCTCTTGTACATATTTAATGTGTCTTTACTCTATGTATATCCATGTTTGTTGTGACTGACCAAAAATGCATCTAAAAGATCCCAATAAATCAGTTGTTTTATTCAATTGTTAACTTGATATACATAAGTGTATCTCTATTTTATTTCTATATCAGTTCTGCTGCAGCACTCATGATTACTGTGATGTGCTGCTCTCTATCACATGACTTTTGTCATTTCATTTTATGACATTAGTTCCTTCATACAATTCTGGTGTCCTCCCTCATAACATTAAGTTAATGCTGCATGCACATTTTTTCCTTAACTTAATTATCATTTTTTACACACAACACAACCTTAAATTGTGTGAATGAAAATAAATGTATTTTTATGTTTTTTTATATAATAAAATTAAACCACGAAAATGTAACACTTAAAATGATTTTTTTATATATCTAAAATTGTATGTATCTGTTACTAATATGTACTATTTTAACACTTGTTAAAATTTATCACCCAAAATGTGATTTTTTTCCTTCTATTTCTTCAGCAATTTGTCTCTTTATCTTGTATTTTACATGTCATTTTATTACTGATGCCTTGATAACTTTATTTGACTTGCACGAGAACAAGAAAGGATATGTTACCTTTTCTGCTTCTTAAACATGTATCTCTTCTATTTTAAATTCAATGTTCTGGCAGGACTTACAATGAAACAAATTAGTTGTCTTGTTCTTCATAATCAGTTAGAATGACAATCTGTTTTCATTTTTATTTCAACATTTTCTCCCTCACATTATTTGACTTCTAATTCTATATGTATGATATATATATATATGAGTTTATATGAATTGGTGTGTTATTTTGTGTGTGATCCTTTTTTGCAAAGTTACTGTGAAAAATTAAGCAATTCTTTTCCACATTCAAAACCCTTGTTGGTGTGTATCACTATGCAGGGTAACTTTTCACCCACGCTGTATTACTTTATTGGGGAAAATAAATATGATTTCTTCCCAATATATCCCATTCCTGATTTTTAATTCTCTTGAAAATCATATTCACATATGTATATTTAATGCTACAACAATCCAGATACATAATTTTCTTGAACCCCTATATATTAAGTTCTGCAGTGTCATTTTTGTGTGTTATATTTCAGTTTTATTTTTGGTGAATTTACTAATAATTTGTAATAATTAATTCACTTCGGTGTTGCCGTTTTTGTAATTATCCTTTTGTTTAAAATTCAGAAGGACAGTCTTTAATTTGACATAGTGATATTGTGTAAAAATCTCATAGTAGCACTAAATCCTGCTACTCAACCAATTATTTTAGAGTGTATTTTTTAATGATTTTTTTTTTAAGTAGGGAAATTATTTTGTATTGTAATTTTACTAAATATGAAATCAATTTTATTATTCTGTATGTAGGTGTACATCTCTGTCAAATTGTTGAGATCAAAGTTTGTAGGTTTACATACCTGTCAAATTGTTCAGATGAAAGTTTGTTCAAAAGATACACATTGTAAAAAGACTTACAAAGTTTCTGAACTTTTTGTTTCATTCAAGAAACAAAAAAAAACATTACAGAGAATAGAACTATACTTATAAGTTATAGGCGTAATCATTGGAAATTTGATTCATAGACAAATATATCTATTAAATTTTATATCATTGATTTATATCCAGAAATATTTTTTAACAATTGAAGCTGTTTAATATTCTTATTGCAAGCTATATTATCGATTATTGTCAAACTAAAAACAAATTTGCAGATGTAAGTTCTTAGAACATATACCACAGTGCCAGAAAATATTGTAATGTGAGAGTTATGGAACAGAATACGGCAATGAATTAACATTACTTTACTAAATATGGTAGGATATGGTACACTTAATGTTTTCCGGTTGACAGGTAGGCATAGGCCTATAGGTTCCTTTAGCACTCAACAAAATTATGGATTTAAGGGTGTAGAGGATTAACTTCAATGTAATCAGCTTTTCCTATATGTATTCCATCCCTCTCAATGAAGATCCACAACACCTGCAGAGAGTACCGCTCATGGCACGTAACTCTATGGGATCTCTCAAAATAATGCACTTGTAAATAAGACATCATGAGCTAGAAACAAACCAGCAACCTCTTGAACAGAAGGCAAATGGCTTAACCACTATATTACAATATAAAATAAACCCTAAAAATGATGGATTATCAAGCAGGTAGTTCTTACTGTATTTTCCCCATTAGGCAATGATAGATATCTTTCATATTCACATTACATTACAATAAATCCATTTACACATTTTTACATCATATAGCAATCAATTTTAACATCATAGAACAATCAATCTGAAATAATCAAGTGAAAGTTCTGATTCACTGATATAACCAGAGGAAGATTATGGTCGATTTAAATGAGTGTAAAACTTGGCTCACAGATGATTTAATCCCCTACCTTCTTCTTCATGCTTTTTTTTCTCAAACTCCTGTATATAAGCAGGATGTAGTTTAGAGGGCGCAGTGTGTTGTGTCATGGTTTAAAGCTTAGTTGCAATATCTGCGCCTTTTGGCCTAACACATCCAACTTCAACATGGCTTCTCATTACTTTGACACTATCTAGATAGGATAGAACAGCCAACTAAACATGGCATCTCAGTTACTTTAACACTAGATAGGATAGGACAGACAACTTCACACTAAATTCTCCATAGTCATCTTTTATAGCATCTCTGGCAGGCAAAGATTGTGATATCTTTTAAAACATCCCTGGCAGGCAAAGATGGTGACATGTTTTATAACATCCCTGACAGGCAAAGATAGTGACATCTTTTATAACATCCCTGGCAGGCAATGACAGTGACATCTTGTATAACATCCCTGCCAGGCAATGATAGTGACATTTTTATAAAATCTCTGGCAGGCAACAGTAGTGACATTTTTTAAATCAAATAAACAAAGTCTGAATAAATGTCTGACATGTCAAGTTTCTAGACTATCAAACATTAAAAAAAATTTTAACAGAAATTTAGAAGCTTTCACTAGTTTATCAAAATATTGGACTATGAATCTCTAGCGCACAATTTTTATATGTTACTAAAATATATAAAATTCTTTATATGAAATTTTTAACATATTGATATTAATATTCACTATAATGTCATTCTGGTTATATGCAGAGTAAACATATTTCCTGTGCAATTTTGTAGCCAACAGCCATATAGGCCTATGTGCACGAGCATTATCTATGTTTATGATGGAGGCTGCAAATTGTGTATCCAAGCAATTATAAATCAAGAAACTAAAATAGTAGCAGTATTATTGATAATGTCTATTCCATTACTGATTCTTATTTGTTATACTGTCTGGCACGATGAGACATTTCAAGCAATATTATAACTTGCCAATCACACCAATTCTTACATCATACAATGTGAGTCTCAAGCAATAAATAAATAGGATATTGGAAATAAAGGCAAAGGAGATGTAGTTCTACAGAAGAATGCTGAGTGTACCATTGACAGCTAAAATACTTATGAGAAGTGCTGAAATAGTCAAATGTGAGGTTGGGATTACATAATGAGAAAAAGATTGTCTTTATTTTTAAGACACGCTGTGAGACACAGAGGTGTGAAGAACATTGTTGCAATAGTCAGAGAGCAAAAGAGATTGAGGATGACAGCCTGAGAAAATAATAGTTTAACATTGGGGATGGTAGAAAGTCAACAATTATCCTGATACAAGCAACTAGAAATAGAGAGATCCATAACCACCAATGCCAGTCAGCATATGCTACTTGATGATGGTGACTTCTACACCGGCAGGGCTTGATAGAACATTAAATATGTCTTGACATCAGTTATGTGATTGTGACTTGACATCAGTTATGTGATTGTGACTTGACATCAGTTATGTGATTGTGACCTGACATCAGTTATGTGAGTGTGACTTGACATCAGTTATGTGATTGTGACTTGACATTAGTTATGTGATTGTGACTTGACATCAGTTATGTGATTGTGACTTGACATCAGTTATGTTATTGTGACCTGACATCAGTTATGTGATTGTGACTTGACATCAGTTATGTGATTGTGACTTGACATCAGTTATGTGATTGTGACTTGACATAAGTTATGTGATTGTGGTCTTTGACAGAGTTCAACATGCAAAATTAATCAAATGTCTTCAAGAAATAGGCATAGATGGAAAATACATCAGACTGATTAGAAATATATACTGAGAACAGACTGCATCAATAACAATTAGGTATGAAAACATCTACCCACCATATAGAGAAATAAGAAAAGGGGTAAGACAAGGCTGCATTTTGTCACCAAGCCTATTTAATATCTACACAGAGAATATCTTTAAAAATATAGAAGAAATGTCAGGAGTTAAGATCAATGAAGATAATTAAACAACCAAAGATATGCAGATGACACTGCTTTTAACAGAAGGTGAACATGAACTACAAAGGTCAAGTCAATAAATCACGTAATGAATATGGACTGGATATAAATATCCAAAAAACAAAAACCATGATAATCAGCAAGAACACAGAAGAACAAGAGCTGAACATAAACATACATGGAGAGAAACTACAAATAGTAAAACATTATCAATATCTTGGACACATAGTCACAAATGATGGCAGATGTGAAACAGAAGTTAAAAGGAGAATAAGAATGGCCAAAAGTACCTTCAATGACATGAGGAAAATAGTAACATCTAAACATATTACAAACAAGTTAAAAATGAGAATTATAAAATGCTACATCTATTCTATATTAATGTATGGATCAGAAACATGGACACTAAATAAAGAATTAGAAGACAGAATTGATGCCTTTGAGATGTGGGTATATAGAAGAATAGGGAGAACATCATGGAAAGAGAAGAAAACAAATAAAGAGATGCTAAAAACACTCAACATGAAGAAAGAATTACTAAGAGAAATAAATATCAGGCAAATAAAATATTTTGGACACATTGAAAGAGTTGACACCTTATTTAAGACCTTACTTGAGGGTAAAGTCAAAGGGAAGCAAGCAAGAGGTAGGCAGAGATACAAGTGGGAGAGTAACATCACACGATGGACAGGTTACATTCTAGCAGAATACACCACCAAAACAAGAGATGGGGTGTTGGAGATCTGTTGCAGCCAACCTTAGTTATGGAGATGGCACTTGATGATGATGTGACTGTGATATGACAGTAGTTATGTGACTGTGACTTAACATTAGTTATGTGACCATGACATGCCATAAGATATAAATGTTGGTAGCATATCCCATTCAGATTGTCGGTGTTCTGCCTGCATTTGTGACTGCAGCCATTTTTGAGGCAATAAACAACAAAGAGACTTTACTGAACAGATTGGCAATGGGAAAAACTGGACAGAAATCTACAAATACCACCCCAAATTCCAAAGACAACATGTACCTTCTGGGAAGAAATAACCAGAGTACTAGCTTAACAAAAATAAATAACCAAAATATCAGAGGACATCAAACAAAGTTGAGAGTGTCGCAGTATAACCATATCCAGAGCAGAATACAACCACAATACACTCCAGGGTGCCGGTTGTGCACTGATCATTACAAAATTGTTCATCACCACCGTTGTGAATGTCCAGCATTGGATTACATCAGAATAAAATTTATGATGCTTTTTCTTTCTAAACTGAATGGATGCACAGTTGATTGTGGCAGGGTTTGAACCTGGTACCTTGGCTTTCTGAAACACACTCTATACCTCATCACTACAGAACTAGACACATTAAATATTAAAGTTGCGCTTTACCCATTTTTTGGGGGCGCCTTTAAATATATTAACTTATGAACTCATCTCTTAGGGACCAAACCCGAAATAAAGGAATGACGAAAACGAATGTGCTGGACCTCGGACATCCTGACCAAAAGTGGCCAACTGGGGTGCAAATAATCACAGTTCTACTGTGGAACCTGCAGCACAACGTACTTCACGCTCCCCGGCGGAAATCACACGAAATATTCATTGTGGTTATTTGAGAGCGAACGCTGAAGAAGAAGAACTCATCTCTGTAGGTGTTTTCTAGTTCTTCCCAAATGTATTTAGAAGTCAGTATAGAAATGAAGAATTTATCAGTTTACAGATCGGCACAGCGAGTTTTCCTAAGTAGCGGTTTTAACAACTTATTGGAAATTGCTTACTCTGTGCTTATGATCAAACAGAGGATAAATAGTGAGTATTAATGAAAATAGAAAATTAAATTTTGCTAATAGTAAATGCTATATACCTTCATTGGCAACACTATTTTTATTTTCAAACTCCCATCGGATCTCTCTTGTAGCAGGATGGCCTCACTAGATTTCCAGCAGATTGTGGTCCAAAAAATGAAAATGCATTAAGTCTCAATTTTTTGTCTGCCAACAGACCTATATATCTGACTTCTGCAGCATAATACTTTAATTTATCTATTTCTATTCATAATCAAATTAACCCAGTGTTACCACAGGCCCCAATATTTCCAGCTTGTTGAATTATACCTGATGACACTTTAGTGATTTGATCTTTCTTAAAAGAACATTAAACTCAACAAATCTTTAAATAAAATGGATACATCTCACCAAAGACAATTCTCCAGCTCCATAGAAAGGTGTACTTTGGGTACAGTTATTGTCTACAAAATGTTAATGCACATAAAGTTGCCATTACTTTTCTGAATGGTCTTAAAGTTCAATTGCCTGCAATTAACAATGAAGGCCCTGTCTTTATTTTGACCAAGACCCAATTATTGTGAGATGAACTCTAGTTAACCCTTCATGAAAATCATATCCTATATGATATATTAGCTATGTAGATTTCCTAAAACCAACCAATTTTATAAAATTATTCTCAAAAAAAGATGAAAAGATGTAGAGGATTGACTTCTCTGTGTTCAGATTTCCCTTTAATAATTTTGCACTCTGTTAAATAAAATAGTAGCAAAGAGAATTGCTGTTTTCGAAATTAGTTGCTACAGAAAAATTTTATGTATACCACAGGCAGCTATAAAGCCAAATCAAGATGTTTTAAGATCAATAAACATCAGAGCTCCTTAAGAACATCATAACAAGAAAGCTGAGTTTTTTTGGTCATATAAAGAGACATAACAGCATGGAAAGTTAAATAGCTGAAGGCAGAGTTAAAGGAAACAGGGGAAGAGGGCACCCAAGACGACGATGGTCCATTGATATATCAGATTGTTTAAACATGTCTCTAGCTGCTGCAGGTCAACAACCCATAATTGCGGAATGTTCAGACAATCCATAAGGAAGACCATGTTCTGGAAAAAATATCACACACACACAATGATGAACTTTGTCCTTCTCACAGAGCATCACCCCCACCTGCCACACCCATCCTAGCATGTAACTATGTAGCTTCAACTAGTAATCTCAAAAATAGTTATAATCTGAAATTGTGAACAGTTTAAAGAATCAATATGTTTGCACATTATAAAAAAATATATTACTTGTTTCTTAATGATATTTAAAAAAATAATTTTGTTGGTTTGAAACTTCAAAAGTGTGATGTGTATTATTGGTGTTCAAATATGCTGCACCTTTTTTATTTACTAAATATTTACATACCATTGTGACAGAAAATACACATTGTTTTTGTTATTTGTGACTGTTTAATTGCTCCTGTGTATTTATTGATTGAATGAATGGTAAATATGAATAAAAGTTTTCAATGTCCTGAAACTGTGTAATGTAATATATTGCTTTGTTTCACTAATTTATCATTGCAACCATTTAGATTCTTATAGGAAACAATATCTCAAAGTAAATCATATTGTCTTTATTATTTCTATATTTCTTTGGTCTTTTTTCATATGTCGATCCATCACCACAGCTTAACACTTCATGAATTCTCATCTAACGAGTGAGCATAGAAATAAATGAAATATTACACCTTGCTTCTTATTTTCAGATTTTCATAATCTGAGATATATTTCTCAACAAAACAAACTATTTCTCTTTCCTCTTGTAGTCACACAGCCTTTAGTCACCTTTCACCTTTGAATATGTCTTAGTGCTTACCTGACTAGAAGTTAGTTAAGGCATGGATTGCTGAATGTAGTAGTTATAATTTGTTTGTAGTGTACATACATTTTTGTATATGTAGCTAGGCCTGTACTTGTATATATTAGCTAGATGTTGTAGCAGTCTACTGACTTGTAACTTTGATAATAAGCTGTTTTCCTATGCATTGTATTGAAAAGGAAACTTATTGCACTTTATTTTGTGTGTGTATGTGTGTGCTTGAGGATAATTGTGGGGGATCCAACATTTTATTTGTGTAACATTTCTAGTGCAACAATTTGAAAGATCTTTAGGTTTATTTTTGTTTACAGTGTTTCCTCACTATACTGTTCTCTAACTTTAAGCAATCTCATACATATTGTGTTAATTAAGTTTCTGACATGAAAATGAAATTAAGTTTAAAACATTTGTATTTCAGGTTACATCTTTTTTGGGGGAATATTGTAAGCTTATTTTTATGGTATTGACAAGCGTATGGTAGATAGTTCCATTGTCAAGAAAGCAAATGTAATGTCTTTGTGAGGAGCTATACATATAGGCTACATAGACCAGATGCCGGTGCATAGTTTTTATGTTAACATGCTTTCTCGTTAATTTTTAACAGCATGAGACTGCAATAACTAATGTACCAGATCTAAATTGTCAGACATTTAAAACCACATTTATTTCATGGCCTAATTTCTAAATAATATCTAAGAACTGAAATATATTCATTTCCTGGTCCAATTTCTCAATAATATCTAAGAGATGGAATAAATTTATTTGATAAATAAAATATTGTCCATGAAACCTGTAAACATCAAAAGTGTCACTTATGGTGAGGTATGCTCTTTTCAACCAGACTTAGTCCAATTTGGTTATATAGAGTTGTGGCCATTATAAATATAATGGAAGCTGCGGTTCAAGTATTCTTGCCACCATGAGTATAATATCCATGAGATAATTTACTGAACAAATATTTATCCATGGAATAAGTTCATTTGGAAAACAAGAATAATTGATTCATTGAGTCAATCACTTTACTTGAATATCACAAAATTCTTCATGGCATAACTTATCTGAAAATTAAAGAAGTTATCCATTCGATAATTTGAACTGAAAATCAATAGATTATTTATGACATAATATTTTTCAGAAAAAACTAACAAAAAATCAATTTTAAAAATTTGCATGAGAAACTATAGACTGAATATAGCCTTCAAAACTGTCTAGGCCTATAATTGTCATACAATAATTTATCCATACAGTGCCAAGAAAAAATTGTGGTTTTATAGTACACTATTTCTTCTACATTTTAACCAATCTTCATTTGATCAGTAGCCTCCCTATTCTAGGAGAATCTATTCAATGTAAAGTGTTCTTTTCTCTTTAAAGGCCAGACCTATTTAGTCTAGTTTGACCTTGTTAAACCAAGGAATGTAGGTCAAATCAGAAGAGAGAATATGTAAAAAAATAATACAGCATAAAAATGTATGTCATCAGGAAAGCTTCAATTTGAGTAAAATAGTAATGTGAACATGGACAGTGCCATTCCTTAGTCATCGTGTATTAGGGTAGTCATCGTGTATTAGGCCTATGTTGTGTTCTCAATAAAGACCTTTCGTTCAAAACATTGATTTGTGCATTAGTATGCCAATATGTGTTGCTAGTGAATAGTGAATCTTCATTGCCTTTTTTTTTTCAAGTTTAGTATTTTGCTTACCCTTAAGCCTACATTTATTTTTACTCTTTATCCTCATAAGGATTTTTGTGTCTTGCCAGAGTGTATTAAAATGATACTGAAATGGATAAGTAATTGCTACTTTTTATAACAATCTAATAAATAAATAAGTGCAGAGATTATAAAGAAAGATGTTTTTGATGTTGCAACCAATGGATTTGTCTCAAGCAACATTAAAACTCAACATAAGTTTTTTTTAAATGATGGATCTCCCTAAACAAAATGTTACATAACGATAAAAAGGATGTACATTGTGTTTGGTGTGATCCATCCATTTTATTAAAAATTGTGTTTGTGTTTTAGTGTTTCTTGATAATGGTCCATTGACTACAATGTTGAATAACTTCTTTATTTTAATTATTTATATTTGTCATTACACTTATTATGTTTTTGTGAAAAGTAATATTTCATTACTTACCTCTTATGGTATTACTTCCGACTTGTGTTACTGTTGCCATCTCATTTTTATTAGATATTCTCTGACATCTTGGTAATGTATTAAGATATCACTATAAAAGTGGAGGTCTGATCAACTTAAAAGCACAGCAGGTGTATGTAAGTAGTGATTTCAGCAGTTTATCAGAAATAAAGAGTTGGACCAGTCCAGTTTACTGGGTTTATATATTGTGTGCCATGTTATCAATATAAACTTTTAGTTGTCATGAATGGTATTTAATATGCATTTGAAAGTGGTGGCAGTTCTGAAATAACCAGATTGATCTTTAGATGTATGTTTATTACTTCAAATATGCACAACTTTTTCTCCATTTGTTATTCTATTAAATTGTATTAATTAAATATTATTATTTTTGACTGTTTTTTATAAATATGTTGATATGAATTTATTGCTCCTTTACATTTCACCCAATACACCTGCTTATCACTTTGCTTTATCATTAATGTAAAAAATAGTTTAAATTTCAATAAATCTTGATATGTGTAGTTGTTTGTGTAAGAGATATCATGCAACTAACTAGTTCATTTATGTCTTGTTTAATTAGTTTTGTATTTGTTAACGGAAATGACAAAGAGATATATGCTTAAATGTTATAAGTTTCTATAATGTTATTTAAAAATATGATCTAATTCAGCTAATATTATTATAAAACTTTAATAATTATTTACAACTTTACAATGACTTTTATTTATTAGCGTTTATTACTATCTGTTTCCATTTTCTTACCAAGGGTCATTTATAGTACATGTTTATAGTAAAACAGTGTTAATGTTACTTAGTGTCATCAAATTCAGAGCTGAATTCCTAAGGCAACCTTCCATTTTATTTCATTGTCACTGTACTGTGATAACAATTGTGCCAAGGTGCACAGACTTTGTCAGTCTCATGGCTTCATTAACTTATGAAAAGGGCAATCTATTTATGGACAACAATGCTTCTCTGTTCAATATAAGAAGAAATTATTCTTTGAGATATGGTACTCTGTGTCAAACAACATGGGGAGTAGCAATACTTAAAAACTTATGTGCCTGGTCATAGCTTGCACTACTACTGTGTCTGGTGGTAGAGCAGTGGATCGTGCTGACATTTTGAACTCCTTACAAAACAGGAAACAACACAGGAAAATGAAATTAATGAGGGTGATCATTCCATTTCCATGTCCACAATAAATAAACTGGACTTGAAATGTGTTTTATTTCCAGAAGTGTCGCTACTGTGGGCTTTGAAGAATGTTCATCAACCAACAAAGAACTGAAACTGTCAGTCATCGTATCATGGTAGATACAATCAAGTGGATACTGTAGCTCTGTGTCTGAAGTGCACTGATGATGATCAAACAAACACTAACAATAAAGAAAATTGTATACAGAGAGCTGGCTGCTAATAAGATAATTCTTAAACGAATCTTAAAAAAGTCGCTACATGTGGTTTAGATATGAATACATAAAATTGTGAAAATCCTGCCAAGGACAAGTCAAGCTATGGTTGTAACACTGGTCTGAGTGGGGAACTGCAGTATTACTGTACACCATGAAAGTGAATATTTTAAATAAATATGAAAAAGGGTTAAATAGAAGTTTTATGTAGAATAATTCACATAATTGACATTTCAACTGAAAAGTCTTTCTCAAGATACAAACACAGAATGGAATATCAAAATTATTTCATTTTTTCCATTATGTGTTTGTTTGTCTCTATATTGAGAATTTTTGGTAAAATTTTCAACCCTGTATACTGTTCTACATAAAACTGCTAGTAAACTTTTTTTTATATTTAAAAAAACTGTTAAAATATTTATTTAACACTGGTTTTAATACTGAATGGTAAAACACATAAAATGGAAGAAGAAATTTATACAAAAATCCACATTTTGAGCACTATTGTTTCTGGAATAACAGGAGTACATCAATATTGTTTCTGGACTAACAGGAGTACATCAATATTGAGTTTCTGGACTAACAGGAGTACATCAATATTGAGTTTCTGGACTAACAGGAGTACATCAATATTGAGTTTCTAGAATAACAGGAGTACATCAATATTGTTTCTGGACTAACAGGAGTACATCAATATTGAGTTTCTGGACTAACAGGAGTACATCAATATTGAGTTTCTGGACTAACAGGAGTACATCAATATTGAGTTTCTGGACTAACAGGAGTACATCAATATTGTTTCTGGACTAACAGTACATCAATATTGTTTCTGGACTAACAGGAGTACATCAATATTGAGTTTCTGGACTAACAGGAGTACATCAATATTGAGTTTCTGGACTAACAGAAGCACATCAATATTGTTTCTGGACTAACAGTACATCAATATTGTTTCTGGACTAACAGTACATCAATATTGTTTCTGGACTAACAGTACATCAATATTGTTTCTGGACTAACAGTACATCAATATTGTTTCTGGACTAACAGGAGTACATCAATATTGAGTTTCTGGACTAACAGGAGTACATCAATATTGAGTTTCTGGACTAACAGGAGTACATCAATATTAAGTTTCTGGACTAACAGGAGTACATCAATATTGAGTTTCTGGACTAACAGGAGTACATCAATATTAAGTTTCTATGAAACATATTATATGTTCCTGAACATGGCAATCAGTGTCTGCTATGTAAATGTCCCCAGTACTTTTTAACATATACTTAGAGCACATCATACAAGAGACATTGCATGACTACAACACGTCTATATCGATCGGAGGTCGCCCTATTTGCAACTTGCGTTTCGCTGATGATATTGATCTTATAGCTGGGTCAGAACAATCATTGCAAGAATTAACATCAAAGTTAGAAAAAGTTACCAGCAAGTACGGAATGGAAATCAATTCAGATAAGAGCAAAATCTTGGTAAACAGCAGAGACACAGAAAACCAGACTAATATCATGATGAATGGACATAAGCTTGAAGAGGTGAATACCTTCAAATACCTCGGATCCAGTATATGCAGCGATGGTAAATGCAAAGCAGAACTAAAAATAAGGCTGGAGATGGCTTTAGCGTCCTTGTCAAGGCTAACTGTGATTTGGAAAAGCAACATCAGTGTTGGAGTGAAAATCAAACTGTATAGGTCGCTGGTGCTTTCCGTTGTGTTGTATGGTTGTGAGAGTTGGACACTCACTGCGGACATGGAGAGAAGATTATAGGCTTTCGAGTATAAATGCTACAGAAGAATTCTACGAATTTCCTATAGGGAACATAAGACCAATGTGTACGTAAGAAATAAAGTAGAGATGTGTGCAGGTGCCCAGGAGCCATTGCTTTCAATAGTGAAACGACGAAAACTAGCATGGTTCGGACATGTATGCAGGCACGATTCCTTGTCAAAAACAATACTGCAGGGAACTGTCGAGGGTGGAAGAAGCAGAGGAGGACAAATAAAGACATGGACAAACAACATCAAGGAATGGACAGGGCTAGATATTTCCACACTCATCCGCATCGCTGAGGATAGAATTCGCTGGAAGACTCTGTGTGCTGAAGCTTCCAATGTGGTACCCCTACGACCCTGAAGGGTTATGGGTTTTATTGATTGATTATTGATTGATGTAAATACCAACATTCTGAATAGTTTGTCATGGATACTTTATGAGATTTATGTTATTATGAGTGGATAACATCTATAGCTTCATACTAACTCCAGGGTATCACATGGATTTACTGCTCAGGAAATGCTGTATATGCAGTAATGAGAGAATATATAAGCTTACATAAAGACATCACAACACAGGGAGTTTGACAATAGATAAGAGAGCAACAAGGTAAAACTGTTTCAAGAGTGATGGTTGGATGTAGACACTGCAACATGGTAAAACTGTTTCAAGAGTGATGGTTGGATGTAGACACTGGTATTGATGACATATCTATGATGAGATTTCGAAAATTCACTATTACGTGTGGTAGCAGTAGAAATGGGTGTCTCCAGGGCAGCAGAATGAAGAGATTCTTCAACCAGTGAGTCATAGGAGGCATAAGTATGATAAAATTGGTCATCTTTTGGGGAAGACTGGCACATGAGGGTTTGCCCGGAGTGCAGTGATTATCAATTCATAACGTCATGAGGACATGTTATGTCCAAATCTGAAATAATTGTCTCATCTTCTATTGTAGTTGTTCAAATAATGTGTCCATGTGAGTTATGTTTTGTTCAATGTTAGATGTATATGAATAGTTATATTTTGAATATGTCATGTTATGAATAGTTATATTTTGAATATGTCATGTTATGAATAGTTATGTTAGATATATATGAAGTAGAGTTATGTCAAGTTAGGAACATTACATAGACTTTTACTTTAAATGTTAATTAGAATCAATTAATGTACAATTTGACTAGAGCCACTGTGAATATTTTTCTCACTTCCGCTACCCCTCAGTAAGCCTGGGCCCATCCATGATATCCAGCGTTGGTATGACATCCACCCCTGGTATCACTCAATCAGCACTTACACAAGGCTCAGCTCCAGCAGAACTTGCGCTGGCGCAGGGGTCCCCTATCTTTGCTTGCGGCACCGCAGTGGGTCTGCAATTTCCTCGGTCACCACAAATAGCGACAGCAGCACCTGTTGTAGGGGTCCATAGACCACCTATTCCCTGTAATCCTTCAATCTTGACCTTGGCAAATCAAGTGCCCGGTAAGGGAGGGAATTATTGTTTTTTCTTTTAGCATCAATGTTAGAGCCAAATGTCATCCCTCCCTTTCATTTATGACTTAGCATATCAAGTGTTTATTGTTGTGACATTATTTTGACATCTTGCATCTAGTTCTAGATTAATTATATAGCTGAATGGTAGATCATAGGTTTTATGGAGTTTATTTTTCTGGTGTTTTATGCATCTGCCTATCTTAACTTCAAAATATTGAAAACAAGATTTTCAGAATTTAAAATGTATATTTGGCACACTTAATTTATTTTTTATTAAAATATGGGCTGAAAAAAGTCAGTTGTTCCTTTAATATATTATACAATTTATTGCTTACATATTAGTAGCCTGCACAAGAAGATTGTTCAATAATTATTTTTAAAGAAGAATTAGCATTATTAAAACAGAATAAAGGTGAAAATTGTGTAGGTCTAGTAAACACTTCAAAGGAAAACTAGAAAAATAAAAATTTGCATCAATAAACTCCAGAGCAGAATAGAAGGTTTGCAATTATATGTAAAACTACCAATGAAGAACTTATACAAAGAATTATCAGTAGAGGAAGAACTAAAGAAATGGTGTTGAAAAAAACACTAACAATACCAAAATAAAGCATTGTTAAGACAGGCATTATTCTGGAACCCATAGGGAAAGAAGAAAAGAGGAAGACCAGGGCATATGTGAAGTTACAGGTTAGATACAGATGCTCAAAAGATGGATAAGACATGGAAATAGATTGAAGCAATAGCTAAAACTAGAACAAGGAGGAAGAGATTTGTTGAGGACTTTTGCTCCACAGGGTTTGAGAGATGAATATATTTTTAACAATTTACGATAATAGATTTGTGCATCCATTTATATTACACTTATAACTAGTAAATGTTTAGTAATATGATTTATTTTCTTACATATAGAAAAATCTTTTCTGTAATTTTATAGTATTTTATAGGTCATCCTAATTTATTTTGTATTTATTGAAGAGTGTCAATGTTCCTCAATTGTATTCTTAATTTTGTTTCATTAGAGTATAGAGATGTACTTAAATTTTGCACATGCATACAAAAGTTAAAACTGTTATGTTATAAATAGTGATATGTTGATATCTGTGTATAACTGAATATGCTATTTACAGATGTATTATTTTTGTTGTAGTTTTTTTTTGTATGCATATATATAGAACTGCGTTTTCAATATATTAGCCTTAGCGTTCAGTGTATAAACTTATAAATCTGTTGATCTCCTTAACTGTGTCAATGTTTGTTTAAGATTATTTATGGGCAATGTTGTTTATTATAAATTTAATATGAATGAATCAAAGAAGGCAAACTGAAACAGACTCAGTCAAATAGATGAAGATAAATCTAGCTCATTAAGTCAAAGTGGCAAAAGAAATTTGTTTTTTCACACTTAATGATGAAAATGACAATACAAGTTTTAACTAAACAGTTTTACTGATTAAAAAAACATTCAAACAGTGTTACTGATTTTTCAAAAAAAAGTTTGTAGCATATCCTATTTGGTATGTAGCAATCAACACAGCATTTTTTGGCTGTAGTCATTTTCCACACAATATAAATATGATCAGTTAGTTGCCATTGCTTTCTGAATGGTCCAGATGCATAACTTTCTGTTTGATTCCTGTATTCTGGCCATCCAAGACACCCTCTGTACCTCTCTGCCACAGAGCAGTCTTACTGTAAGTCTGAAAAATCAGTTTGCCTTGTTTCTTTTGATATCTGCTCAGTGGGAACATACAGAATCAGTGACCTCAGTTTTAAATTATTACAGGCGAGGTAAAGTTATAACAAACAATCCATGTCTAAACATTCTAAAACTGTGGTACATAAAGAGATACCCATCAGGTAACAACATGCTTGGATTGCTAATTCAATCAAATTGTACATTAAAGGTCACTAACTGTTTGTTCCCTGATCCATTTTTTACTCTGCAGTGAGAAAATTAGTTAATAATTTATAACTATAAGCCTGCCTGTCAAATTCTAAAAGGATCATTCTGTATTTTAACAGAAAATAAACCCTAAACTCTGTATCTGGACCCCATTTGGTTCCCACATTCTTTAATTGAGTGTGCAAGAGACTGCAATAAATATATGCACCATATGGGAAGTTAATATTAGAAAATGTATATAAAACGGTTAAATAGCAGTTGTACATAGAACAATACACAGAACTGACGTTTCGACCAGAAATTTTTATCAAGATAAGGACAAACAAACACAGACTGGATCCACGAAATTGAAAACCTATCAGTTTCTACAACATGGCTGACATTTAGTCTATGCTTGATTTTGTGGTTCTATTCTGTATTTGTTTGCCCCTATATTGACAAAGATCTTTTGTTGGAATGGATTTTATGTATTGTTTTACATAAAACTGCTATTTAACCCTTTTTATATATATTTTTAAATATTCACTTCCCAAATTATTTATTAAAGTCTACTTAACAAAAGGTAAATTATAAATGTCAATACAAATTTATCAATGAAACCGAAGTACAAAATACAGAAAATCTGTACTATGTTGACAGGTACGCATTTCTAAACTTAATCTCAACATAATTGAAAAATTAAAGCTGCTTTTTTTTTACCCTGCTCTCTGGCATTTTGCATGGAATGGTATACCTGATTTGTGAACACACAAAATGCCAATCAAGTAGTGTCCCTCTAGCCAGTCTTATAGAACATTCATTGCAGCTTACACAGAAAGTAGATGTCATGATTAGTTTTAGATTGCTTGTAGTTTGTTAACTGTGTTAAATAACTTGATCTGCTCTATTGCATGTTTTTTCATAGTACTAGCCTATATTCTATTATTATTGTTTTCATTTATTAATTGTTTGTTATTCATGCTCACTCTCACCCCCACCCCAAATATTAATAGTTAAACTTCTGTTCCTATACACTGTTAAACACACAAATTCAAAAGTGTAGCTGCTTTAGTTTGCCATTCTTTTAGTTGAATGTTGACCTATTTTGTCAACTATGCAAATCATTCTGGCAATATCATGAAGATACCTTGTGTCTTCCAAGTATTTAATTCTTGTTTTTGCAAATTGTTGTTGATGAGAAATTATGATGCACAGAAGTGCATTAAGGTATATGTGATTTTCTTTCAACATTTATCAAGTATAAATGACTTTGAAATAGGATTGGCTAGGGTGATAGTTGTGTTTCCAAGTGTCCACAATCCATGCAAATAAGCCAGAGCTAGGGACATATTTATATTTCTTTTAATGCACAAAATTTGAAATTTATTATTTATAAAGTAGTATAAATTAACATAAATTTGGTGAATATACGAAATACATTAATGTATATATTTTTTTTCAACCTCAAAAATATAGTCCCTGGCTATGGTTACCTACCTTTGTCAGCTGCTGGGGCTACTGAAAGGGCCATTCAGCCTGCAGCCTATGCAGATTTTGGTGCTAGTCCGATAGTCTCTGCTGCACAACTGGCACTCCCTGCCCCACATTCTCTCACCCCTCGTAACGATAGTGGAACCAGCGCTCTTGCACTAGCAACTGCCTCGCATCTTCAAAGGGACAGCTTAGGAAGAGCAACAGGCCCAACTCTTGGTGGGTGCCTCAATATTATTTTTTTCTGTTCTATTTCTCTGATAGATACTTTATTCCATAAACATATTTGTTTTGTGCACAACAACATTTGAAACACTTATGATTCTGATCCTGTATACCTTATTGCATTTAAAAATATGGTGAAAATCATAGTAAATTACATCAGATATAAGACTAACATGCCCATATGTTACCTGGGCCCTAATGAGGAACAAAGAATCTTGAAACTATTACCTGCCAAGTATGTCATATGTAGTTGCTAAGGAGGTTTTGGGGTAAAGTTGGCTGTCCCATTCTATACTGGGTAAACAAAGTGAATAAGAAACCAAGCTGAAGTTGAATGTGTCAGGCCAAAAGGTGCAGGTATATTGTAGATTAGCTTGTAAATCAAGACACAAATCACTTTGTTCTCTGGACTTCATTCTGCTTATCTGTAGGAGTTTGACAATGAACGCAAAAGAAAATAAATAACATCACATATGAAACTAAAAATATTTAACGCGAATTTTACATTGGTACTGCTATATGATGAGAAACATGGAGGACTACAAAATGGACAACCAAAAATTACAAACTTCCATCAATGGATATTGATGTTGAAATGGTATGATAAAATCACCAATGAGGAACTCATGCACAGTGTCAAACATAGCAGTAAAGAATATACTAAAGAAACTGCACTGGAGATGGATAGGACATGAAGATCAATAAAAAGATTTTAAGATTAATAATTTGAACATTGACAGTAAGAATTTAATAATCACCAAGAACATAATAAGAGTAGGAATGAATTTGGCCCCTTTCAACAAATAAAACAAGAAGTTAGGGATGTGTACTCTCACCAGACCTGTTCTCTTTATGTGGTGAAAACATAATGCATGCAATAGTTGATATCCAATAATATCAGTGGGAGGACATAACATAAATAATTTGAGATATGCGGACGACACTGTTAAAAGTGAGGAAGACCTTCAAGAATTGATTAATGTAGAAGTCACAGAAAGTAAAGAGAAAGACTTCTCCCTAAACTTCAGGAGAACAGAAGTAATGGTTATTTAAAAAAACAAAAAACACCACAGCTTTCAAGATTAAAGTGAATGATATAATATTAAAACAGGTCCACCAATTCAAGTATGTAGGTACAACAATTACACCAGATGGAAGAAGTTCAACAGAAATAAGAATCAGGATAGAACAGGCAGAATTTTTTTTTTAATGAACATATATTGTGTTATATGATCTTGTCATTAAAGGAAAGGAAGACAGTTCTGCAGTGCTTTATAACTCCTATATGGGTGCAATTCTTGGACAATAAAAAAAACTATAAATTGGAAAATTAGAAACAGTAGAGATGTGGTTCTATAGAAGAATGCTGAGAATATCATGGACTGCCAAGAAAACTAATGTGGAAGTGTTGAAAAAGTCAAATGTGAGATGAAGATAAGTCAACAATATAAGAAAAAGACAATCTTCATTTTTTTGCCACTTCATGAGACAGGGAGAGTTGGAGAACATAGTCACAACAGGCAAGATTGAGGGCAACAGAGACAGAGGGCAACAATATGAGAAAATATTAGACAGTTTGACAACCTGGCACGGCAGGGAAACAACAACAATTCTGATACATAATACTGGAGACAGAGAACTGTGAGAGCCATGATTGCCTACACCAGCCTGGAACCACAGGAAACGAGAAAAAGAGAAAGACCAAGAAATATCTGGAGGAAAGAATTAGATATGGATATAAAATGGTTTGGTAGGACTTGGAAAGAACTGAATATAAAACAAAGGATAGAGCAAAATGGAAGAGGAACTATGTCTATACTTCACAGCAAGTGAATGGGGAATAGATAAATGATCTATCTTATATAGCAATCAACCTACAGGCACTCTATTTTAGCCACATAGCTATTGACATATTCCAAATATCACGCAATAAAATAGTAACTTCAACACAATATTACTAAATATGACACAATAAACATGAAGAATATAGGGCCTATGGTGCAGGAAATTGTTAATTAATAAATTACAAATTGTGAAACTAATTCTGCAATTTCAAAAGAACAAATAAAACAATATTGTGTGTGTCAGAGTTTTAATGGAAGCTTATACAATGTTACAAAATGCTATAAAAAGAAGTAATGATGAAGATGATAAAACACAGACTATGACTAGAATATAATCACCAATTCTTCACTACAAAAAAAATAGCAGGCACATGTTATACTTAAAGATATTCCTAAACTCTCATAGAAAGTTTTTTTCTGTTCAAACCAATCCCCTTTATCTAAACTTAAAACTGCTATTAATATTGAACAGTAGTTGTCAAGAAGATAAAATGTAAATCTTGATCTCTATAAAAATTCTCCTTCCCTGCCATAATATATTTAGAAGATACTAAACATTGAGGTTTTAGCAGCTTACGGGCAAGATGGGTCTGCTTAAGCTTAACTGGCTGTTTTAGCAGCCTACCGGCAGGATGGGTCTGCTTAACTGGCTATTTAGCAGCTTACTGGCAGGATGGGTCTGCTTAACTGGCTGTTTTAGCAGCTTACTGGCAGGATGGGTCTGCTTAACTGGCTGTTTTAGCAGCTTACTGGCAGGATGGGTCTGCTTAACTGGCTGTTTTAGCAGCTTACTGGCAGGATGGGTCTGCTTAACTGGCTGTTTTAGCAGCTTACCGGCAGGATGGGTCTGCTTAACTGGCTGTTTTAGCAGCTTACCAGCAGGATGGGTCTGCTTAACTGGCTGTTTTAGTAGCTTACCAGCAGGATGGGTCTGCTTAACTGGCTGTTTTAGTGGCTTACCAGAGATATGGATTTAACAAATGTCAGAGGGAAAATACTATAATTTTTCCATATTTTAGTATGGAAATTACAGGATATACATAATAGTTTATGTATAAAAGTTGTACAGAACATACACATTCAGCATGTTAACACTAAAGTTCTGTTTTATTTAAAAATACATATAATTTTATGACAAATTTCTTTAGTTATGACCACACAAAAAAGAAAACATTGATACATAATTTCCATTGATATTTAAATATCAGTAGTTGAATTGCTTTTCGCATGCTGTAACCATCTTTTTCAGTAGTAGAATAGTCACTGCATGGTTGTGTTTAGAATACCTAAATATTTTCTTTTGTCTTTCTGCATCTATTTCCTGCTTTCTTGCACATACATTTATGTCATCCACAGAATCACATACATTTATGTCATCCACAAAAAACTGACCACTAGATGCAATCATTTACAAAGTACATTCATATTTCAGCGTTCAATTCAGTCTGTGTAGCTTCATCACGTCATCATCATCATGTGTGATTAATATATGTAGAATGTGGGCGATACTGGCTAGCATTTGTGATTACAAAGTGTCATGGCTGGTCTGGGACAGAAATGTGATTGTGATGATGATCTGATTGGTAGAGGGGATGGAAAGTGACAATTATGATTATAGTGATACATTATTACTTCACTATCGATGTCAAGGTTAATAATCATAAGACCCTAACCCATTAGGGTGGTAGTTGTGACACATTCGAACAAGTAAATTATAAACACAACAAGTCCAACAATGGTTCCCATCCTCAATCATGTTGATGATTGTGGAAAAATCACACCTTGACTGCTTCTTCTTCTGTGTTCATTCTCAAACTCCTGTTGGTTAATAGGATGTAGTTCAGGGGATGGAATATATTATGTCATGGTTTACAGTTTGGCTGTCATATATCTACATCTTTCAGCATGATAAATCCAACTTCAACATGACTTCTGGGTCACTTTGAACCTCTGTGTTTGACAGCCAATCCCAAAACATTCTTAGTTGCCTCTATGACATGAATGGTAGGTCATAATGATACAATTCTTTTCGGCACTGGCAACATACCAGCTAATGTCATACCGATTTCTTAGACTGGGTCGTCCTAAGAGCTCTTTATGGTCTAACATTTTTTTTATTTTCATATTTTTAAGTGGAGAATAAAACTTGGACCATTTTACTAGGAAGCCAATGCACTAACTACTGAGCTTCCATGGCTCTCATTCTTATTATGATTTTGAGGAATATATGGTTATAAATGTGGAAGGAAATTTAGCAAGAGTTCCATTAGAGACATACACCTGTGCATGCAAAATCTGACTGAACATGTACAACACTGTCAGATACTGCAGCAAACACTGTCAGATACTGCAGCAAACACTGTCAGATACTGCAGCAAACACTGTCAGATACTGCAGCAAACACTGTCAGATACTGCAGCAACACATTATATCAGATAAATCAAGTCCGATGTGTTAATGATCAGAAATTGATGAATACAACTGGAAATTTAACTATAAAAGAAGAGGTTCAAAAGAGATATTGTGACATCTATCTCAGAAAAATTAAAAATGATTATTTGACAAAGGACGACAGAGGCATAAATGAAAGTGCAGGACCACGTGGAGGTGCACATTCAAGAATGTTCATTATTGAACAAAGTGGAGAGTGTTTGTTGTTGCCCTTTAGCGTGGGGTGCACATTCAAGAATGTTCATTGTTGAAAAAGGTGGAGAGTGTTTGTTATTGCCCTTCAGTGGAGGTCCATATTCAAGAATGTTCATTGTTGAACAAAGTGGAGAGTGTTTGTTGTTGCCCTTTAGCGTGGGGTGCACATTCAAGAATGTTCATTGTTGAACAAGGGGGAGAGTGTTGTTGCCCTTTGAAAGTTTGAGAAGGCATAATTGATTGACTTCATTGTACTCAGGATTTCCAATATATACTTCATCCCTCTCAAGGAAATAGCATAGTGTTTACAGTGAGTACTACTGATAACATATTAACTCTGTAAACAGACAGTACAGAATTCTATCTCCTGAATTACAACTGCCCAAATGATAGACCATTGGCACCAGACACAATCCCAGAAAAAAAGAGATTTATATTTTGTGGTGTGTGGTGACCTCAACAGCCACATCAAGATGATAATTTCAAGAGATCTCTGAACAAATCCACTTCATAAACAAGATGTCACAAATATGAAGATCTTAAACATGCCATGCAGGATACAGAATTTTATGAACAAAAGTCATTCACAAACATTCTAATTACAGGTAGAATCATACTCTGAAAATAAAGATTACAGTTTTTCAGAATTTATTCATAACAAATTTTATTTATTTTTTTTGAGTGTACATTAATCCGAGTATACTATTTCGCCCATATGTTGACAGGGCCTGAAAGGGGAGTAAAGAATAGTGACACTGATACCTGCAAGGCATGTTGTAAGATTTGACTACGGCAGTTTGTAGGTGTAAATCACATCCCATATGTGGTCAAAGGGAAACTGAAATCAAGCTGAAGTCAAATGTGTCAGGTTAAAAAGCATAGGCATTGAGACTAAGCTGTGAACTATGACACAACATAATCCATAATCCATTCTCCAGACTGCATCCTGCAGATCTGCAGGTGTTTGAGAGCAAACATAGAAAAAGAAATAACACAATTACAATAAAAGAAAAAACCAATGATGAATGTTTCTAAATCTTAATATTAGGGCCATATCAGTTACAAATGTGATATGCCAGGATATTTGCATAACAAATATCATATGTAAAAGTAAACTGCCAGAATCTTTAACATGTCTGGCTTCAGTGAGAAGGATCACTTTACAGTGATGAATTGATATAATAAAGACACGGGAACCATCAGCATATAAATACCATCTCACAAAATATACTAAATGCTGCTGTCCAGAGTACTAAGAAAATTGGTTTAGTAGAGGGTGTAGCCCAAGAAATATTATTATTTAATAGAGTAGTTCAATTGTACTAGAATATAATGACAAAATGCACAATCAAACCTAGCAACAAGAACTCAAGGATGCTCACAATGATGGTTGCACAATCAACCTAGCAACAAGAACTCAGGGATGCTCACAATGATGGTTGTACAATCAACCTAGCAACAAGAACTCAAGGATGCTCACAATGATGGTTGTACAATCAACCTAACAACAAGAACTCAAGAATGTTCACAATGATGGTTGTATAGTCACCATAGCAACAAGAACTCAGGGATGCTCACAATGATGGTTGTACAATCAACCTAGCAACAAGAACTCAAGGATGCTAACAAAGATGGTTGTACAGTCACCATAGCAAAAAGAACTCAAGGATGCTCACAAAGATGGTTGTACAGTCAACATAGCAAAATGACTTAAGGATGCTCCATACATACTTCTGCGTTCATTCTCAAACTTCTGCCAATGAGCAAGATATAATTTGAAAAATCAGATGTGCTGTGCCATGGTTAATGCTTTGATATTTGTGCCTTTGGGCCCAACACATCCAACTTCAGCATGCCATTTTTTGATCATCTTGACTTTCTGCAAAATGAAATAGTCATCCCTGAGTCTAGCCCTCCTTAGTCACCTTCTATGACATGCACAGCATATCTCAATGTTACCTCAGTGTCTCTTGTTCCCTTTCATACCTCTACAACACATGGACACCTTCATAAACATAAAATCATGGATTCTTACAGCAATTCTCAACACTAATCACAGTCATATATTATCATTAATCTTCTGAGTTCATTCTCAAACACCTGCCTATAAGCAGGATATAGACCAGAGAATGGAATGTTTTGTGTCATTGTTTACAACGTGGGCTGAGTTATCTGCACCTTTCAGCTTGACCTCAACATTGCATTTGGGTCTACTTTGACCTATGTGATGGCATAACCAACTCTTTCCTCCATCACACCCCCCCCCCCCATGGACAGTAAGAGCTGTCTCTTGTGACATGGCAGGCTACACTGTTGTTATTATTTACCAACAACACAAAGGTAGATCTTGAATAATAATCCAGGTATTGTTCAATGCAGAAATACACAATGAGCTAGTGTCCATGTACAATCCTGAATCCTTTTATTGCTGAAACAATCTGAAAAATTCATCAACATATTATCAATATTCTTAATTTGTCATGGACAACAACAAAATGGGCAACTAGAAACTACAGACTTTCATCAATAGGTGCCTGCGTAGAACAGAAGGTATCCAATGGTATGATAAGATCACAGATGAGGGATTCATGGAGAGAACTAAACATATAACAATAGAGATAAAGCTAGAAGCTGAGCTGGAGAAGACATACACTAAGAATACCAACAGCAAACATTGTATGACATGCCTTGTTCCAGAACCTTCAGAAAAGAGAAACACCACAGCATATATGGATAAAATTGTTGGGAGTGGATACTGAAAAGATGGTTAAGACATGAAAGAAGCTGGAAGTAATATTTCAAGATAGCACAAGATCGAAATGATTTGTGAGGGGATACACTCTAAAGAGATTGAAAGGTAATCATGATCATCATCAACAAACTCATCACCCCTCAGGGTTATAGATGTGACATTCTGGAAGCATCAACAAACCCATCATTCCTCAGGGTTATAGGAGTGACACTCTGGAGGCATCAACAAATCCATCACTCCTCAAGATTATAGATGTGACATTCTTGAAGCATCAACAAACCCATCATTTCTCAGGGATATAGGTGGGACACTGGAAGTTTCAACAAACCCATCACTGGAAGCATCAACAAACCCATCTCCCCTCAGGGTTAAGGTGGGACACTGGAAGTTTCAACAAACCCATCACTGGAAGCATCAACAAACCCATCTCCCCTCAGGGTTATAGGTGGGACACTGGATGTTTCAACAAACCCATCACTGGAAGCATCAACAAACCCATCTCCCCTCAGGGTTATAGGTGGGACACTGGAAGCTTCAACAAACCCATCACTGGAAGCATCAACAAACCCAACACTGGAAGCATCAACAAACCCAATACTGGAAGCATCAAAAAACCCATCACTGGAAGCATCAACAAACCCAACACTGGAAGCATCAACAAACCCAATACTGGAAGCATCAACAAACCCAATACTGGAAGCATCAACAAACCCAATACTGGAAGCATCAATAAACCCATCACTGGAAGCATCAACAAACCCAACACTGGAAGCATCAACAAACCCAATACTGGAGGCATCAACAAACCCAACACTGGAAGCATCAACAAACCCATTACTGGAAGCATCAACAAACCCATCATTTCTCAGGGTTATAGGTGTGACATTCTGGAAGCATCAACAAACCCATCACTCCTCAGGGTTATAGGTGGGACACTGGAAGTTTCAACAAACCCATTACTGGAAGCATCAACAAACCCATCTCCCCTCAGGGTTATAGGTGGGACACTGGAAGTTTCAACAAACCCATCACTGGAAGCATCAACAAACCCATCTCCCCTCAGGGTTATAGGTGGGACACTGGAAGCATCAACAAACCCATTACTGGAAGCATCAACAAACCAAACACTGGAAGCATCAACAAACCCAACACTGGAAGCATCAACAAATCCATCACCCCTCAGGGTTATATGTGAGACACTCTGGAAGCCTCAACACAAACATTCCCGCCATGTCTCTCTGTGAAAAGCAAATGGATAGACTAATTTTTGTATACTAGGTAAATTTTTTAATTTTTAAATTAAATAGTTAATAAATTTATATATTTGTAAGTCTATTCTATAGCTGAAAGAAGCAAACAGAACAAGAAGAGACCACGTGATGAACGAATAGATTGCAAGAACTGTTCGAATAACGTCTGTGTTTATATATATTGAAGAACAGATACTGAAATGGTTCAGCCACTAAATTAGAATGAGCCCGTATTGGCCAGCAAAAAGAACTTACAACATGAGAATGGACACACTAAGGAAGACCAAGAAGAAAGAAGATTGAAAGGGTTACTGTCATGAGACGTCAAAATATGACTGAATATCAAGCGACCAAATGTGGCACAGCCTGAAAATCATCATTCAATACTGTGATGCTTAACAACCACAGCAAAGTAAAGACAATAGATAGATTCTATAACAACTGAGGGAGATTGACAACAAAACAAAGTTACTTATTAACATTAGAAAGCAACAGTCCACATTTATTGATCACATTATAAGAAGATGTGATTTTTTTAGCATGTAAGCAATAAGCAAAATTGAATTAAAAAGGATCAAGAGCACAGCAAATGTAGAAGATACTGGATAGTTTGATATCATGGCATGATAGAAAGTCAACAATAGAGCTGATACACTGTAGAATGTTGTGGATATACAATAAAACCCCATTATAACAACTTGTTCCATGCTAACAAAATAGTATGTAACAATAAAACCCCATTATAACAACTTGTTCCATGCTAACAAAATAGTATGTAACAATAAAACCCCATTATAACAACTTGTTCCATGCTAACAAAATAGTATGTAACAATAAAACCCCATTATAACAACTTGTTCCATGCTAACAAAATAGTCTGTAACAATAAAACCTCATTATAACAACTTGTTCCATGCCAACAAAATAGTATGTAACAATAAAACCTCATTATAACAACTTGTTCCATGCTAACAAAATAGTATGTAACAATAAAACCTCATTATAACAACTTGTTCCATGCCAACAAAATAGTATGTAACAATAAAACCCCATTATAACAACTTGTTCCATGCTAACAAAATAGTATGTAACAATAAAACCCCATTATAACAACTTGTTCCATGCTAACAAAATAGTCTGTAACAATAAAACCTCATTATAACAACTTGTTCCATGCCAACAAAATAGTATGTAACAATAAAACCCCATTATAACAACTTGTTCCATGCTAACAAAATAGTCTGTAACAATAAAACCTCATTATAACAACTTGTTCCATGCCAACAAAATAGTATGTAACAATAAAACCTCATTATAACAACTTGTTCCATGCTAACAAAATAGTATGTAACAATAAAACCTCATTATAACAACTTGTTCCATGCCAACAAAATAGTATGTAACAATAAAACCCCATTATAACAACTTGTTCCATGCTAACAAAATAGTATGTAACAATAAAACCTCATTATAACAACTTGTTCCATGCCAACAAAATAGTATGTAATAACAGAAAACAGCTTCTCCCCTTTCCTTCCTCTTTTACCCTTTACGGGTGTCGAGGGAGATACAATGTTCTTGATCTTGCTTTTCTGGCAGCTTCAGATAATGTTATTTGGTGTTCGTGTAATGTCTCTTTGATACTTAGGTCTACATTTGGCTCTTCTTTCTGCTTCTACTCTCTTCGTATATGCTTTATAAACAAATGAATCACGCTGCATTCTTTCCAGATTACCACACTATTGTATCTGTTGGTTTTGTATGTATTGTAGAATTGATATGACACCCACTCTTTCTCTTATGACATCGTTTCTAATTCTGTGTCTTCTGGTCACTCCTGTGGCTTTTCTCGGACATCTCATCTCTGTTGTAACCAGTTGTCTCTTAGTATTTCGGAGGCTGGTATCTCGATTGTGAAGCATGGCCTTTATTGTTAACATCGCTGCCCGCCATTGTTGAAATGTTCTCCACATGAAATAATATGAACAAAATAAATCATATGCCGACTCGCTAGGTCTGTCGCAGAGTCCTCTTTATTCTGGACATAGAAAAATCCTAATGAATCACACATAATAGCCTAATCCAGATGAAAGCATGAAATACACATCTCACGAGTCGCGAAAGATTGTTTACTACGCCATCTTGATCACGTAGAAAACAACTATAAATAGTATAAAGAATAATATAATGGGGATTTTGAAAAGTGTTGATGGATAGAGAAATTTGTTATAAACATATGCGTTATAGAGGGACTGTATATGCTATGAGGAACAAAAATGTGATGTATGTAAGGCCTATATAGCTTCTTCTTCTTCAGTGTCCATTCTCAAACTCCCGCTGGGACTTCCTTGTAGCAGGATGTAACAAATTTTCAGCAGGATATAGTCATGAGAATGGAAATGCATTGTGTCGCTGTTTAATTTGTGCCAATGTCCCGACACATCCGTCACAGCGATATATATATATATATATATATATATATATATATATATATATATATATATATATATATATATATAAAGTGATATATTCTTTCCAGAACATTGTCTTCATCGTGGATACTCTGAGCACCTCTCTGTCCCGGATATGAAGGCATGTATTGGTCAGAGACATATTCATACATTCTTTGGTGTCATTGCTCCATTGTCTTCTTGGTTTTTCTCTTCACTGGCATCCTTCCCACAAGAATCAGCCTTTCGATGCCATCATGTCTCTATATTGTCTATTATTTATCCCAAGGTGAATGATGGTTCATGGTATCCACACTTGCCATTAAGCATAGGGGGGACATTCAGCTGCCGTTTCAAGGCCAGATGTGTCGCCTTGGTTGCATTCAGTCCATGGTTGTTCAAGGTTATCTTGATGATTTCTATCCACCATTTTCTTGGTCTACTTTTAGCTTTATGTTGGATATTCTTTTGTTATATGCTCTCATTGGTATTTGGTTTGGGTTCATTCTCTTAAGACGAACGAACTATTTTACTTGTTGTCTTTGGATATGTTCAATACATGATATTATACCAACTCTTTTCCTAATTTTGTCATTTCTTATTTTATCTAGTTTAGTTACCTTTGCAGCTTTTCTCAGACACTTCATTTCACATGTAATAATTTTCCTCTGCATGAGACTGTTAAAGATCATGTTTGACATTGGTAGTAAAGTGTTGGTATAAAAATTGTAGATATTATCTGTTTTTCGATTTCCATTTTGATCTGTGGGTGGAGAAGTAATAGTGAAACTTGGTTAACTATTTCTCTGTCTAGTCTTCCATTTTCGAAAATAATGCTGCCTAGATATTTAAATTATTTGGATCGTTTCACTTTATTGTTATATCCTATCCATTGCTGTTGCAGACTTGCTAATTTTCATAACTTCTGGTGTGTTTTTTTATGTTAATTTTCATGTTCTACGTCTTACATGCTAATAGCAATGCATTAATGTGGGTTTGCTAATTTTCGTTATCTTTGTATATTATACTGATTGTCGGCAAATAGTAATTTGTTGATTTCATTATTAAGTTCCTCATCATGTGTATTTGCAATGTTTTTCTCTTTGTTGATATAAGCTACTTCTATTATTATGTCTATGTATATGTTGAAGAATAGAGGTGAAAGCATGCAGCCTTGTCTTACTCCAAATCTTGTTTTGAAATGTTCAGTAATTCCATCTGTTGTTTTTACTGAGTTTAGGCATCTTTGGTATATTGCTTTAATATTATCTAACAGCTGTCCTTTGATGTTATAATTTTCTATGGTTTTCCAGAGAATGTTTCTATCTACTCTGTCGAATGCCTTTTCCTGGTCTACAAATACTGTTAGATCTTAATTGTATTCAATTACTTTTTCACTTAGTTGTCTCAGTGAGAATTCACGTCTGTACAGGTTGCCCCTCTTCTGAAGCCAAATTAAGTGGGACTCAGTTGTGGTTCTACGATGTATCATATTCTCTCTTCTATTATTTTATTTGTTAGATTTTTATCTGTATGACTTAATAAAGAGATGCCGCTATGTGATTAACATTCTCTCTTACTACCTTTGTGTTTCCATAATGGTACACTTACTGATTTGTGCCAGTATTCTGGTACTTTTCTTTCTGTCCAGACTATTTTGAATAATCTGGCTAGCTGTGTTTCTGGACCCCTGTGTTTCTACACGCTTTTATTGCTTCACTTGGTATACTGTCCTCGCCTGGTGATTTATTACTTGGGCTATGTTTTAAGGCTTCTTCTATTTATTTATTTAGTATGGTTCTGTGGTTTCTAAGTCTTTTTTTATTGTAGGTAGGTCTTTGTGTCCAAAATACTGTAGCTTTCTTCTTATCATGGCATTTAGAAGTCACCCTTCATTTAGTGTGATTTAGTGTTTCATTTAGCTCATTTAGACTTCCTAATTCATTCCTAATTCACTAATTCATCATTCATGTATAGGCTTCCTAATTCTTTTAGTGAAAATGTTTGGTCATTCTGTTCCTATTACAAGTTTTGTAAGAGAAAAGTGATATTTTCAGTGGCAAACCTCTTCAAATGGATCAAAGAAACACTTGAGAGAGAGATATTTTGTAATGTGACCTTACATATTTTGTTAGAAGACATTTTTGTGGCCAAAAACTAACCAGCAGGTCATTTAGTTGAAGCACACATCACAGAAAATTATATTTATCAAAAACATCTTTCTTGATGACTTTGTATTTAACCTTCTTTCCTTTGCCTTTTCTCTAATTTTGCAGTAAGACATCACAGGATTGAATGATGATTGGTTTTTATGCTATGACACATTTGGTCACCTGATATGCAGTAATATTGTCGACATCCCAGGATGTCAGTAACTTTTTCAATCCACCTATTTCTTGGTATTCCTCTACTTCTTGGTGTTTCTATTCAAGTTATATGCTCCTGTTGATGGTCAATGTGGATTTATTCTCATTAAGTGGCTGAATTATTTAAATAACTCCTGTTAAATAAATGTGACCATAGACCTCGTTCCAAGAGTACTTGAAATCTCTTCATTCCTTACACATGGTCTGTTTTTGTTCTTTCGCTGTTTCTTAGACTTCATTTCACACATAGTAAGTTTTCTCTATTGTTTTTTTTAGTTTTGTCCATGTCTGACATTTATAACACAATATTGGTATGAAGATTCAATTTATGATTTGCATTTCATAAACTTTAATAATAAGTTTATGCAACTGGTCATGTAATATGCTACCAATTTGTGGCATTTCGCTGCCAGTTAGACAGTGTTGCTTTAAAGGTCATATATTTTTAAGCAGAAACAGAATTAGTTAGA